>JABFTP020000001.1:36551868-37069780 GCA_013387265.2 Cryptolaemus montrouzieri
TGCTGAGACAAGTTTTCATCTGCTTCATTGACTTTAGAAAAGCTTTTGACTGTAATAAACTGGAATAGCTTTCAGAAATATTGAAAACTATCAACTTAGATGATTAAGATATACCTCTGATTAGAAAACTTTATTGGTCGCAAAGAGCCAAATTGAAGACCTTTCAATAAGGAAGAGCGTGAGGCAGGGATATACCTCTCCCCAATGCTCGAGGTTAAACAAGAATCGCCACTGCTAGGACAGCTTTAATCAAACTCCTCTGCTGTATGTGGTCCACCCTGTTGTATGGCGTAGAAATTATGAACACCATGAATCGAATGGAGGATTTTGAAATGTGGTACTTCAGATGTATGATTTTAATATCTTGGACCAGCAGAAAAACTAATGAAGTGGTTCTGCAGCTGATAAAAATAGACCGCCAACTCTTCAAATAATTAAGAAGAGGAAAATTGAATGTATGCGGCGTATTCTTCAACTAATAATTGGAGATAAAATTGAAGGCAGACGAGGTATCGAAACAAAAAAGATATCCTGGTACCGCTACATCAACAATAAGCCTTACATTAACTCTGTCACTTTGCCCAAAAATCGAGAAGAGTTCCGACAAGTGACCGCTCACCTCTGATCTCAGACATGGTACCTGAAGAAGAAGAAGATGTGTTTCAGCCCCATTGGTGGGGCTAAAATGGCTTGTGCAGGTTACTTGAGTACACATATATTTTTCTTAAAGTGACTATTTTCATAGATACAAAGGTTTTCAAGGCCTGGCTATTGATAAACGAATTTAATGTACTTTGCTGTTTTTCTCAAGATCCAGTCAAACCTTATGGGCTGGTTTTAATCACCACTTTTCAATAATATTTAACATTTCAAGGCAATTTTTTATCTCTACATGACCTGTATACTAGTATCAGTACTTATCGATTCCCCCTCGTATAGTTCCACCGAATAATTTAGAAACAAAAAATTGTGGGCTCTTTCAAACCGAAAGATAAGAATAAACAGAATGACTGATTATTTGCAATTAAATGGGCTGAATTTCCCCTTGAGGCATCGAAAAAGAATTTCAGACAAATTTTTCTAGATTATCCTGTTATTTTTTGCACACTATCTAACCAAGTTCACCACCTTCCGGAAAATTTCGATATATGTCTGTTTTCAGCAATTTATTTCGGTTTATCGGAAGGACCCTGCGTTTATCATCACCGTTACTAATGAAGTAAAACGTTAGAATCATTAATCAATCTGGTGGTGGTCCCCTGTTCCTTTTTCTACCCTCTAGGGGGAAGATGAGTCTACTAGTGCATATCCCTCGCAATTTGGTGGAATCAGGGTTTCCAATACTAAGGTTTATTACAACTTCCGTCATTTATTCATAGCAGGAACTGTCGGACAATGTAGACATGTTTGTCATGTATTATTCATAGAATTGGGGGGCGTTTTATGCATAGAATTTTATTAGTTGCACCAAGATTATACTGTCGAAATAAGAGGAGAATAGCGCAGTAGATATTGATGCTTTCGCAAATTTTTTAACTTCAGGAAAATTAAATGAGCCGATGATTCCAATGAATAACAATGGAGAGAAGTTTCGAGAAAATGATTAAATTGAATTTTCGAAGCAGTATTTTCAATTTCATAGGGCAAACTGAGATAGCTTACATTTTTGCCAATCAAAATATTCCTCGAAGACTACGAGAAAAATTCAAGAAACAAATAATTGGTCTAGAGAAACAATTTATAAAAAAAGTCATTTCCAAATATTCAATTTCATCCCTTTCATCATTTATGCATTAGTTCTTACAGGTAGCTAGCATTCTGAGTCAGTTTCAAAGAACTTTTTATATTGGTGCTTGAGAAACTTTTCTACATTAATTTAGGTTATTCTGCATTCGTTTTCACAAAAAGAACATTTTCAGTGTAATTCTCATCAACATTGATGCACTTTTATGCTTATGCTGGAAAGAATTCATTGTTTTGGAGTCAATTCAGTTCTTTTGATATCTAATAACGATTAGCGAATAACGATTTCACTTTCTTAGCACTTCAGTAGTTCACCAATAAACTCAATTTTACCGAAAGTAATCTAAAATAAAACTCCCGTTACCGAATAATACACGATTAATAATTCTCTCTTCACTCTCATTATGTCATAAGGGTTACCAACCCAAAATTTCTGCCAACATAATTTGAAGAATAGGATAATACCATGAGCACAAATTATTGTGAATATTGAAAAAAATAGTTTCGGAAAAAAGTGCCTTTTACTTAACATAGTAGATATTTAATGGTGAAAAATATGAATATTTCTGAATGTTATGTTACAAATTAAAGATTTGTAACATCAAAATGAAACAATATCAACTAAGTAGCAAGAACAAATGGTGAAAGTGAAAGAATATAAAAAGGAATGTTATGTGTAAAATTAAATAGTATCTAGAATTTTTACGCTTTAGTTAAATAAAATTTTTTTTATTTATCCTGGTATACATCAAAAATTTGAGCTCATTATAGAGAGAGCGGTTCTGTCAATTGCATCATCTTCTAACCTTGCAACCTGACGGGTCGTCTCAGTAAATTTTAATCATATTCGATGGGAATGTTAAGAAAAGGCAATCTTCGCCAGAAAGCAGGAAAACCCCTTGTTGAACGCACTTGAATCAGTTCCTGGGATAACAAAACTGTTCTTGAACGAATATTGATTTTGATTTGTTATCACTTTAATAATAGCCAATAAACATAATTTTACCCAAATTAATCTAAAATATAACGCCTCTTACCGAATAATGCACAACTTTTAATTCTCTCTTTACTCTTATTATGTCCTCAGGATTACCAAGCTACAATTTCAGCCAATATAATTTGGAGTCTAGAATAATAATACGCCGAGCACAAAATATTCTGAATATTGAAACGAATAGTTTCGGGAAGAAAATGAAAGTGCCTTTTTATTTGACGTATTCAATATTCAATGCTGAAAAATATGAACATTTTAGAACGTTAAGTTTCAATTTAGAGGATTGTAATATCAAAATGAAACAAAATCAAGTAAGTATCTAGAACATATGGTGGAAGGAAGGAATGTGAAAAAGAGTTTTATGTGTAATATAAATACTATTCAGAATTGCTGCCAAAAGTAAAACATGTTCCTATCACCTCAGTAGATGTAGAACGAAGTTTTTCTTTACATAAACAATTTTTTAGCGATAAGCGTCATAATTTCGCTTCAGAAAATTTCGAAAAACATTTACTTTTTAATTCGTTTCAAAATATAGAATAGAATAATCTTAAGTCTTATGAATGAATTCTTAGTTAAGTTATTCGCCTTCTGCATTGATACACAAATTTGCTAGCGCCAACTTGTTGTCAAACGACTTCTCTATCTCCTTTTTTGAATGGCCTTTAGGGCGTCAGTCATCGCACTATCAATGGCATCAATCGAATGGTGCCACTTTCCTCTCATCGTCAAAAGTAGCTTAGGAAAGTATTGAAGAAAATAGTTTCGGAAATAAAATGAAAATGCCTTTTTATCTGACATATTCGATATTTAGTGGTGCAAAATATGAATAATTCAGAACATTAAGTTGCAAATTAAAGATTTGTAATATAAAAATGAAACAAAATCAAATAATTAGCAAGAACAAATGGTGGAAATGAAAGAATTCAAAAAAATTCCAGATGTAATAATTAAATGGTATTTAGAATTTTTACCCATTAGTGGAACATTATTGATTTTTCCGGGAAATCAACGAGTAAGCACGTTTATGCTTTATTATAGATTTGAGCTCATAATAAAGAAAGAGCTTCATTTCCTGACCTTGCTATCTGATGTGTCCACTCAGTAGATTTTAGTGGGTCGCTTTGGAGCTTGTGTGTATTGAATTTTTTTTCTACTAATTAATCCGTATTTTTAATTCTCTTCTATAACCCAAACTAATTTATCAGTAGTTAGCGTACGTTGTTAATGTAAATACTATGTTGGATTCGTTTTGGCGTCGAAATGTGTGACAGTTGACAACATTTATCCTGCAGTATCTGCCACACGGTTCTATTTGGGAGGAACTAGGTAAAATTAACATTCAAATTTATGAACGAAACTACTGACATCTATTTTCAGCGTCGGAAATAAGTAGGTAAACCGGATTTTCTAAAAATATATTTCAATTCAGGTTCCATTTATATATTCAGAGCAGGTTAGAGGATCATTATATTATTTGCATCAGATAGAACGAGAATTCGTTTTGAGGAAATTTTTTCAACCAATTTTAATGTTTTCTTGATATAGGTCCAATACTAACAATAATTGTTTAATGGATTTGGAATGACGTCTAAAAAGCGGGAATAACGAGAGTTGTACTGTAAATTTTCCCTTTAGAAGGCTATAATTATTCGTTCGTTCTCGTTTTTCTTTAAACGATGTGCTCGGGAACTAAGCCCATTTACACAGGTGGACCTACTGCTTATAGTGTATTCCGAACCACTCTCCTAGACCGTGCAATAATAACTGCCATCACAAAGATTACAAGTTATCTGGTCCAGGAAGTTTATGTCCTCTATAGGCGACTCTGTCAAATTCAAAGACGCGTACAATACCCAAACCTTCGCTGGAATCGAACCGGCAGCCGCATGTGTACAAACTGGGAAGCGTGTGATCTTCCCACCAGGCCACAGCGGTTGTTGCTATAATTATTAACATTTTCTTTTTCGTATATCCGAATATATGCCAACATGATTAGATGGTTTTTTGTGGCACATATTCCTCTCATGAGAATCAAAGTGAAAGAAATAAATTCGGATTTTGCAAGAAACCACCACATATTGATAGCAGCAGTTGTTGATCAATTTCTGCGAGTGACAATTGTTCTTCTTGGAAATTTCAATTTAACTAATTATTTCGCAACGCGAATCACGAAGTTTGACACCAGTAGAATGTCCTTCGGCAATGATGTTAGATGACTTAGGTTAGACTTATACAGGAATACGCCAATGGTTTGGGGTGTCCCATTCTATTGTTTCCAGAATGATTAGCAGGTTCAGGACGACTGAGAGACATGAAAGGTGATCTGGGCAAGGACGACCCTGAGAAACAACGGCGATCCATGACCGTTGTTCAAGAATTTCCTCGTGAAGACTGTTATGGAATGGATGGGTTTTAACCACGTTAAATTCTACTAATGAAGAAGAACGCTTTTTATCATACAGGTTGTTTGAAAAACACGGCAATATTTGAGGAGGTGATTGCTCAAGTCATTTCATGACAGAAGTTCATATAAACATAAGTCCGCAAATATTTCGTTACCGATATACAGCGTGCGAAAAATGCAGTTAAATTTGAATATATCATAAACAGCTTGAGATATTAAAGTTAAATTTTGATGGTGTCAAAAGCTTCCGAAGGCGCCTAACTTACAATGCGAGATAATATTTTGGAGTCACCAGTGTCGCGCGTATGGGCACAGCGCAGGTTATTCTCAAAGGAAAAACTAGGACGCTACTAATTTTTGACGAATGAGAAATAATTATGAGTTTTTCAATTATTTTTCGAAAAAACTCTCTTCAGTTTATTCGTATGACGCCCAGTTTTTGAGTAATAAAATGTTGAAAAGTTTTTAGGAATCCTTGCGATTCCATTGATAATGGCTGTTTTATGCTCAGGCATAGATGTGATCAAGAATGATTAACTTCAGTGTCATTTGAGTGTTTTTGTTTTTCAATAATTTTCTATTTAGTGAATTCGAATTTCGTCTATCATGAATCGAATACTGAGATGACCGACATGCACTTTATGTATCGACGTGCTGACGGAAATTCATTAGAAGTGCAGCGATTGTACATTGAAAGATTTACAAACCGTCATACACACGATAGAAAAACTTTTAAGAGCATTCATTGATACCTATATGAAAAATTCACATTGAGACGATTAGAAGGAGCATAAAGGCCAAGAGAAATAGGAACGGTAGTGCTGGAAAATGAGGTTCTTGCAATAATTCAAGACGTGATGGTACCTCCACTCGAAAAATTGCTGACGCTTTAGGTTCCAACAATGGAAATGTTTGTTCTTAATGAAGATTGTTGTATCCATTTTAACCTACAACGTGTACAGCTCTTTTTTTACCAATTTTCTTGCCTTTGTCAATGGCGTAAGTTTATTAAAATTCCTCAATTTCTTATGCTGATCCTGTTCACTGATGAAGCATGTTATATGTGGTGTGAAATTCCACATCAACATATGAACATCGATTTCAAGATCAGTTCTTGTTGAACGTTTGGATTGACATTGTGGGTGACAACTAATTGGACTAGTATTTCTACCAGGAGACTTACGAGGAAGGTATATCTTTTTGAACCCACGCTTATTTGAAGTCTTTGGTTTACAAACGATTCCCCATGGCAAATGTTGAGGACTAAAGAAATATAATAATCGCTAGGTGCAACATGATGCAAAAGATCCTGATGAAAGAGTTCGCCAATCAAGGAGGAGAAGACTGGAATATTACATTTTGTAATTTTTCAAAGATTTATTGGTGGTACTCAAAAGTACTCTGTTTTGCCCTTGAATGAAACTCTTGATTTTCAATCATAAGTTATTCAATGATAAAGAAATACACTTGTTCTTTCAATGGGGGACTACGTGTCGTACAATGAAATGTGTGGACTTTTCCTATTCTTTTCAACATTTTCTACTCAAAAACTTTGCGTCGTACAAAAAAATGTGAAGCATTTATTTTGTCGCATTTTAATTGAAAAATTCAAAAATATTTACGAAATAATCACTAGCATCCTAGTTTTTTTTGAGAAGAATAACCTGCGTTGTGCCCATACGCGCGACATTGGTGAGTCCAAAATATTGTTTCGTATTGATAACTATGCGTCTTTGAAAGATTTCAGTACCGCCAAAATTTAACCTCAATATCTCAAGTGGTTTACGAAAAATTCAAATTTAACCACATTTTTTGATTAAACTCTCTGTAAATCGGTAACTAAGTATTTGCGGACCTATGTTCATATGAACTGTTTTATGCTACTTAATTTTTGGATAGCACGTTACTAAGATATTGGTTAGTTAAGATGTTTGTGTGCTAAGTGTAAGTAAGTACTAAGTACTAAGTAAGTGAATAGAGAATGTTACTTTTCTCAGTTATTCGGTCTGAGATGGAGTTTTATGATCACTTCACATTTGGTCAGAGCGTTATAACCCATTTCCGATATGAACCGTGATGAAAACCCGAGAATTAGAACTAAAATGATAACGACAAGGTTTAAGGAAAATTGGTTTGAGCTCGGCGCCAGAGAACATGTCGATTGGTCAAATGAGATATATGCCCAATGCAAATTTCTACTTATTGTTCTGAAGGGAGTTCAATAATGGTGTGAGAAAAAATTTCTTCGAACGCTCGCACTAATCTGGTCATCTGACATAATGAAACCCTGAAAACTCAGAGGTACGTTACAGACTTTTCAGAAGACTTCACCAAGCTCATATCGTTAGCAGTTATCTTCAAGATCACGAAATCACTTCAAAGGAGGCGCTTGCAGTACAGACCTCAATCATATCTAACATGTCTGGGACATTATCAATAGAAGACTAAAAAGCCAGTAAAACCATCCAGCTTGATGATGATTGGATGAGGTTTGGAACAGACTGATCGAAATTTGGAACGAAATTGATCCAAATACTAAAAGGTCCTCAATTTTGAGTATAAATCATAGATATCATGCATTTATTCTCGCTAGGGTTGGAAATATCCAGTATTAATAGTTTTATGGCAGTTTGATTCTTTCCAAAAATTTTACATGTTTCATTATATGCTCATTTCAATTTCTATCAGTACAATTTTTATTTAGATTCCCCTCAAGAATTTCTTAGTGCTGGACGATTAGTGAAAATAATTCTTCAACATATCTAAACTTCTTGTGGAGATTTCGAATTTTCGATGTGTGTTTACGAATTAAGATGAAAGACAAGCGGTATTCAGATTTTCGCGAATAACTCGAAAATAAAATATATCTTCATATTCGATTAAATATAAATTCTAGAATTTGAAAAAGCATTTTGTCTGATCAATTTAAACAGACACTTTTTTATAAATTCCTTACGACCTGAAAATTTCCGTTACGAACACAATTATAATTTTATTCAAGTTCAAAGTTAACTGAAATGTGATTTTTGGAATATTTCGGCGCATCGTTTAGTTTTATAATAAACATGAATACAAAACTTGTTGATTTATAATGCAATGGAATTAAAAAATGAAGGGAAATCTTCATTAGCTCGACACAATGCCACAAAACCGTTTTTGTTTCGAGTCATTCCTGGTGCTCCATCGGTTGTAAAGTACACCAATTGATATATTGGTAGCTTGTAGTTTTCTACAAAATTGAAGAAAACGTCATATATATCTTCGCCACAGGTCTTCACTTTCAGAGGAATGATTGTGAAAAATTCTTCCCTAGTCAACATGTCACTGAATACCATCCGAATGAAAATACACAGCTGGGCAGTGTCTGTCATATCGGTGGATTCGTCGAACTGTAAAGAAAAGTATGTACATTACATGATGTCGTGTTTTAGTTTATCTGCCATGTCCTGACTCATGACTTCAATACGCCTTCTGACAGTCGGACGAGATAACTGAAGTTCTCTAATAGCAGACTCATTTCTGTTGCATTTTTAAAATCACCAAATACGGTCCCTCCCGCTTCAATAAATGCTTCCTTTACAACCGAACCATCTTCGAATGGTTTCTTTTGTTTTGCCAATATATGAGATATTTTAAGTGACGCGATCGTAGCAGCTTTTTATTGTTTGGCTGGTCATGTGAACATGGTTTGTTCTTTTTCAAACAAGATATCAAATAACGTAATTTTCGTTTTCTTAATTCACTCTGTGGCGGAAAATCCCTTCATAGTTTTTATGAACCGCGTTATGATGCCTCTTAAAGTGACCACGCTTAGGTATTGCAACTGACGTACGACAGATAAGACAAATGAACTTATCCATCACCATACAAAAGAAAAATTCTTCCTCTTAATCGTTATTAAAATGATACGTTTTAGATTTCTTCGCTGCACTCATTTTGTACTGTTATAATAAACTTTGTATCGACGTAGTATTGCCTTCGAGTTACAATTCAGAATGACTCAAATCCCTGCTGGCGCAACATTTATATCGGCGTGAACGAAAGTCTCGAATGTTCATGTCAAACGCGCCGCAAAATTTCTAGAAAAGCGGCAATATTAAAAAAAGCGGTTTCTCTATGGCTAGTATGGCGCGTTCCTTTGATAAAGCCGTCTTTTGCAGCTAGCAGAGTGTTAGTTTCTTACGTAATAAATTTTGTTTGTTTAGTTACCTACTTATAAATTTTTTCTTCTTCCCGATATCTACTCAAAAAGCACTCGTTAACGACTGGTAGATCGCGATCGACCGTTTGAGCACTGAAGTTAAGCCGTCTTTGGTTACCACCTGGCTGGAGGAATTGCAATTTCCTCAATTCGTAGAGTCTGAATTTATTCTCCTTGATAATTCTAAGAGCCCTTGATTTCCAAATGTCAGTTTCAGTTACCATTTGGCAGCTTAAAATCTTAGGTTGGGCTGCAACAGCTCCTAAAACGGCGACGATAGCAACTTCTCTATCTCAGTTTGATATGTTTAGCCGCGTTGGGCTTTGAAAGCATCTCCTGCAAATAAATTGTCCTATTCTGTATACAATATATCAACATTCTATAAATTTAATAATTTTGAAATTAAAGAGCCATAACAATTGAGTTATAAGTACAAATTTTCGAAAAAGATAAAGAAGAACGACATAAACTTATGACATCAAAAATTGTTCTCACAGAATCAATGCTATTGATGGATATTGTAATTGTTTCGAACACAGAACTGAATTAATGCACATCAATAAAATTCAATGGTTAAAATAATGTCTTGAAAGAAAGACAGTCTATGTTCTAAGGGGTAAAATCTTTCGTCTTCGACACAGAAATGAACGAATGGAATCTTTAACGCACATAGATAAACCTGTTCTTCCATAGAATTGAGAATATCTGCTATAGATGAGAGGATAGATATGAATTTTCAATTTTTTAATGGAAGGGGCTAACGTTGAAGAAATTAACGGAGGATGTGATATATATTAGTAAAAAAAAAATGCTCTCTATTGATTCCAAAATCACTAATAGTTCGTATTTAAGAAAACACAAGTTTGCTTCATAACTCAGAAATTGATCGACGAATTAAATTTTCAAATGCGTCGCTGCATTCTACTCAAAATTTGTCTGCAGAATGTGAAAATACTTTTAACCTAACTTCAATAGGATTCGAGGTATCGTCACATGTCAAAATCCCGAAAAATCTAGAATCCTGGAATAATTCGAGAACTAAAAAAGTTATCTGAAATCCGTTTTCACCAATGAGTTTATCTCGAAAATGTTTTGACGATTGAATTATTCGTTGTTGTTAATATTTTGTTTCGGAAGCGGCGTACGTTGAAGGTGATACAATAAATTCGAATGAAAAATAGATATTGTTTTATTGACTACCTCCCAGTACTTTTTTTGACAGAAGTATTTTGGGAGTACTATTTGGACGGATTACTTGGATGGCTACATACATGTGGAAGGACCGTTGAGTTACAAGGAGACTGTTGAAAAATAAGAAAAATTTTCAGCAAAAAAGGTTTGTGTCTTTGTTGGGTAGGAAACTTCTCAGACCACCGTCGTACATTCTATTCCTGTATTACCAACTTCCATATATTTTTATACGGTATCAGACGAATAAAGCTGATGAAGGCATCGACATCAAAAACTTGTCGAAAGGTATATTCTGGAATAAGATCCGGAAAATCCTTTGCATTTTCTGAGCTTCAGCCAATATCATTTCGACGCCAGTCGCGAATGCGTCCCTATCGATTCGGAATGTTTAATACAATATTGACGCCGAAATGAATTAAATACAACATCCAGAATTGAATTTTGATGTTCGAGTGGCGATTCATTGTTTGAACCCAACACGTGTTCCCGGTAAATCATTGATAATACATTACAAGATGGATGGAGCGACTTCCTTCCTGTTCGTTATGATAAATAATTTGAATCTCTCTCTCTGTGTTCAGGAATATTTGAGGTGGCGTAGACGATGCAATTACGTTTCGCGGAATTGGAAATGAGTAAAATACAGAGTGTTTGGCATTATTTAGTCGTGTATTCAGGATTAATTATTGATATCTTGTCTATCCACCAATGATTGAAGAGAATGTTTATACCTGGTGTCCGTTTAATATGCTATCAGTCCATAATTTTATTTCTGTCGAATACATTCCGTCAGAAAAGTACCGGGAATTGATTATTTAAAAAATCTGCTTAAAACGATTGTCAAAATTTTTGTTGTTGCTAAGTTAGCAAAACTGTTTTCTATATTGACGCGAAGTTTCAACCAGAGCAGTCCCTACAGGATAGACCCAATCACTGGGGTTCACAAAAAATGATAACAAAACATAAACAGAAGTGAAACTGTCATACGAAATGAAAATTATAACTTTCATAAACATTCAGGGGAGAAAGAAAAGATTACAGAATCAAGCAAAACATCATGAAAACTAAAAACTACTACAATGAGCATGATTCAGATCTAATGAGATATGCAATAACATTTTTTTTAAGAAGAAAGAGGTTCATGAAAAATATCTATACTGGCAATATGCCAATTGTACAGACGCATAATTCGCAAGAAAACAGAACGAAAAAATAAACTAGTACGGGCCTTTGGAACATAGAAGAGTGCATTTCGACGACTAGGATACACGGAAACATTGAAATTGAGATAATTAATAAGCGGAAAACTAAAAGAATGATTTAAAATTCGATAAAGAAATACAGGGTCGAAAAGGACTCCCCTCTGCTCTAGGCGTAAAATTTTGTGATGACGCAAACTTAATTGATAATCATGGTTAGGACTGAAGATTCTAAGGTTGAAACTTTTGACAAACTTTTTCTGGACTCGTTCAATTCTGTCAATATACTTGTATTAGTGAGGGGACCAAAGGTACCGCATATTCCAAAATACTCGTCACCAACGAGAAATATAGCATTTTCAAAGATCTCGGATCACTGAAACCTCTAAGTAATTCTTAGAACAAAACGCAACATTTTGAAAGCCACAAAAACTATATGATCAATATGATACTCAAAGGACAACTTAGAATCAAGATATATACCAAGATCCTTAAATTCGTTTACCCTCCCAATTACAAGTCCATCAACAGAAAAAATAGAAACGAAGACATTGAAATTTTTTGTAAACCTTATATGCTTACACTCATCAATATTTAATTGAAAATACTTACTTTGACAAAAAGAGAAAAGTATGTCAAGATCGCTCTGAAACCGCAAAATATCATCATTGGATCGAATAGCACTGTACACTCTAAGATCGTGGGCATATAAATTATGCTTTGTATAAAGAAAACATTCCGAAATATCATTAATGTATATTAAAAATAAAAGGGAACCTAGATGTGACCCTTGGGGAACACCAGAGGTAACACGAACGAAACCGGAATGAGTGCTATTGAGTGCAACATACTGCAGTTCAACCGACAGATACGATTCTATCCATTTCAGTGAGGATCCCACCACACCAAAGTCCTCTAGAACCCTCAACAAAGTTGCATGATGTACCTTATCAAAGGCCTTAGCCATGTCTGTGTAGATGGCATCAACTTGAATACCATCATCAAAACTACTACTTATGAAATGAATGTAAGGAGTTAAATTAGTTAACACCGATCTACCCGAAAAACCCATGTTGAGATTGAATCAACTTGGAACTGGTTGAATGAAAAATTCATCAGTTACTATTGCCTCAAAAATTTTACCGAAATAACCTTTTGAGGATTCATAAATAATTAAATTTCAACGGTAGTATGTATTGTAAATAATAATCTCCATTTCGGGATATAAAATTTTGCCGGATATTAAGATAAATGGTAAAAATGACTAAGCAACGTCACTATAAAATTTTTTGAATTAAATAATATGAATTGGCTCTTATGTTTGTAGGAAAACATGGTATTAGACCAACTCCATTGTTTCCCGCTGGCGCAAAAGCGGAAAATTGAGTTTTTGCACTGATAGGGGCTAAAAAGTAAAATCAATGTCAAAAATATCTAAATATCATCACTAAAAAATTTGTTTACATAGAAAAATCTTTAGTTGGATATTATGTTTGTAGGATATTATAATATTGAATTGTTTTCATTCTTTCCTATGCACAGACATGTGAAAATCGAATTTTCCGAAAGAAAAAACAAAAAACAGGTTATCAGCGTTTTTGGAAGTGGCGCACTATCAAAAAAGTGGAGGGAGGAAAGAAACCATACGCCATAGAACATAGACCTGCAGACATCCACAGAGCGTAGGAAAGTTGAAGAAAAAAAAAAAAAAAAGCAATCGAAGAAATTAAAGTGCAAAAACACGTGTTGAAAGAGGAACTGAAATAACGATGAAAGTTTTTCTTTTGATCCTCCAATGATATATTCAAGAAAAAAAGAATTCTGCGAGTGATGGCTTCTCAGCTATCTTTACGGGGACGGAGAATAAAATTTCAATAAGTAATCGGGACGAATTCATTGGATTTTTCATGAAATATACTTCATAAAAATTGCTAAGCCTGCTGTTGTTTAAAAACGCAAAAAATGTATTATCCATTATAATTAATATGCAGTGTATTTGCGAAAAACTTAACGCCGTTTCACATCTCTAGAACTTTTAAAAGTTCTTTCTTTCGGCTAATGACACGCCGTCAAATTTTGTCCCCTCACTAACTCGATAATTTTGCATAACCCCTCTAGTGTCGAGGAAAGGGATCTTTAATATCCAACACATCTCTGTTAGACAAGACCGACGGCTTTACATCTCCTCTGATGGGCGCCCAAGCGATTTCCAGATTTCTAAAAATCGCACTGACTTTGTGGGGATTAAACCCAGATAACACTGCGCAGAGGACGAGCGGCCTAACCTCTTCGAAACTGGTTCTTAATTGTTTATTATTCAAAGAACTTCTATAATTATATATGTGTTGAAAAATATATGAACGCATTTTTCTACACGTAATTTTGGTTCGAGGAGGATGAGAATAAACGAATAACGTTTCCATAAACAAATTCCCAACAGAAAGTAATTACTAAGTAAATATTTTCCTAAATCATTTTTTACCCGATTGAAGGAGAAATAGTCGTTATTGAAATCGGCACGTGATGAATCGAATGAAATATTCCTACCGAGTTGTTTACTGCATAATAAGCCGAGGAGATTCCAGCATGAATCATTAAAAACTCGTTATTTTCCGGAATATCAAATCAAAGAACTCGTTGTTTTCGCGGCCTGTATCTTTACGTCTGTTTTAATGATCGAATCGACAAATGAAGACCTTATCGGAGTTAATAACCTACTATGTAATCGTGATTTATTTATGTGTACTTCGTTAAGTTCCATTTCATTCTGACGGTGGAATCTTTTAGAATAGTTGTCTACCATTTTCAAAGTGTTAAGCTACTTTGATGAGCTACTTAGCCGTTCACTATACATGAATTTTCAATGGTCATAACATTCCTATGGTTTTTTTTTTGTATGTTGAAAGACAAATCAACGAACAAATCAACGAACATATGGATTGTTTTTATCAAAGATCAAAAACAACTGTTCAAGAACCTGTACGGGTACGGCAACAACCTATTAGCAAGTGAACTTAACTTTATGCTTCTAGAAGTATCAAGCTTTCAAAATCTTGATGTGAAGTCAAGCTTTTGAGTAGCAAAATCTAGTCAACTCAAATTTTCGATTATTCAAAAGCTTGAGTTTCAAATAGTTTACTGATTCCGCCATTATTATGTGATAGTTAATCATGGTGAGAATTAGAAATTAAATTGTGTATTACACTATCACAATAGATTTATTGAAAACCAGGATTGCAATTTCGGTCTCTCAACCATCTTCCTCTGACAACAAAAATTAAAGTTGAGAGGACATACATACATAAACAGGTAGAAACAAAATTAATAAGAGTACAAACTAGAGGTAATAAACAAATTATGATAGAAGCAGATGTTAGACAGGGATATCCACGGGACCGTCCGTTAAAAACTTTTTAAGTTCCAATTACAATATCAAGCTGAAATTTTATACGCGGCCATAACTAGCGATTTCCAATTGGAGTGAAATATTTTCGAAGTGATACCATTTCCGGTTATACCGGAAGTGGGTCATCACTTTGTTATTTCAGATGGCAATCTACCTTTTGTATTATACATCTAGAACCGACATTTGAGCAAGGCATAAAATACTAAAGTGGTTGACACTTATCTGTCAAAACTTTTGACAGATTTAATTATTTTTGTTATAAACTCGATTTTTGAGGAACATTTAAAAAAATTGTAGCTCGTAGATCTTTTGCACTACAGACACAATTTTTGCTTGGGTGGATAGAAGAAGAATCAAGGAATTTTTTAAGCAATCTACACATGTCAAATGTTTATTGCGTTGTTTTGTATGATTTTTTTCAATTTGGCCTTTTTCAAACAGCAATAACTCAATTTCTTCAAATGCATCTTATAGTTCCGAAACAATTTGGGAATATATTTTTGATGATTTTGATAACAGATTTTGAATCAAGTAGCTGAACTGGCTCACCTGATGCCTTTGTAGAATGTTTGATATTTCAACAAGAATTGTCGTTATTCCAGATTAAAATATCCAAAATACAACACATTTTGAAATGAAACCACTGTGGGTTCAGAATGTCTAAAAATTGCAGGCAATTCAATAACCAATATCCAAATTTACAGTCTTGACTAAAATAAAATTTCGAAGCATTAGAAGCAATTTTATACAATTCGGATGAATAAAAATTGTACGAACTAAGCGAAAACCAATCATCGAAGATAATTACATTAATACGAATAAATGATAGCAAACATCATGGGAGAAATTTAATTTACGATCTGAATAAATGTTCAATATGGGGCCCATTTTGCTCGATACACTTGACAGCTCGTATACGAACATGATGAGTTGCCTTCCTAGTTTCCTCATGATCAATATTATGAAAAGCATTATGAATGCGTTTTAGTAACTTTTCGTTACTTCTTACAGGAATAAGATACACTTCACTCTTGATTTTGCCCCATAAATGAAAATTAAGGGGCGTCAGATCCGGAGAACGCGGAGGCCATAAATTTGGTCCTTGATTACCCCACCATCTATCCTCGAACATTTCTGTTAGCTGCCGATCTACAGCTCGTGTTTTATGTGCTGGTGCACCATCCATTCGGTAATAGCAATCCCTCAGAATGTTGTGGGGTAATCCATCTGAAAAATTTGCTGTTGTTCCCCTCAAAGTTTCCAGGTATCTTTGTCCATTAAGGTTTTCCTCATAAATGTGATAAGCCAACAAATCATTCATTAAAATTGCAAAAACGTTCACGCTGAATTTATTTTGGAAATCAATAACCTCAATAAAATGTAGATTTTCTGTGGCCCAAAAATGTCGTTTTCTCCTTTTGGTTATTCCACTTTCGTTGAACTTGGCTTCATCAGACCATATAATTTTTTGCAGAAATGTATCATTGTCTTGAAGCCAAATTATAAAATTTTCACAGAAATTTAGCCGCTTGGGAAGTTCAGTTGGTTTTAGTTTTTGTAGTCCGATAAAAGTATACGGGTGCATGTCATGTTTCTTAAGGATCCTTTGAATGGAAGTATAACTCAATCCAATATCCATTGATGCTGACTTAATGGAATGATTGTCGGCGTCCTCGAGAATTGGTTTCCATTCAGTTTCTATGTATTTTGTTCCTCCAAATTGCAGGAAATTGCTTCTAATTTTGTAATACTCATAGGCGCCAAATTTGGAAATTGGTTATTGAATTGCCTGCAAGTTCTATCCACCACTTTTTGACATTCGCCATGAATTAAAAAGAGATTAAACATATCCTCGTTTGAATAATCAGCCATTTTATTATCAATCTGGTGTTTTTCAAAAAGTGTCACTTCAAATTACCAACAATTCTTGTTAAAATATCAAATTCGAATGAACGAAGTGACAAGTACATTAATTTTAGGCACCTGTCAGGTGAGCGTAGCCAGTTCAGTTACTTGATTCAAATATTTCAAAGCATTCTCTGTTAGTTCTTGCAAAATCATCAAAATTCAATACATTCCCAAATTATTTCGGAACTATAAGAGATGAGTATAGTACATGCTGATACAATTCCATCCGAAATTAGTCGCATCATCTGAAGGCGATATAAAAATTGGCACGTGCCATTTAAAAATTGAGTTACTGCTGTTAGAAAAAGGCCAAATTGAAAAAATCATACAAAACAACGCAATATTATTTGACATGTGTAGAAAGCTTAAAAAATTCCTTGATCCTTCTTCTATCCACCTAAGCAAAACTGTGTCTGTAGTGCAAAAGATCTACGAGCTACAGTTTTTTTTAAATGCTCTTCAAAAATCGAGTTTATAACAAAAATAATTAAACCTGTCAAAAGTTTTGACAGATAAGTGCCAACAACTTGGGTATTTTATGCCTTGCTCAAATGTCGGTTCTAGATGTGTAATAAAAAAGGTAGATTGTCATTTGAAATATTAAAGTGATGACCCATTTCTGGTATAACCGGAAATGGTATCACTTCGAAAATATTTCACTTCAATCGGAAATCGCTAGTTATGGCGTATAAAATTTCAGCTTGATATTGTAATTGGAAAAAGTTTTTTACGGACGGTCCCGGTGGATATGCCTGTATAAAGATATCAAATAAGGACGAATAAGCCGAGCCATACTGATCATTTAGAAGATTATCTCTATGTGGGGTTTGTTGGAGTTTGAAAATTTCGATGGACTCCAAATCAATTAACCTATATGAATTGTGCTTACAAAAGATTGATAACTAGTATCCAAGATTAAATATTGTTATTATTTTTATCTCCATCAGAAGTAGTGATGTGACCGAATTCCAAGATTAGATTTGGCTTTGGAATATAGACAGAAGTACTCAGAAAAATGCAAATGGCTCCGATATTCTTCGGGCTTTTATTCTTTGAGCTCGAGGAGGTGGAAGACTTATATTTCCTCGAAATTTACGTGATCAGACCAAAGGTAGAAAAGAAAGAAAAATTCTCGAATAACTTGTTTGCAAATAATTTGAAGAAGTCCTTTAGACTTTCGGAGCAAATGAAAAAGCTGCTTCAAATAAAAACAATGCCAGATATATGAAACAAGACCAAATTATAAGTACAAACATAACTGAGAATATAGGCGATTTCCCAACACAGCAGCTCTCCCTCAAAGAACTGCAGTCTGTACTCAGCAATCATAAAAGTTCTGCACCTGGCGAGGATAATATACTTATTCAATGTTATCCAATTTATCAAACAAAGCTAAGTTAAGCCCTCTTAAGATTTCTAACAGTTTTTGGTTAGGCGAAGAGTTTCCGAGCGACTGGAAGAAAATAATAGTAGTGCCAGTACTGAAGCCAGGCAAACCTCCTTCATCAGCGTCATCTTACAGACCTCTATCCCTTTGTTCCTGCATGCTGAAAACTCATGAAAGGCTTATCAAAAATAAATTAAAGTGGTGGCTAGAGCACTCAAGGAAAATGCCCGAACAGTTTGGTTTTGGAAGAGGATTTTCCACCCAAGAGAATATCGCTCAGATTTTGACTGAAATCAATCTATCATTATCTGAAGATCTACTGATGATCGTGGCATTTTTGGATATCGGGGAGCCTTTAATAATGTTCTTGTTAACCTACTGTATCAAGATCTTGTTGATCTGGGTATTCCATCTACTATCTCATATAATGTTATTCAAATATTCGTCAACAGCTTTATTTCACTCAGGATGAATGGTAATAAAACTAAAATCAATGATAACTTCACTAGGCCTCCCTTAAGGAGACATTCTATCCCTTATGATGTATATTATACACACAGCATTACTAGGAAAATTGAAACGAGGCATATCAAAATTTTACAGTATGCGGATCATATATGTGTATTCACATTGACAAAAACATTTGCTGCAGCCTCTGAAAGATTACCGGTTGGTCTTAATGCAATTCAGAAATTTTTGATGAACAAAAATCTGGCTTTATCCCCATCTAAATGTTTTTTCTAGGCACATTATTACTCTTCCATCCACATTGAACTTAGGAAATCTAAATATACCTATTAAAACTGGGACAAAATTTCTGGGATTAATTATTGATGACAAACTCAAAAGCCATATTCAGCACATTTTGCGAAAGGAGAACAATTATTGACTATGGTTGCTTTTTCTATCGTGAGGCTTCAAAGACCGCTATTTTGCATCTGGATCGAATGCAATTCAAATGTCTTCCACAATGTTTAGGTTTATTGCGATCAAATCCAATTTCGGCTTTGCTATCTGAGGCAGATGAGTTGCCGTTGGCGAATCGTGCTAAAATTATGGGCAAAAAATTTATCCTGCATCTTCGAAGTTAAACTAGTCCCATCTTCAGTGACTTATTCAATTTGGGTGAATTCAATCTGACACAACCCTGTTGAAGAAGTAAGAAATAAATGCTTACCACTTGTCGATTTTATTGCATATAACCCTCATCCTCCTCATTTATTTTCCACAAACCCTGTTCATCCGAACTTCATTCCTGCAGATTACTATTCCTTATTTCCCGAAGTCAAGGTTATATTAAACGATATGAAAATTGAATTTAACATGTATGAACCATAAATTTGGAGACTTTCGCAAAATCTACAAAAACTGTTCGGTGATTGATGGAAGATCTGGAAGCACTGTATACGATTCTTCCACAAAATATGAAATCCTTATTCATCTACCAAGCTCATTTTCAATCTATTCTTGTGAAATGATGGCCACAATTGAGGCTTTGAAGTACTGATCTACTATAAAGGATAAAAACATATTAATTATATCAGATTCTCGCAGTGTCTTGGAAAGTATAAGCTGTTTCTCCTTCTCCTCAAAAATACCCATCTCTTGATAAACCTTAGAAAAGAATTATATTCACTAGTAAGTTCTGGGAAAAATATCGAATTTTTATGAATTAGATCTCATAAAGGTATAAGAGGAAAGGACAAAGTGGACACTTTAGGTCGAAAAGCGGCAACGGAGGGAGATGATATCTCCAAAACATAATTTTGTTCCAAATACGAGTTTTCTAGAAAAATAGCAGAATGTGTTTTCGAAGAATGGTGCGAAGTCTTCCGGAATGACAGAAAGGGTTTTAACTACAAAATGTCGGTCAATCACTCCCCACTTAAAAAACCCTGGTTTGATAAGCTGCATATTCATCGACAATTCATAGTTACAATTTGTAGACTTCGTTCAGCTCATGGCCTTTTCGGTCAGTATCTGCACAGAATATGGCTTAGAAAGAGTCCTTTATGTACGTGCGGCGAACTAGAAACATTAGAGCACATATTCTTGATATGCCCCCAATTTGCTATGAATAGAGAGATAATGCTTACACAGATGTTTCGATCTATAAAAGGAGGTCCACTGAATCTAGATGGAATAATTGCTACAAACAATTCAGAAGTGTACAAATCTCTGTATCAATTCCTCAGTAAGTGCGAACACTAAGGTCAAAAACTCTTAAAAAAATAAAAACAACAAAAGCATGTAAAACAATCAATTTTCATTTTAACACCTCCGCAATATACTCGATAGTGTCATCTCATAGCCGTAATTTTTTAGGTATTGAACACACGGTTGTCCTTATATATTTTGTTTTGTATAGATTTTTGAGCATGTACCACCGGTGGTACACGGCTTAAAGAAACTCTTGTTCTTCAGGACCGTCATGTACCATCTATGATACACGGTATTAGAGGTAAGTATAATTCAAATTGTTTCTTTGTTGAAGTTATTATTTGAAATGTAGAACTGTTGAGCAGGATAGCGATGACTTTGGAAGCTACGGCTAAGCAAACAGTACAATCATTATGTACCAACCCCCAGGAACTATGGCCTCAGCCATAAACAACATCTGATCAGCCCTATGCGTCTATCTAACCCAACATAATTCACAATTTAACAAATTCACTTCCATCGGTTGAGGATGAGAGCCACATGCTCACTCTGGGTCATCTTACCAGCCATCAGTCAGTGGGAAAGTAGTGCAATGTATCCATGTGAAGATAGTGATGGACACATAACTAGCGATGAAAGTGATCAGATGACGAAGAAACAAGCAAATCTTGGTGGGGGCAATGAAACATGGGGAACTTGTGGAAGTGTGATTAATGATTTTCCCTATACAGTAGAAAAAGAAGGTTTCCAATATAACCCTCAAAATTTCTGTGACCTCTCAAAAATTATTGGCAGTTCATTGATGATGAGCTACAGTTACTTGAACTAATTGTAAGGGAGACAAATATATTAGCTGATCAATAAATTCAAAACCACAATATTCTTCGAAGATAAGCTATTCTGAAATGGAATGTTACAAACGAAAAGAAATTTCTAAAGAACATTTGGTTTGTCCCAAAATCAATGACAGCTTTTCCGGTTTTCTATATTCAAGCCGTCATTGATTTTAAGATCTCAAATGTCGATGTATATCTATTGTTCTAATAGGTAGGAGGACCCCCATCAATAAAATAGTTATTTAGTATCAATAGTTTTAGCATACTTAATTTACACATATCATCAATGTCAATTTAATCCATTCGTAGCTGGAACAAATATTTTTCTACTCTTGTATTTTAAAAAGAAATTCGCAATTTCTCGGGAGTGCTCGTGATCATGAGCATAAAACAACTTCCCAAAATAAGGTTCTATTGGTCACGAAATCCAATGTACTGGAACGATCTTATTTGTAAAATGATAAGACGCGACAGATTGACTTAATTTTGAAATTCATTCAATATGCAGAATATAGGAAACCAAGATCAGTTGTTGAAACGTATTGGACCATATAAAAAAAATTTCGGAATGTGGTGTAAATATTTCACCAAGTGATTACTAAGACTTACCTATCATAAAAAATTTGGTTCAATTTGTCAACTTTAAGACCCCGTATAAGATACAGGTTACAAATAACGGTTGGACAATATAAATTTAGCGCAATAGCATTTTTATCATGTCAAGAATGCGCCATCGTATCCCTTTCTTTCTAACTCACCGTGTAGATACTTCTATTTTGTACTTCTATTTTTTCATCAAGCATCATGAGTCCAGTTATCTTTTCTAATATTGTTGATACTAATTCAAAGAGCTTTCGATATAACATTTCAAATCATTTAAATATAGTAAAAAAATAAA
Organism: Cryptolaemus montrouzieri; assembly: GCA_013387265.2. NCBI lineage: Eukaryota > Metazoa > Arthropoda > Insecta > Coleoptera > Coccinellidae > Cryptolaemus > Cryptolaemus montrouzieri. The sequence continues at coordinate 36,574,199 of JABFTP020000001.1, forward strand.
ACCATTTTTCCAACTCGATATTTTCATGAAATAATTACCCAAATAACATATTTAATTCGTTCCATATTTAGCCGAACAAAGTGCGTGAGTTGCCGTTTTAGCATATCGAAATATTCAAAAGCAACTTCATAAATTGATCGTGATTGGAAATTAATAATGATAACTTGTCCAAATCGGACAGCAATGGAGTGGAATCGATAATATATCAAAACTGCTGAACATATTCGATGACAAAACTGTAAATACCTTCTATTATTATGTTAATACGTATTATTATACTGCATATATTGCATTTACAAGTGTTCAAAAGCTTCCTTTGTAACAACGAAATTGCCTATTTATGACAGAAAGGCATGGGAAATATGAATCATCGATTTGAAAGGAATTAATTAACATCTTCTTCATAGTTGGAAGAGGCATATCATCACCACTGGATCGACACTGTTGTATACACTGTAATTCAAATCTAGTGGATATAATTCATGATACACAAAAATATACACTAGAACTTTTCTGTATCAACTCTTTATTATACGTTTCCCGTTTATGTTTGAGTATTGTATTGGGCTTGGATTATTTTATCATACTATATACCTCTTCTTTCTCTCTACAACGCTCGATGCAAATTTTTTGTGTTTGAAACAGTGCAGGAAGTACAAGTCGACAATAATATCTGTGAAGTTGAGATTCTTATAAGATGCTCGAAGAACAAAAGATGCTGCAATGTTATGTCAAATAGCTATCACGGGCGGCGTAAGGGCTTTTTGGGAAAATTATTCTTTTTAGGCATATGACATTTCAAGGTACCCTATCATTTTAATTTATATTACAAAGAAGTGAGTCACAGACTTATCACCATTTAAGCAACAGAAAATTTTTGAGGCAGGGGTTTTTCTAACTGAACCTTTATAATAGGTACTATTGTTTCCGCCTTATAATTCAGATTCTCAATACCGGGTATCTGTACAATAGGATTAAATATAGTAGTTGAAGGTTGATATTCAATGTGGATTTGAGGCAAAGGATGAATAACTATGTTTTTCCTCAGTACCTAGAATTTTTGTGATACCTCGATGGGTTTCTATAGAATTAACGACATAATAAAGAAAACGGAAATTTTAGGAGGTACAATCGTGTTGCGCTATCGTGAGGACAAATGATTCGGATTAGTCTGGTTGTCAGTTTAATAATAGAATTTTTTGTTTTGTTTGTACATTGTGATATTGGGCATGATCGATCACTAACACACCAAAAATTATTGGTGAAATGAAATTGGCAAAGTTCGGTCCTGTTCGCTTGGCTCTTCTTGAAGCTTCATTGGGAACTGAGCTCTTGGCCACGTGACTGGCAAACTTAACGCGCAACAAGGGGAGGGGCTATTTCGCACGCACAGATGTTCTTGTCGACCCGTAATTTTCTTCACGACCATCAATAAATGTAATAATTCTGAAATCATTCTTAATAATAAGATTCAAAAATTCCCACTATTGAGCTTGAATATATATTCTAAACAGTTGAGATGTGTTTTCATGTATTTTTATTCAACAACTAGATACCGACTGAATATTCCGTAAATGAACCGAACATCATCAATTGCTAAGAATTCCAAAATAGCGTCGGTGTCAGATGAAAATACAACATCATAATAATTATCTTCGAAAAGTTATTGTTTGTATAGGATTATGAGTGAAAATCGAGTGCATTAGATATGGAATTTTTCATCTGAAATTACGAAATATGCAAATAATATAATAGAGAACCTGCTGCCTTGAAAAAAAAAGATTTATGAACTGTTCAGAGATTGGCGAAAAGAAAAGAAAACGAACTTTCTTACTGAAAATGTTTTTGGTGATTTATTGAAAATAGAAATCTTGAAGTCATGCAAAATTTATTCAATACTAAAAACAACAATAAATGTGGGACATCTTTGTTAAAACTATCTTCTGAAAATTATTGTGATGAGGACTTCAGAGAAGAAAATATTAACCTTTAACTACCATAGCTTGAAATTGTAGGGTAGAGTTCTGTAGATGGCAGAACGAGAAAGTTAACAATTTATAGTAAAATATGTGTAGACGCGCTTCCTGAACACGAAATAATATTCGTTTTTTCGAAAAATGTGAAGTTTTTGAAAAAACGAGAAGATTATTTCGAATGAAGTTACTTTTTGACTAGCATTCATATGCATTTAAAAATGGTATACTCACGGTTGTTTGAAGCAGTTCTTCAAAAGACTTAAGTTCTAATGATATATGAGGTAAACTATTATCGAAAAATTATGTTTTTCCATTCACAACGAAATGTCAATACGTGTTTATTTTTCCACTCCTAAAATTATGTGAATAAACTGGCATCCATCTTTAAAATTTCATAGAACATAGAACGGTTGATCTTCGGTACTAATCGATACGTAGATCGGAATCACAAAGTTGCGCAATTGCCAGATTTTAATATTTGTTCAAGATTTCAAAGAATTCTTAGTGGACTATTGAATTTGGAAAATTATTGCATCTAATTTTTTGAGTGAATATTTTGATTTTATTTCACAGTAACTAATATATTAACAAATTTACAAAGCAAAAGAAGATGAGTTACGCTTTGCTGTACAAAATGATTAGGTTAGTAGGTTAGGTTAGATTAGGTATATTAGGTTAGGTCAGGCAGGTTGGGTAAGGAGGTTTTCAAAGCAATATTAACAGGGCCGCGGACCTGATACTGATAACAGACAACAGACTGGAGATTGCGGTTCAAAATACCGAGGTAGGACTATTGAAGGGACCGAGGTCAGCTGGAAACCGCGGAGAACACTATGAAGGCAGGAATTTATAGAAAAAAACGGGGTCCATACCATAGACTGTAGTGGACAAGGTTCTCTCTTTCGGGAAACACATCGAGTTGGCAGTAATTGAGATGAAGGCATGTGGCATCAGCTAGAGTTCAAAAGGCAGTTAAGGGAGGACATACTTAACAGGTGGCTGCAGAGATGGTAGGAACATAAGGGAGTGGCTTGGATTAAGAGGCTTATCCCGAAAGTGCGGATATGGCACAGGTATTCAGACTACTTGTTCACGCAGTGCCTGTTTGAGAAAGGGTCATTTGAAGTATTCCAACAAAGAATCGGCAAAACTGGAGACGGTGAAACACATGGTGTCAAGCTGCAGTATATGGGTCACTGGAAGAGGAAAGCTGAAGGATGAGCGGAAATGGGTGGGGGTTTCAGTGTAATAACCAACGTGATGTGAAGGTAGAAGATAGAGTACCGAGAACATCAGAAGGAGAATGCATCGTAGATGAGATCCTCCTCGTAGCAATGGGAATGCCATATCGGCCTAGTTGTGTTACGGGCAAATACGGATACTGCAGGCAGGAGAGAGGGGGTTAGGTTTAGTCGATGTGGGTCCCACATTCCTCAGGGCATTGTATTACCTGCCGCAGCAGTGGTCTGGTAGAGATTTCCCCTTCCTCTTGGACGGAAACAAGGTTAGTTGAACTGTTCAAGTTAAGTTTCGTAGGTTGGCTTAGTTGTGTTTCATTATGACAGGTTAGGTTAGGTTGTGTCCAGATATAGAACACGGTTGTGTCAGGTTAGCTTCACAGATTTATACACAACATTAGTGAGTGATGAATTTTTTATTGGCGTTAGAGTATCCTAACAGTTCGAAACTATTACCCAAAATCACAGTTTAGAGTATTTACTTGTGAATCTGCTTCTTCTAACAATTTTTTTCTGTTATTTTGGATAATTTAACAATCTGACAAGTCTGATAAATTATTGATATACCTATCAAACTATAACGAAATTCACCGAGTTCCATGTCAACTTAAAGATTACAACTATTTGTTTACATAATTTTATGAGTGCTATAAATAACACATAATTTCAATGTTTTGTGAATTGGAATATGTTGTTTTCATATTTTCCATTCTTGTATGACTTAAAATTAATATTCTTATGAATTAACTCAAATAAACATAAGTAAACATTTTTCATATCGATAAATATTCGTTGAAATGTATCCTCATTACACATGTTGCAAAATATAGTAGGTACACAAACGCCTTTAGTTCAACAATATATACATGATTTGTATATTGACATGAAATATTATGTGTATTTTGCTGCAATATGAGTTAGTTTTTCATTGGTTTTGTCTAGAATTATTTGCAGCATATCGTCAACAATAAGACACTGACAGGCATGCATTGGTGTTTTTTTTATTTCATCCATCGCTGTCCCTTTCTGTGTTACTTTCCAACCCACATTCAGTTGCCTAGACGGAAAATTCACTACCACTATCTAACCCATATGTTATAATATTTTCCACTTCATTTCCTATCTCAATTTGTGTTAATACCTTATAATCCTTATTACCACTTGCAATTTTGATTTAATTTCCTCAAGAATTTTGACATGCAGGGTCAAATTTGAACCCGTTCATGGTACTTTAAGGTTAAACAATATTGAGAAAGAGTGCCGGAAAAGATATTTTCAACAATATTGTTCCTATTTGAAAGAAAATATGTTAAAGATTGTTCAATCAATGCAATAACGGATTTTTAATTTCTGTTATTGTTCAAATACTATAAATATTAGTAAAATGTAGATACTCGAAAAAACTCAACGACGAAGAAAAATTTAATCGAAATGAGCATAGCAAAAATATCGTTAAAAGTGCTCGGAAAGACCCAAACTTCTTGAGAGTTATTGTGATTGATGACGAGACGTATGTTTTCAGTATGGGCCCTAAAAGTGGCAAACTGCTCAATGGAGAGCGTCGGATAAAGGAAAACCAGAAAAAAATCGCTAGGAGAAGTCGTACTCCGCCAGAACATCGAGAAACGTCAGTTGAACTTTTTAGCACAATAACGCCCCATAAAATCGTTCAAGAGTTATAACTGAATTTTTGATCAAAAATCACATTATTGCCTTGTAACATTCACCTTATTTACCTGATCCGACTCCGTGCGACTACTATCTGTTCCCTAAGCTGCATTTGACGATGAAAGAAAAGCGGCACGATTCGATTGAGGCCATGGAAAGTGCGGTAACCGACGCGCTAAGAACCATTTCAATAAAAGAGATAGAGAAGTCGTTTGACAAACTGTTGTTGCGTGTAAATTTGTGTATCAATGCAAAAGGCCAATATATTGATTAATAAAAAAGATTTATATCGAAATAAATACTGGTTGTTTCTATTTTCAAAAGGTTTGGTTAGTTTTAGAGTGGAGGATGTATATTATGTTATTTAGAATTATTCAACCATTCTTTTTATTTGAAATTAAACTGAAAAGTGTTTAGTTTTTACAACAGTCGTATAGTAGTAGGATTATTATTACTATGTAGTGACCAAGTGGCTCTAGTCTTTTGGCAATTTAATACGAAAATGAAAAATTTGTGAGTCATCTTAGTATCTTCATTAGAGGTTCGAAGTGCTTATTGATGTTAGGGAAACATTCTGTACAATTCGAAAGCCCCTTAAGAGCTTCCATTGTGATCGAGACCCATTCGTTCCATGAATAATATTCAATTCCCAACTCCGATATAGCAAATCAATCATTGTACATCATCTTACATGACTAATGAAATATCAAAATGGTAGATCATTACTGATTAATGATGGAGACTAAATGTAATCATATAGTTCGAAATGGAAATGATATTGTGAGGCGATATGAGGGACAAGGCATCGGAGTGGGGTCCATAAAATATTCTATAGAATTTTATATTACGCCTTGAATGTTGGACTCCCTACTCCGTACCCCCAATAAGCAAAATTAGTTTATTATTCAAGAGAACTATGAATGATAGTAGGAAATCAACCAATTTGTACCAGTTAATAATAAATTAGCAACAAAACGAAGAACTTATATTTGATTTTTTCAGTCTATCTATATCATTCGAAAATTGGAATTTGATTACTGTTTTGCTATTGTATAACGATACCGTTGTTGGAAATTTAATCGAATAACGTCGAGGGTATTATGTAAACTAATGTAGTAATATTGCTAGAATATATATCTTGTTTTTATTGTGACAGGATACAATTATTGGCCAAAATTTTAATTTCTTAAGATGCAATGTCGAAAAATTCATTCACAACGATCGAAGACAAACCGAGCCTTTGAACTATTCTGGTGCAAAATGAAATAACTGGTTCTTTCGGTTTCAACCTGACTTCATACTGCAAATATCGCAAAAATTTAAGGATGTTATGAAAATTATCTTTATTTTTGAGCACCATATGTCAATATGAATGTAATTTCTGTAAACATTAGATCATAAATTTTGCAAATTTTCTGTTATGAAAACGAGCAGCGAGGGAGGAAGTGGAAGTTACCATTCTGAATCTGCTAGAATTTACCAGCGTATCAGTGATCGAGAACACGGAGGACGATCTGGGTTGCTTTGAAAAGGATAAATATGCGGTAAGTTTAAACTGAACGAATCAACGTACATACAACGGATTAGTAATGAGTAGAGAGCAATGAAAAATTTTGCATGCAGATTACAAAAGATTTACAATATGCCCTTGGAATAGGAGAAAGAGTATATTTACAAAAGTTTAAGGTGAATTTGTATGCTTTGTGAATCTCTTTTCGGATGCTAAAAGTATAAATCTTAACAGGCATCTAAAAACTGTACTTTAGAATTTTGAAAAATCTTTTCCACTACATTCTGCCACTATAAGAAAATTGAAACAATTAAAGAACCAGTTCAATAGACAACAATCAATATGCTTAAAAATTATTATAATGGATAGATCATACTTTGTAATCAAGATACTCTCGTCTTTTCCTTCAATCCTGATGGATCCTGTCAATGTTGGAACTGAATCTGTCACTGACGTTCTTCTTGCAGGCATGGACCTCTACATTCCAAACTCCATGAAAAAAACATCAACACAAAAGCTTTGGTGTACTAGAAACTGTCAAAAAGCTGTTCCAGTTGAAAACAGAGCTAAGAGCTGAGAGAAAAATCCAACACATGAAATTAAAGCTGAATACGTGCGTTTCAGGAATATCTCAACAATTGATAAAGCAAAAACCTGAGGGTGTTGTAAAGTTGCGAGAGTACAACCGATTCCAAAAAAGTGAAGAAATACATTCCCCAAAATTACAGTCCGATCGCATTGTTGCCATTTATATCGTATGTTATGGAAAAAGCGATAAACCATGAGCTCGAGTTACAGAGTATCATCAGTGATGAATAATACGGTTTCCGTAGACAACGATCAACTACTGACCTTCTTGCATACGTTACGCATTTGTGAACATGAACAATCGAAAAGCATGGCGAATCTAAAGCCATTGCTCTTGATATCTCAATGGCCTTTAGACATAGTTATGCACGCAGCCCATATGAATAAACTAATCACACATGGACTTTCCGGAAAATTGCGTAGTTGCATTAGTAGCTTTTCTTTCAGTAGATAGATTTGGGTTGTAGTTGATGGTGTAACGAGTGAATCTTTTCAGGTTATTGCGGGAGTACCACACGACTCCATACTCTCGCCAACTCATTTTTTGTTGCATATCAATGATCTGCTCCACTCCACCACTCCACAAAAAATATTTGGGCTTGCGAATTTTGGTTTGATCATGTTCTAGTTAGCGTTCAGATGAGTCACACCCATAAAGATACCAATAGAGCATGTCTCAGACTTGAAGAAGATATCATAGTAGGGCTGGTTTAACTTGGTCAATTTTAACGCGAACAAGATGCAATCAACAACGTTTTCCATAAAAGTCACTGCTGGAGAACATTCTTCAATCATGCAACGACATCGAATTTTCTCAGAAAAGAACATGCACCTACTCTGTATAATGGTCATCAACAGAGTTTGCTGGCATGGCCATTGCCAAATCTGCTTCTGCTGAAGTTAGTTTTCTTTTCGAGGTTAAGCAGTAATTCACGCCATCCCAGCTTATGACTTTATACAAAGCACAGGTGCAACCTGGTCTGCAATACTGTTCCAATGTGGTTCCGCACCTAAATATCATTATATTTATTGGATAGTGTTCAAAAGAAAGCAGTGAGCCTCATAGACCACTCGGAAATCACGCGTGATCTCCAGCCTCTCGCTCGAAGGCGGCAGGTTGCTGGTTTCTCTCCTTTCTACAGGTACTTTCATGATGCATGGCTGCACAAAAGAAAACCAGGCTTGGGAAAAACTATTATCAGCGGAGGGTCCAACTAGCTACTCCACGCACCTCCTTCTATAATTATTTTCTTTTTACAGGCCACGTGAAAAGCGAGGGGTGTGTTCAATACATAAAGTTATTAAAATGAGTTTTATTCAAGGCAGCAGATACATCTGCGCAGACTGATGGTGGAAATCTAGAAAAATTCAATAAATAATTTTCAAAGAAGTAATTCAATTATTGCTCTAGCATTTTGTTTTGAGGTTTGATTTCGTACATTTCGAAAGAAAAAAATCTTCCATTTCCCCAGCTCCAAAAGGTAAAGCCCAAGGAATGTCGTAGGCATTTGCCTTTTTCTAACCATTTCTCTCTATATACGGAAGTCAAATCTGATCTTTGAATTTAGCAGTGCGAAGCTTGTATCAGATGAACACTACATCCCCTAATTTTTGTATATGGCCAAACATTATCCGAGGCATGATGAACAGTAATTTCAAAATTAATTACACTACAGAACCTGGTGGCCCAATTCCTGTACCTCAAACATTGCGTGGGTTGATAACTCTTGATTGTATCAAAATAACGGAGGAAACAGTCAGATAATATCTAACCAAGCTTAAAACCAACACTGCTCCTGGACCTGATAACGTTTCACAATATTTCTTACAACGTTGCGCAGATGCGCTTGCCAAGCCTGTCTTCATGATCTTCTCATAGTCACTTAACACTTCTTCACTTCCCCGGCACTGGCGTACTGCTTACATCACACTGATTTTTAAAAAAGGTGATAAATTTTCTTCTACTAATTGTCGCCCTATAAGCCTCGTATCTGCGGTTGGCAAGGTTCTGGAGAGAATTATATGCGACAAGACCATCACATTCACTCTATCCAACAATTTTATCCCTGATCAACAGCATGGTTTTCTTCCTGGTCGATCGACCCTCACAAACTTCATTCTATCAATCAACGACTGGACGAAAGCTTGGGGTGCTGGAAATTCTATAGATGTAATATACCTTGACTTTGCAAAAGCGTTTGATCGTGTTCCCCATCGCCGTTTTTGTATGAACTCGAGCATCTGGGGATTCGGGCTGATTACTCTTATGGATTAGCTCGTTATTGAGAAATAGATCCTTCTGTGTGGGGGTCGGTGATATGTATTCTTCCAAGGAGTGGTCTGTTGTTAGTGGTGTTCCCCAAGGTTCTGTCCTTGGGCCCATAATTTTTCTTCTATATACCTCCGATCTGCCTTCCTTGATTAGGTCAAAATGCGCATTCTTTGCCGATGATACTAAGCTCTACAATTTTCGCTATCAGATCCACGCATTCTACAGGAGACCTTGTCTAAAATAGAACAACGGTCACGTGAATGGTTACTTCCACTAAATTTGGAGAAGTGTGTCGTTCTACACATAGGTAGTACTAATCCAAACTTAACCTACACCATTGAGGGCCACACTCTAAAAACTGTTTCAAGTCATGTCGACCTAGAAGTAACAGTCACAAATAACCTTAGCTGGTCAGAGCATGTTGCAATTGTCACTTCGAAAGCCCGAAGAATCACATATATGTTGCAGAAAAGTTTTGGTGGCTGTGAAGTGAAGACAGCCAGACTGCTATATCAAACTTATGTTCGTCCAATTATGGAGTACGCTGGAACAGCCAGGTGGACATTCCTACGGAACGACAAAGCCATTTTGGAGTCGGTGAAATGATGGAATATAAGATTCCCTTTTGGTTGGTATCGTCCTGATTACCCTGCTAGGCTATCCATGTTTGGAATTCTTACGTTATCAGACCGGCGGATTAGAGGTGACATGATATTCAGCTACTTGTCTACACAGGGATGTCTCGGTACTGAAGTCAAGAACCTTTTTTCCTTGAACACTGGCAACTTGCGCGGTCACTCTATGAAACTGACGAAGGAAAATTTTAAGACAAATCTACGACAGAATTTCTTTTCGAACAGAATTTTCGACTTGTAGAATCGTCTACCTAGTTCGGTGGTGAGTGCAAACACGTCAATCAGTTCAAAAGTAGATTCGACGCTTGGAACTCAGTGATTGGGATATATTGCTTTATGTCAAGTACGCGCTTGTTTACTACAATATTGTATAGCTTAGTCTTATATATTTTTTTTGAGTTTATAGGATTTTCTTCTTCAAAAAATTAATAAAATTATTACTTCTGTTGGAGGTAATTACGTACGTACATTCGATCTAGTAAATTCTTTTCGCAGCGCAACAAGTAGGTACAAAAAGCTCCGCGGGGGAATTTGGTTAATTTAAAGGAAAAAGAGAAGAAGTCAACCAGTAGTCATTTCAGAAATGTTAAGAATTTCTGTATTGAAAAGCAACACTCAACAAAATATTGATAACGCTTACAAGTTACGATAGATTTCTATATAATATAGAATAGATTCGAATGATATAATTATTTCACAGATTTTCAGTATCATTTGTTTAAAACTTCAATTCAATTCAAGCTTTTAAGTTTTGTGATCCGAGAAGCTTGAATTATCAAGCTTTTGTGAAAGAAAACGCTTGACTCTACTTGAATTGTGGAAACCACAGCTTTGACCCAAACAACTTGATTTTCAAATCAATCCGTGAATCCCTAATGACCGAGGAAAAATTGTGGATAGTGAACAGTTGTTTCAATGAACGAACGAACTAGGAGAATGTTTTTTTCTCAAGCATTTCACTCATACTTAGAGAGCTAATATTGCCTTGCAATTACTTTCGAAGTCTAATTCATTTCGTTCTCATTTTCTATTATATTTATAAATCACAGTATAAATGAACAGTAAAATGATGAGAAAATAAAAACTTACGTTGGGGTAGATTATCCCTCACTTTTTACCTGTAGAACTCAGGGCTCAGATGGGTATTTCCAAAAGTCATTAAAAAGGCTTAGTGAACGTGATGGTCATTTCAACGTCGAGATGGGTACCACCCTGAGTAATGTGTGAATTAATAAAAAGAACTGGACTTCGATCCATATTATCCTAAAAATGGACAAAATTGAGTAACTAAATATTTGGTAGCAGAATTTAAACATGAGAGCTTGGGAGAATAAGAACGTTTGGAACGTTCAAAAACTGCAACTACCGACGATAACATCGCCTAAATTCACGAAATGGAGCTAGAAGCCCGCTAAAATAAAGTGAGACAACTAGCAGAGGTCATAAACTTGTTGAAAAACCGTGTTTGTCAAATATTATTCACATGAGAGAGCGTTATGCGCTCACGTTAGACCAAAAACGTGTTCAACTAAACATATCCAACGCTTTGTTGGCAGCTATCAATTAATTACTGTAGATGGAACTTGAGTACACCATTATACGTCAGGAACAACAATACAGTCCAAACAGTGGACTGCAAAAAGTTCCAAAAGAAGTAAAAACTGTTTTTTAGGCTGGGAAAGAGATAGCGACTGTTTTTTGAATAGTCATGGATCAATCAATTATCTTAAAAAAGGAAGAACCATCATAGAAATATACCACGCATCATTCCTTGACAAGCTAAAAGCAGAGCTTGCGGAAGAGCTGTCACATTTACGGAAGAAGAAAATCCTGTTCCACCAAGACAACGCCCTTTCTCACTTCAGCGGTTGCCATGGCGAAAATTCACAAATTACGTTTTGAACTGCGTGACTATCCACCTTACTTACCAGATCTAGTCCCAAGCGACTTCTTTTTGTTCCTTCATCTAAAAATTGGAGGACAGAGATTTCCGTCGCAATCTCCTTCGTGAACAACTATTTTGCAGAGAAAAACCCGAGTACTATTTGACGGGTTACAGAGGAGGGAAGTTCGCTGGGATAAGTGTGTGGAGTTACCTGGAAACTAAGTTGATCCTCTCTCGTACATTGTGTGTATTCGACGTTTCACGAAGTACCATTTTTTCAGGAAATTATTCCAGGCTTTCCGTAGGTTGTATCTAAAATTGAATATAGTGAATATTCAGCTATCCTCCTTAATAACTTCCAGTTATCCTAAAGGGGAACTATATATTTATGAGATATCCAATTAAAAGCACAGCGGTCTATATAATTCTATAAATAGTTGATATTCTCGGCCTTTAACGGAAGCACTGTTTACAGTGATGAGTATGAAGTATGCTCCGATCTTTGATCTTATCATAGCACGTATCATTCATTTCAATTATTTATGACATCATTTCGCTGTAAACAAACGAAGTAATTTTCTAAATGGTGTCGGAAAGTCAGGAAGCGTAACTATATGTGAGGTCTTCAGGCGACAAGTGTTTGATGCAACCTTGCGCCTTGCCATTGAAAATTATTTCACTACGGTTGACTCAGCCATTATGTCAATTGAAATGCATGAAATGACTGAAATGTAAAGAACTATGCGGTTTCGTGTGAAAGTATTTACGTTGATGAAGCATTAGGCGTGTGTAGCCAACTGTAGCCAACACAAGATGGTTGTTTCAAAATCGAGTGGTATCCATCTCGAGCCCTAACCCTTTGAATGACTCTTGCAAAATACCCATCTCGATCCAGAACTCCAGTGGTACACTCTTGAAGATTTCATTTTTGTTCGAACGGTATTGTATTTAAACAGTAAAAATCTACTTCAGCAATTCATTTCGAAGTAAACAGGGTGTGCCAATTTTCTATAAAAAAATCTTGGGACGTTTTTTCAGATTGAAATACCACTGGATTTTTCCGGGGAGAAAGCCTCTGACACTACTCGTTGGTACATTGATATCATTGTCTGATGATGCTATAGTATGTATATATTCTGGTAGATTGATATATTCTCATAACATTTAACGTTATCCTAATATATAATTATTCCAGGATATGTTTTGATTATAATCATTGCCTGGCAATGGTATTAAGTACCGGGTGGTGGATTTATATTTTTCATGAAATCAGTTTGATTGCATGAACAGGGTAAAACCCCTATATATATATATATATATATATATATATATATATATATATATATATATATATATATATATATATATATATATATATATATATATATATATATATATATATATATATATATATATATATATATATATATATATATATATATATATATATATATATATATATATATATATATATATATATATATAAAAACGAAAGTATTAAGAAAAGGTAGATGAGTAGAAAAATACTGGCTTGGAAGCTTTTGTCAAACTAAAGATTTCTGCAGATTTTCCAGCCGATCACTTTGGTGATTGTGAATAAAAAAATAGAAAACCATGTTTTATGTCGCCAGTTTAGGCAACCATATTTCGAAAAGAAAAAGATTCATCAAAATTTTCCCGATTTATCTGACACCTTATCTTACCACCTCAAGTATGTCCTCGTCTCAGGCAACACTCTGTAAATGGCTATATATTCCGGTTATTTCAATACATTTTGCACATCAATCGTTCTTCCAGGAAAGATTCTATTTAGGTCAAGTCGTTATTTCTCAGAAATGAAATAGAATGTTTTACAGAACAGTTTATGATGAAATCACTTGGAAACTGTAATACCCCTGCGTAATATCAGTCAAGTTTGTTTCCATTGATTAGCTGTTGATGAATTTACAGAGTTCAACGCAATATCAATAGACTACTATAAACATATCGAGGTAATGTAAGCTCAAAAGAAATTAGGAGATTCTATGAATTTATGAATAGCTACGCTACAAGTATACCGAATGTCAACGTTTTATGTGACAGGTGATAATATGTTGTTCGAAGAATAAAAATCATAACAACAATAGTAAATGTATATTTATCCATTGACCATATATTGTCAATGGCAAGTCGTTTTAATACAATAAAATTAAAATATAGAAACATTGATATATATATATATATATATATATATATATATATATATATATATATATATATATATATATATATATATACAGGTGCTTCAACGAAAACTAAACAGAGGCTATATCTACCAAGATATTCATTTCTGATCAAAACGCCAAAACAGAGAGGGACATCTTTTGGGGTACAAAACTTGTCTGAAATATTAACCCCCTAAGCGGGGGTTGCAATCCTTTAACATTTTGAATAGGGGAGATGGGTCGAGTGATGACTCAAAAAAAAGGTGGTATCTTCGTCTACATCGCCTCGAACGAATTTCCATTTTTAATTAAAAACTGTAAGAGATACAGGGTGAGCAACTGAAAGATAGAAAAGACTATTCCCCTGAGTCTACTCAAGTTTCAGTGAGGTAAAATGGAACAGATCCATGCTGATCAATGGCAGTCATCATCAAGTACCATCCTCATCTCGAATTTCAACCCCTGGAGCAGGAGTGACAACCCTTGAAAATTTGGAAGAGGGTAGATGGGTCGAGTGATAACTCAAAAGAAAGGTATTATCTTTGTCTGCATTCCTGTGAAAGAATTTTCATTTCTGATTGAAAACTGTAGAAGATCCAGAGTGAGCCACAGATGGAGAACGAAAACTTGCACACCATTGTGGAGACAAACAAAATCCTTTCTCAGAAGGTTATAACTGGACCTATCTTCTGCTTTAAAAATGACACAGGGTGGTCACCCTGCTCTAGGAGTTGAAATTTGAGATATGAATGGTGTTTCAGAAGATGACAGTCTTTGATCTGGAATGAATCTGTTCCATTTTTTTGCACTAATACTTGAATAGCTCAGGGCGATAGATAGTCTCCTCTATTTTTCATTGGCTCACTCTGTATCTTCTACAGTTTTCAATCAAAAACGAAAAAAAAACAACAATAGTTTTTTAATTAACATAGAATACAGTTTACGACTTTTAATCGTTTTAATGCGTTCCGGCATCTTATTCAAGACCCTAATACCCATATACCTAGGGCACCTCTTATAACTAGAAAATGAATGGGGCGGAGTTACCAGATTTTCAGACTTAGAGTTGCATACTCGTGATGAAAGTTATTGCGCTGAAACAATCCAAAATTCTTCTTGACGCACATGAGGAGCTCAAGCACATAGATATAAGCCACCAGTAAGATTAACAGTCTTTGAAATAAAGCTCTATATGATGTGCGTCGAGAAACACATAAGATACTTCTAAAAGCTTTTTTTCTGTGTTCTAAAAAATCTTCCACTATCTATAGAGGCCCCTCAGAATATAATTCCACATGAGATCCTGGAATGAAAATGCGCAAAATATTAGGAGAGACTGGTCGACATACCGGCAATGCTAGGGAGTCGATATATGACATAGGATACGGAACTGAGCCTTGCACACAAATCTTGAATGTGAGGTTGCCAGTTCTGGTTCCTGGCGATTATGAGCCTCATATTCTTTATGCTCTCTATCTGCTCAATCGACTTGCTTTTAATTTTTCAGAAATGGCTTCTATTTTTTTCTGCGTGTTCTCCATTGCAAAGTTTACAAACATAGTTTAACCAACATTCAGTAAAAGGTCACTTATGTCAAACCAGTCGGAGCACTTACTCAAACTCGGCCGTTTTGATGATATAATGTTCAGTCTCTCTTCTGCAAATGAGGGTATTGTCATCGGCAAACATTGTTAAATTCTCGGAATTTTTCAACACTAATGGCAAATCATTAATAAAAATCAGAAATAGCAGAGGGTCAAGCACGAGCCCTGCGTCACACCAGAAGTTATGGGAAGTCTGGAAGATCTTTTACCATTCAATTCCAAGTCGATTCATTTGATCTCTCATCCAAAGACATTCCATGTTATTCAAGAGTGGTTCATGAGTTAAAACATCGAAAGCTCTACAAAGGTCCATAAGCAAAGCAAGGCAAGAAAATCGATTAATGCGGACTGAGTAGATCTTCCATTTCTGAATCCATGTTGGCAGTTAGATAAAATATTATTTTCTGAGATGAATGATACCATTCTATTGCATATTATCCTTTCAAGCACTCTTGATACAGCAGACGGCAATGATATCGGCCGATAATTTTTCATTGAAATTTTGCACCCTTTTTGTAAATCATTACTACTTGTGCTATTTTGAGAATATCAGGAAATGAGAGTTTAATCAGAGAAGCCAAAAGTGCGTTATAAAATGTGATATTTTATTGAATAGGTTGTTACTGATGTCATCAATACCGTAGGAATTAGAGTTCTTCATACTATGATTAATATTGAATACCTCCGCCTCGGAAACTGGAGAAAGATACATTGTAGCATCAACGGACCGCACTCCACATTATGAGCCATTGCCTGGCATGTTAGGGAGCGTGGTTTTGATTTCACTAGGTATTTCAATTAGATACTCATTGAAGTGGGTTGATATCAACTCTCGACCTTTTATTAGTTGTTCGTTCAGAAGAATTTCTATATTTGTTCTTTCATTTTTGATGTGAATTCCAAATTGCGATTCGTAATACTCCAAACTCTCATAATTGTGTAATCTTTTCGCTGCCACTATGGTTCTCTGATAGATTTTTTGAATTTTTTATAGAAAATTACATTGTCTGGATGGCGGTTGGTGGTGGCTGAAGAATTAAGTTGACTTAACATCTGCGAAGAGGTTTTGATGCTTTTTGTTACCTAAGTTTTACTGTTTTCCTATTTTAAGTTTCATTTCATGAAATTAAAATGCTTCGTCCATGAAAGATGTTAGAGTATTCATGAAATTTTCAAACCCCTCATGAATGCCATCCGTGGTATAAACATTATGCCAGCTCTCTTTACAGAGGAGGACGTAGAACATGTTTTAATTTTCAAAATTGAATAATCTAGTATATACTGACCCTGATGAAAATACATCAACATTCAGTTTACCTAGGAGAGGTAGAACAAGAACATCATAGAGACATGTTTGCTTTTTTTTTTCTATAAAGTCGTTATGCTCCCTACAAGCAACATTCATTCATGCTCCCTGGATTTGTCTTTAAATTCTCATTGGATGACGTAGCCATCTTAACGTCCTCGTTTATCACCACCCGTGTTCCTATCAACCGCTTATCCATCTTTTCCAACCACCTCCTCGCTGCCCCCTCAAGTTTCCCGTATACCGCGACTTAACGCCCGGAGAAGTTTGAAATTAATATCAGATTAACCAGAGTACGAAGAGCTGTCTGAGGTTTCAATATTATGAGAAATGACTTCATAATGAATCGCAATTTGGTATGAGACAAATAGGAACAGAATTCGTTATTGATCACTAAGCGTTTTTATGTTTTTACAATAACAGTGACTCTTTGAATTTGCTTCAATTGCCATTCATTAATAGACCACTGTGAGATTTTTAACAACTAGCTGCTATCATTTAGATTATGTTGGATAGACAGTGATAGCAGACAAAAAAGTGATTTTCGAATCTTGATTTATCATTATTTTTCTCAATTAAATAGAACAATGATTTTCAAATTTTCACAATATTGACAAACTTATGACGCGTTTTTCCACACTGTGGCTTCTTCAGATAAGTAGTACATTTAGAAGGTTGATGTGGCTTATATAAAACATTGGTAAGAACAGTTATTTAGCTAAAAAGAATGAAAATCTAAGCAGGGTTGCTTTATTTAAGAACTGAAGCGATTAAGTAATGGTGACGAATTTAGATCCAATTGACAATGAAATGAATTTCTGGAAGATTTCTGTTTATCTACCTCAAATGCTTCTCATAGGTTCAGTTTCACTCTATTACTTTCATTGTGTACAATTATTCTTGAAAGAATTGATTTCGTTTAGTTGATAATTTGCTTAGTGAGAATCTCATTTCTGTTTGTCAACACTGCATTTATATTCAGTATCTTGATAATGAAGTATCCAAAAGTTCTACAGATAATTATATGATATAATTCATCACAACTTCCACAAAAGAGTTCATATACACCTGATTTGTTTCCTGAATTTCAGGCTTACTGTTTTCAATATATCTACCTAGAGATTTTTCCGTTTTGAAAGCTATATACAAATTATGAGATGAGAAGAATGACTTTAAGTCATGCAGACTAATATATTGGTCTGAATTTACCAATATAAGTTTGAATATTGAATTTTGGAGTTGTCTCTTGAACACTAGGATAAAAGTCATGGATTGCATGTCGAAATTGTTTACAAGTATGATGTCAACCATACTAGAATTATAAATGTTATCGCTATTTGTTTTATATTATTGAGCTCTTTCAAGAAACTATTTTCTGACATTGGTATCGTAGTAAGTCCTCTCATCTTACTGTCATAAGCAGCTATTTTATATTGGTGTGGATGTGCGTAAGAATTGTGAAGGAGAATGTTTGGTTCAGATGATTTCTGGAAAACAGAAAAATCATGTTTGTGGTCAATTTTGATTCAACTTAATTCTAAATAGTTAATGTAACTCTCAGTTCCCATTGCCATAGTGAACTTTATAATAATAATAAATAATAATAATAATATGTGTTTATTTGCAAGTTTCAACAAAATCTTTACAAATATTCCTGACAGATGCCATTGCATTCCTCAGGATACTTAATTCTATAAATAAACAAATGGTTGAGGTAATACCTCAGAAAAGGTATTACCTGTAGTTGGTGTACATTTCACTAATTACAAGACAGCCTTTAGTATGATGTAAACAGAAATTGCTGTCAGCACTGTATATAACATTCGAGAATGAATTGATTTAATGAAAGGGCCCATATCGGGTTACAATCGAAAAGTTCAAGTTATCTGTCGAAACTAGGTTGGAAGGTCACTATAGGGTCTCAATATCACAATCGGGTTCCAATATCACAATCGGGTTTCAATATCACAATCGGGTTTCAATATCACAATCGGGTTTCAAAGTCAAAATCGAGTTTGTTTGCCAAAATCTGGTATAAATGTCACAGTTTGGTATATTACAGTAGTTCATGTAGCCCAAGGTTAATTTCATATAGCCGATGCATTTATAATGTTATGAAAAACACTACGGTCATTATTCAATATCCAAGACTTCAGCACATATTTAAAAGTTTTTGGGTTATTAATGGTTTTAATATGGACAGGAATGATTCTGTACATTCTAGGTCCCAAGTAATCTAAATTTCTTGTTCCGATAGTCTTATCTGCTCGCAGAGTGACATAGTTCATATTTTTATTCCTCGTGCCATAATGATGATAAACAGAACACATAGTGTCTCTATTTCTGTTATATTCGGATAAATTGAATTTAAGAAGATACTGAAGTAATCTAACTATCTGTAGTACCTGTAAGACATCAGATCTTATCATACACATATCCAAACCAATAAATGGATGATTGTGAATAATTTTCTCGATGTTTTTCATTATTTTTATTATAATATTGGGACGAGAGTCGAGGCTGAGGCTTGCAACGACTCACAACGAAACATATTTTCAAAATGAAACAGTTGTCAACAGGTACAAACATTATAAATAGAACACATTGAATGAGAATACTGAAAATATGTAATGTGTAAGAAAAAGAAAAGAAAGGGAAGTTTATTCAAGCTTCACTATTCTCCTCGGAGTCACATCTTTCTTGAATTGGTAGACTATAGTGGCATTCGCAGCTTCCAGGGGCAAGTCATTCCATGCGGTGAAAACTCTATTGGACCAAAAATTCTGCCGGACGGTGGTCTTGAACTTTTCTTTGAAGAGTTTCAAATTGTGACCTCTTAAATTATAGAATTCAACGGAAGCATGTGGGTTAAATCATATCCAGAGAAGTCATGAAGTGCTATGTACGTCGAAATAAGCTCGCCTCTCGTGTGTCTATCCGCAAATGTATCTGACCCCATTATCTTTAGAAGATCTTCATAACTTGGTCTGTTTTGCCATAAGGAATTCGCGTCGCTCGACCGTGAATAACCTTAAGAAGTTCTTCGTCAGATCTTAGATTCGAGCACCATATTGGTCCCCCAAATTTGAGAATGAAGGGTAGGTATCCTTTAAATATTTGATGCCGCAGGTGTATCACAGTAGTGAAATGATCTCGACATCAGATAAATCTTTAGTTTTGGTTTTAGAGGTGACTTGCTGAATGTGCCTTCTCCAACTCAGATCTTTGGTATAACTTTTGTGGGTGATTTGGTGCCCGTCAATTGGAAAAATTGTGGGTTGGGGTTGTTTTTCCCAACAAGGAATACAATACAATTTTGTATATTTACAAGTAGCAGCCAGTAATGACTCCACTTTCCCACAGCATCTAGATCTTCCTGTGGTATATTATAATTGCTAATAGGGTTGTTGAAGATTTTTGTATCGTCAGCGAATTGTGAATAGTTAGATTTGAGTATCATTGGCAGATCGACTGTATATATTAGTAACAACATAGGACCGATGACCGATCCTTGCGGTACCCCATTTGTAACATTTCTATGAGAAGATGCCTTCTCTAAAATTCTAATGCAAAACTCTCTACTACTCAAAAACCCCAACCGACACGAGTAAGTTTCAACGAATCTAAGGCGTTCAAGCGTCACCAGAAGATGACGGTGGGGAACCCTATCGTCAGGGTAAATGATATCGACGGGTCCCCGCATCCACAGATCTGGTCAAAGATGAAACGTACTCAAGGAGATTCGTTACGACTGATCTGCCGGAAATAACACCATGCTGGTTTGAAGGGATAGTCAAACTAATGGGGCGGTAGTTGTGCGAAGATGTTTTGTCGTCACTCTTGAAAATTGATATGACAGAGGCCTTTATCCATGACGAAGGTATATGGTGGGGCTGATTTAATTTTTTAGAAATCAGGAACATGGGATATGGAAGTGATTTGGCGCATCATTTCAAAAGTTTGGGTGACAGTCCGTCGGGACCTGACGCGACGGGAACGTTTAGCTAAGATAAGTGTTTCGGTTAATACGAGGTCACTCTGGTCCACTTGATAAAGGTTTGTGAGAACTTTAGAAATTGGCCCTATATGCTTACCGGAAAAGGAAGTTGAAAAATGATCTGCTAGGACATTGGAGGTTTCTAGAAACACAATTTATAGGACCCCTGAGCAGTGGAGGACCAACCTTGAAATTCAAAAATGAAAACAAATATTTATAAAAGTATTTCTTATTCCTAGATGCTATCATCTTAGCCTCATTACGTTTGTTGGATTCATCAATCGAGCAAGCTAACATGTTATAGTGGGTTCTATGAGTTTCGCAATCTATGGAAATTTCTGCTAGAAGAAGACTAAGAGGATTATCCAATATTGAACCATTATTGTTGTATGTAAATTACATCATTGAAGTTAAAATAATTTTTTAAAACATAATTCTAAAAAATTCGTTAGTTGCACATTACTATTCTGCAGAGCTTGGTTAATCAATTTGAATGAATCATGAGGGGAACAACTTGGTAGAGATTAGCTACATCAAAGCACATAAGTTTAGCATTATAAAAGTATGGTAGTACAGTATGTTGAATTTTTCCTATTAGATCTGAAGACAAATTTAGATAAATGATCAATGATGTTTATTGGATGACCTGAAAGTTTGGCTACTGGGTGTGTCACGTATGAGAGTGATAGGGTAAAGATCTCTTTTCCAATTACTATTATCTGTGTGCAAAAATTCTGAGTTGAAAGAGTAATCACTTCATTCTTAGCAATGGCTTACATGATTTGAATCCGATTTCTGATTTTAAAAATATTCGCCTGTGTTCTGTTATTCTAGTCTTGAATTTCTATGGGTCCTACCAATATGAAATTTATTGCAGCTGCTGCAATTCAACTTGTTAACTAATTTTCGCTAATTGATTACAACCATTCTTAGGGTTCCGTAAATGAAAAGAAAAAATGAAACCCTCATACGACGTTTGTGAATGAAATAATAGCAACATTGCTTTCGATCTGGCAACGCTTGAGACGGAAGGCTTCGAGAAGCGTCAGGCATGAGTTTGAACTCGCTATAGTCATTAGTTTACCCGATTTTTCTTGAGCGTTCTAAAAATGAGTGGCATCGCTATTGAAAAACAGTTTGCTTTAAAATTTTGCTTGAAACTTGCACACAATGAAATAGAAATATTTGAAAAACATCTGCAGGTTTATGGAGAAGGTCTTTTGTCAAGCGCCCAGGTTTTTCGGTGGTTTGAGGCATTTGCAGAAGGTAGAGAGGGGATTGAAGATGAACAACGAAGCAGAAGGCAAGTGCAAGTGCAAACTCTGGTGAAAATATCAACAGAGTCCGAGACTTTGTGCGTCCATATCGTGCAATAGTTGAATTTGAATCACATTTCCAGTCATTAGATTTTGGCCGATCAATTGGAGATTTTTGGGATCGGTGGAAAATGATACCCGTTTTCTAAAACGTATCATTACTGAGTGTTTGAGTACGACCCAGAAGCTAAAGTCCCGAGAATGGAAAGACCAAAATTTTAACGGATGTGCCAGTCATAGATCAAATGCATGCTGATTTGAATTTTCGATAGTCATGGAATCGTTCACAAATCGTTTGTTCCTCAAGACCTAATAGTTAATCAACACTTTTACAGAAAGCTCCTTGAAAGACTTCGAAAAAGATTCGTGTGCGACCAAACATCGAAAACAAATGGATGTTGCATCGCGACAGTGCGTCATGTAACACTTCAATTTTAATAATGAAATTTTCAAAACATTCCTATGGCTCCTCAACCTCCTCATTCACCTGACTTGAGTCCTTGTGATTTTTCCTCTTCCCGAGAATGAACTTATTCAAGAACTCTTGAAAGCACCCAAATAGCTGTAACCGACAAGCTGAAGGCTATTTCAGTATCTGACTTTCAGCAATGGTATGATGATTGGAAAGACCGTTTCCATTGCTTCCCAAAGGAACCATTTTGAAGGAGACATACTTCATTGTACTTATATTTGAATAGAAAATTAAAAAAACAATCACTTCCATTACTTCATTCATTATTATTATTATTATTATATTCGAAATAAGACAAAGAGGTCCTATAGAAGCCTCAATTTGGAAATTACAAGATTGAAATCGCAAAAGCAACAACGGGAAGCAAGACCATAGAAAATAAATTGAACATGCAAGTCCAATGATATTTACAATTGGTTAGGTATTAATGATAAGGTTAGAGCAATAAGTGCACCTTAGAATAGAAACTAAAAAAGTTTCGAATAGATTTATATAGGAAATATACTAGTGAAAAATTAAATATTTCACTTTCTCATTAGTGATGATGAAGACCAGAGATCCATTCTGTTTTTAAACGCATTGACAGATGGCGCGTCGATGTCTGAAGATTCACAACTCAAAAATCATATTTGGTAAGAAATACAGCCTTTGGGGTGACTGAAAATTATTTCTATATAGTCTTAGCCTGTGACCGTGAAGTTGTCTTCTCTGATTCAGATCAGATAACCCAGAAAAGTCACAATTGAACATGTTTCGGAGGACTCGGTACCTGACTATCGGGTCTCCTCGCGAGCGCCTGGAGGAGAAATATAGTAACTCAGAAATATTGGATCATTCTGCATACGGAGGACGTGTGGTGCCATAGGAGATTCTTGTTGGCCTCCACTATACCGATTCCAGAATATCCATGTCGCGTTTCAGGGTAGGTTACCACACTGGACCGGCAAACTCCATGATTGGCCTGCATGTCTTAGGATGACAGTTCTTAAAAATTCTCCCTAGCCTTCTGATGTTTTATTCACCACATATTGGATGTTATCGGACCAAGTTAAATCTTTGTTAATAAAGACCCGCGATGAGTAGTATTACTAGTTATAGTGGTGCCATCTAAAGGATACCGAGTGAAAGGGTTGCTTTTACCCATGTGAAGAATCCTATATTTATCCAAATTCAAAGGCAAAGACCAGTTGATACATCACTGCATGATGGAGCCGAGTGTGTTAGCGGTATCGAGAGGATTATTGTGAAACTTAGTGTCATCGGCAAACCTTGAGCAATTAGACTGAATTGAAACAGAAAGATAGGCATTATATAAAAGAAAGAGCAGAGTACCTAGAACAGACCCCTGTGGAACACCACTAGTGACAATTCACTGAGAAGATCGTGAGTTTCCGATTCTAACATAAAATCGCCTCTCAGACAAAGAACTTTCGATCCAATCTAAGAGGCTACCTCTGATACCAGCATGCTCTAATTTAGCGAATAAGCGTTGTAGAGGTGAATGATCGAAAGAGGAGAAGATTCTTGAGTACTGATCATCCTAGTAGAAAGCTATGTGTTTCAGGAATCAGTTCATTCGTTAAAGAAAATTTCATTGTTTCGAGAATGATTTTTGTTTATAATTTTCCTGCTATGGGGATCAAACTGGTTGGACGGTAATTAATGGGAGATAATTTGTTCCCTTTTTTGAAAAGGGGTGTTACAGATGCTAGTGGCAAATTGCTTGGAGAGGAGTAAGAACGAAGTGATTCAGAAAAGATGATAGAAAGTGTATGAGAAAGACTGTAAGCACAATGTTTCAGGACCAAAGTGGAAATTACATCAGGTCCTGGGATACTGTTGTTTTTCAATGTATCTATCTGTTTTTCAACAACGTTAGGGCTGAAGGTTGGAGGCCGAAAGGATATCGAGGCGTTTCGAACTGGGGGAGAGAAGTTGTAGGATTATCACAATAGAATGTTCAGACTACCTTTTCAAGGATTTTAGCAGTTTCAATCCCACTCGCAGTCCTTCAACCACCATTATCACGTAGAGTTGGGAATGATACCTTCGTATTAAGAGATGAAGGGATGTATTTGAAGAATACTTTCGGGTTTTTTCAGCCAGCCAGTTAAGATTCCAACTTATTCTTCCTGATAGTCGATGTGAACAAGTTCGAGTGGACTCTGTGGTTCCTACGATTCAGCTCGCTCCTAGAGCGAAGATATCTCTGCCATATATCTTATCATCTAGAAAATCGATTAGGATATCCTAATTAACCTAGGTTTAGCGGTATTTTGACTAATTGACTGAAATGAAGTATTTGCAGATATCGTGGAATTGAGTAGATCCATGAAAGTAGTTTACATTGAATTGACATCGTTATCCTTGTAGGATCATTGCAATATTCTGTCTGTCTGTTAAGACTCCTTTCCTTGGAACAGGTGAACTGAAATGGATACCAATTATCCAGGTACGCAATGTCTTGCTGCTTTGAAAAAAATCATACTTCCGGGTCAACGCAATTGGAAGCTACTTAAGATAATTTTCTGGCGTTCATTATTTCAGTCTTCAGGCTAAGTCGGACCACCCTTGCGACAAGGCAATGTTTCTGAGAAAACAAACAGTCGAGTAATTCCAAACGAAAACAATTTTAACTTCTAGTCTACAAATCACCGCATAATGGTTGCAATAGACTCGTCGGACTCGTCTCCCACGCACAAAATTTATCAGAGTTCCCTAGTTTATCGACCGCAACGTTTCAAATTCCAGAAAAGCAAAACGGGGATTGTCGAGGAACAGCATAGTGCACTGTCGGTCTCCATCCGCAATCGAAAATAATTAGTCACGCTTGTCAAAATCGACGTTATGAATGGCCATTGTGGTGAATTATAGAACGAACTCGACTATTCTTTTATGTTATGTGAAAACAAATACATTAGAACTCCCTCCGTAATAGAACTGGGGGGCGTCTTCCTTGAGTGAAGATAGGATGCTTCATTTTGGAGGAAAAATAATGGACTTTCTATCATTTTGCGGGCATCATCATAAAATACGAGGAACGAACAAAAAGTTGTAGGACTGCCGTGTCCCGCTAAGTTGAGAATGAATCCCTTCAGCTTTGTCGTTACCGAATGGGTATAATTTTAAACCAATGTTGTGATCTGTATAAAGTGTCTACGAGAGCTAAATGATACTATACAAATTCCCTGATACAGGCGTATTCCCAAAGCAAAACCACTTCATTTACGTCCATCGTTATGAAACAGCCCCGGTCAAAGAAACGCACAATTTAAGGCCTATATACATCGACCTATGTCAATAAAATGATTTGGAATATAATATATTTTATCTCGAATTTTAAAGAATTTTTGATGTGATATCTGTTGCTTGAAAATGGAGATATACCAATTGCCTCGGAGCCCATAGTGCCCATTTTTTTTCTGCCCCTGGAGTTGAACATAATTCGGATCGGACATGGTCATTTGACCCTCCCGATTGGAAAGAGAAGAAATGGCGATGATGTGCTTGATCATTAAACATATTCCAGTGGACAAAAATTGTTTCTAGAATGGATATTCATAACATACTTCATGCATAATAATAAACAAATCAAACGATTTTGAACTTTACTGAAATTATATAGTAGGGATATATGTTTTATGAAATATAACAAAATTATCCATAAACATATGTTCTAAAGTCCTCCGGTCTCTAGATGTAGGGTTTTTTTTTATTTCGCGTTTCTGTTGGTAATTCTCATAGTTTTCAAGAAATCTACCTCCGTTTTGCAGAAAAGGAACTTTTTAATCATCAATTCATCAGATATGTCCAGTAGATGCGAGAATATTCAGAGTGATATTATTTTCAGTGTCATAATATTTTTCACCCAATCAGAAAGATAGTTAGTAGTAGTGTAGTGCGCCACTGGTCTTCTCAATAATATTCAGTGAAAGAAAACCTTCTAATTGTAAAACTTTTCCGTTTTACAGATTTTTTTTGGAAAATGCAGCCGTTTTTGAGTAAAAAAAATATTTAAATGAAAAGGAACTGATATGAGAGTCGTAAATCCGTAATGCGAACGACAGGTCGGGACTCTCCTCGTAATTTTCAACTAGGAAAACATTATGAAGTATTTTTTACGTAATTTCGAATTGGAATATCAAATCGTTTATTTTTTCAAGTGAATAGTCAAATGAACTGTAACTTTTTTGGCCTTCGTGTTGCTGGTACTCTTAAGTAAAACTTAATCTTGCTGGTATCCACAGTAAAATACGGAAGAATTGTCATAACTTTTCGTTTCTATTGACCGTTCCTTGAGTGAAGTCTGACAGTTTCGACCAATCAAGGAATATTTAGGAACAAATAGGTTTCTTTGGACACAGAT
The DNA here is from genome assembly GCA_013387265.2 of Cryptolaemus montrouzieri. Classification (NCBI taxonomy): domain Eukaryota; kingdom Metazoa; phylum Arthropoda; class Insecta; order Coleoptera; family Coccinellidae; genus Cryptolaemus; species Cryptolaemus montrouzieri. The sequence goes on from JABFTP020000001.1 coordinate 36,601,236, forward strand.
TAATGAAGAACTTATTTTGGATTAAGACCACAATTATCCGAGAATCAGCACTCAAAGTCTCACTCAGGTGAGAATGTTTGGCATGAGTAATATTGGATTCAATCCCTCGAAGCTGAAGATCTAACCAGAAGGCTCGACCTTTGATAACCACAAAGATGTACTGAAAATGCCGAATTTTGTAGGAATATTTTGTTTATAGACGAGAAGCAGCAAAGAAATGATTTCTATCAATGTTCGAACCAGTTGGTATGATGGCAGATTGTTGGGGAAGTATTTCTACCTATTTCTACCTCAATCTGATTCCTGCAGAACACTAGCATATCTGCGAATAGGAGAAGAATGTAGGTAATGCATGATCGTGCTCTACCGTATATTGAACTAATAGTGAGAATCATTTGAAACCAGCACATCCCAATAGATGGATAGGTGGAGAACGTCCTGTAACTTAGCCTCCACGGTCTCCTGAACTTAATCTCCTACAGTACTTCGTCTTGGGACATTTGAAAAGCCCAGTCTCTGTTCCTACCATAAAGAAATTGTATGAAGGCGTTTTACATGGATATAAGCGAATAAGAAATTCGCCAGGCATTTTCGATCGGATGTTGGCTTCAATAAATGGCCTCCTAAAACTTCGTCTAGAAATGAATGGTGGTAATTTCTAATACATACTTTAGTTCATCATTTCAAAAGGAAAAGTCCTTTCATTTATTGCTTCTATTTTCGTAGAAGCCTAAATAATATCATCCATCAGCTTCGTCATAGTCATATGTAATTTTTTATAACGCACTCTTCTCTAAAATGAATATGCGGCAAAATACTGTTTCAGCGAGTGTTTTAATTTTCAGTGAACAAAATAATCACGCAGTCTATTCCAACACAAAATGAGGTGAAACCTACTTCAAACGGCTATTTACTCAGTTTTCGTAAAACATTATGAAAACTGTTTAACTGCCATTATTGAATTTCGGATTATCGACTCTCACTTCAGTTAGTTCAAACAATGCGTGCTTCATATAAATTATTTTTCTACTCAAAAACGGTAGCGACCTCCAAAAAGTTTCAAGAAAAGAAAAAGTAAAATCGGAAGATGTTTTCAATGAATATTTTCGAAAAGACTAGTGGTGCACTACACTATGATTTTGTTGTCGTCAAAGGTAGCGTGACCTTAGAAAAAATATCACCCTTTATAGTTATAACTATTCAATGAATTGATTAATAAAGACTTTCCTTTTCTGCAAATTGGAGCTAGATCCCTCAAAAACTTTAAGAGAAACCAACAGAAACGTGAAAAAAATCTGAATTTTATCGTCCTGTATTTTTAGAAGAAGACTGCATGTGCATTTTCTTTATGTTTTTCGATGAGGAATCTTTTGTTTAAAACAATGACTGCATACCTGAAACCTAGTATACTATGAAATCACAATAAGAACCTGATTAGGTATATTCATTCAGAGGTTATGTTAGATGGCGGGTGTTCAAGAAATACTTATTTCAGAGAAGGTCCTAAAAATTGAATGACTAATCGAAAAAATATTAAACTATCGAGTTAACATTTCATAAGTCCAAATGGAGACCAACTTCCAGTATTTTCTGTTCAAAATATAATGAAATTAAACAAAAAAGGTGGAAAATAAATATGGAAAAGATGTAGTGTAGAATAACATGACAGAAATACCTTACTTATACAGGGTGCTCCAAGTAAAAATTAAAACCTCGATTTTCCGGTTTTAAAATAAAAATATGGAAATCGCTGGGACCCGTCAATTTCTGATTCGAGGGGGAAAAACTTTTTCGATTTTTTCATTCCCGTAACTTCACTTCCTTAACGGGGGAGAACACAACCCTTTGATTTTCAAATGGAATGTGGGGTGTTGCGATACTTCATTTTGAAGATCTTATCGAGTACTATCTGATCCTAAATTTTCGCCCCAAAATTTTCATCGTTAACGAAATGGCAGTTAAAAAAGTGGAAGACTACTCACTTTTGCGATTAGTTTATTGAGTGCTGAAAATGGGCACCATTCACTTCCATGCAGTAAAATACGCTGGTGTATGACTATCTTATAATGAATTTACCTCGAGGTAAGCAATGTTTTTATTTATTTGTCAATTTTTGTTCGAAAAATTAGACAGACCATGTGTTTGATTTACCTTGGTCTCTCTTTAGACTATCGTAAATTTCAGGGATGTTGAAACTGTTCCAACTCGATTGTAAATTTGTAGTAGGATTAAAATGGTGTATTCCGTAGAAGAAAGGGTGGAAATTATGAAATTATTTTTGGAAGTAACGACTCTGCGCGATTAACAACGGCTGCATTTAACGAACGATATCCTGAAAATGTATCCGCTGCTTACGTTGTGCAACTGGTTGCTAAATTTGACGCTACTGGTTCAGTCGGCAAGAAAAAAAGGGTATGTGAAGGAGACGAAGCAATTGAAGTGGCTATGTTAACTGTCGGTACTGGTCAGATGAAAATCTAAGATTATTTCTAGAACATACTCAGCATCCACAAAAGTTGAACGTTTGGGCGGGTATCTATGGAAATCACATCATCGGCTTTTTTTTTTGATACCCGGTAATATCACTGGCCAAATTTGTTTAGAACTATTACAGAACGACATTTATCCAGCCCTCGTGCAAGTATTGGAGAATGAATAAGACCATGAAACGATAGCGCACCATCTCACTTCGTTCAACCTGTACATCAGTTTTCAGATGAAAATTTTCCTCAGGCCTGAATTGGAAGAAGGGACATATTGAGTGGCCACCCAGATGCGCTACCCAACCTGAGTCACTGAATATATATTCTTTTGAAAAAGAGAGGATTTACAAAAATTCGAATAATTGTATTTACAATAAATGCTTATATCTATAATTTTTGTGTGTGTCAGAAAAACATAAATGTGAGCTCAGGAAAATGTAACAGGGGAACCAAGTATGGTTAGATAGTAATCTTGCGTATGATTCAATGAACGAGTGAAAAAACCTGAGGAAAAAACTCGTTTCCCTGTCGCTATTGCACTAGCAATAACTTGTCTGTTTATGTTGTGTTAGTGTCGTGTGTATATAAAGAGTACCAAAGATTTTTCTCCTTAGCAGCTTCAATCCTCATCTTGGTCTCCATGATTTCCAGACGATGACAAGGGTGAGAGAAAGTGGATTTGGGACAGGAATCTGTAACAATGGAAAAAGAAAACCAGCAGAAAAATATTTCAACAATCATACCTGACTCTTATAAGTCCAAACACACTTGACTTCAAGAAAAGATTTTACATAGCAAGCAAAACCATAAAAAGGACTAAGGAGACAATCAAAAAGTACTTAACCTGCGATATTTCCTCACTGCATGATTTGCGAATTCGAACCATTAATGAATGCCGTCAAATTGAACCAGAAATAATGAGTAATGTACGTGACTGATTTGAGCAAAACTTATTTCACTGCATAGAATTGAATGGTGCCCATTTTCAGTACTAAATAAACTGATCACAAACGTTAGTAGTCTGCCACTCTTCCACACACTCAGTTGTCATTTCGTTAACGATGAAAATTTTGAAGCGAAAAAAGCGAAAATTGAGGGTTAGATAGTACTCGATAAGATCTTTAAAATAAGGTATCGCAACACCACTCATAACTATTCAAAATCAGAGGGTTGTGCTCACCCCCGGTAGGAAATTGAAGTTACGGGGATGAAAAAATCCGAAAAGTTGTTCGCCCTCGAATCAGAAATCGACTGGTCCCAGCGATTCTCCATATTTTCATTTTAAAACCGGAAAATCGGGGTGTTTTCGTTAGACCAGCCTGTATATATATTATATACAATAAAATAAAATTAGCGAATACCGTATATCAAACGGGTCAAAATAGATTGCGGTGCTGTTCAAAATATGAAATGCTCCAATTCAGGTCTAAAACTAAAGTAGCTGGACAACTACACAAATTAACTGTGCCAATCTCTCGAACGGAAGATTGCCTCATGACTCAAAAACCGTTGGTTAAAAAAGAAATTCCGCACGTATTCAGATTCTACTCTGTAAAATGTCAGAACCATAAATACATAACTTCGAAAACAACCAAGATATTGGCACTTCACTGTTTTTTTAAATTTCCATAAAACGTGAAAGTTAGCTTGAATTTGTTTGCAACAATGAATTCTTCAAGAAAATGGAAGGCGGGGTAGGGAATCATTTTTCTCTATTCACAACATTTCACATAATAGCTGTACTAAAACATTGAAATCTGTCCATCGTGTACATCAAAAATATGAACTTTCCGTCGCATTGTTCCATAAGTTTTTTTGAACGCTGAAAGAGAGTACAAATTTCAAAGAAATCAAATTACAGTAAAATAAATTAATATCTCAAAATGTTCGTAGCCTAAGAGTTTGCCGACTAACTTTTCTAACTTTTCATTATACCCAAAAGTAATGATAATATACTTCATTAATTTCTGTTTCTAGCTTTTAATGAAATTTGAAAACAATATTCTGTCGGCTGATACCGTCAGCGATGACCATCATCTGCTTGAATCAAATTATCATTTTCCGTGCCCAACTTGTTATTGAAAACCAAGTCTTTCAGTATTCACTCTAAAGTACTTAAATACTGGAAAAAGCAAATTAATTGAGTTAGTTTGTATAAAGCTCGAGGGGTTTTTCGCTGCAAAATGAATTTGGTAAGTTCTTTCCACTGAAAGCTAACTTTTATGTAGAAGTTTAGTAGCCAGACGACGGAAAATCTTTGAGATATGAATTATTAGTAATTGGATATTTGTGGAGTTTTGGAAACCATATTTTCTCAAGAAATACTTCAAAGGCTTATTGAAGATATAATATCGGTAATTCAGTATTTCAGATTTTAAAAAGCGAGTGGGCATTTCATGATTAATTTTCAGTATTGGGAACTTATATTTGAGTTTTCTAACACAGCGCTGTTTTTTTCTTTCGTTCGTCCCAATTACATAGGAGTCGACAGAGATGTCGATTTGTACATAGTTGCATCTGCTATATGTGAAGAGTAATCGTCACGTTATGGTAACATTTCCGAATATTCTGTTATTCAATTGACATAAGTTCGACATTTGAGAAACATTGATTCAAATCAAAGACTTCAATTCGGTAATTTCTGTCTAAACGCACTACGACAAAATCGCATTTTGTTAGAAAAATAACACTGCGCCAAGAAATCAATCCACAGAATCGAAAATTCCAATTTATTCAGAAGTAGTTTAGATAAGACTAGAGGGTCATAATTTTTTCATTGGATTTTGAATTTTTCCTGATACTTTCTTCGGAAGGTATGTCTCAAAAATGGTCCCCTATTAAAAAATCAAGTCGTGAAATGACCATTTGCTTTCATGGATCTATTGCCGAGATATATACAAATCTTTTGATATGCGAATCATATATCTCGGTAACCACATCTAAGTAGGACGAATGGAAGGAATACCCCAATTTTGACAGCTCGCTTATCCTTAAATTCGTTAATTTCTGGACGTGAAAGTGCGGCCAAATTGAGTGGCGGGGGTAAATTTGAACTGAGGTCGATTTCTGGACGAGATGATTTCAAACGTTAATTCATCGATTGAAACTTAGATTTGTGTAAGAAATGCATACAATTCCTAATGGGGAAAATATCGGAATATATGTCAACGAAAGGTTTCGCGGGATATTCGATCTAGAAATACGTTTTCAAACGGCTCGAATGCGCCGATTTTGCAGGGAAAAGGTAGGTTTAGTCACAGCACTCTATATGGTTTAGGAAAAGCCGTTGTTTCGTCGATTTCGGAGGTCGCTCGAAAAGGACCAACTTTGGAGGCGGATTTATCCGGAACGGTTAGGAATATTTAAATGAGACTATGCTATGGAACAGAAGAATTCTCGGGTAGCGTTCATCCTCCAGAAACCTCGGCGCGATATCCGGCAGTTTAGGGCAACATCCCTTGTACCATTTTTTTCCGAAATCCCCTCGGGGACGTGTTTCGTCGAATTTTTCGTCCAGGTAAAAAAGGATCGAATTTTCATTTTTTTCCGAAACTTTTTCCCAGTTTCACTTGGTGCGGCTCCGGCGTGCTTGGTTTGCCTCTTTCCGAAGGGCCCTACCTCCGCCCCCTGATCTCGCTCGGACGCGAACGGATGGAAAAAGACCGAATCTTTCTGAAAAAGTCATATATTTGAAAAAAAACTTAAGTCTAAAAAATTTCCTCCCAATATCCCTTGCTCTCCCTCACCGAATTCTTTCATTTGTCTACGCCCATTCCTTACGATATTAGTGTAGTAAATTGAAGAATTCACTAGCCCTTAGCTCGAGAATGAATAACTAATAATATAAGTATGTTCTTCAACTCACTCAAGGAAGGTGGTTGGTTTTGTTCTCTTCCTAATCTTTTATGGAGAGAGTGCCAGATTCGATTGATGGAATTGAGGTCTGGACTTGTAGCAGGACACTCCATATAAGTCAAAAGTTTCACTGGGCATATCATTCACTAAGAATTTGAGACTTTGGTATACTTGAATGACGGTCATGAATCGAATTGATCAACAATTTCTGTCATTCAATATGTGGTGGTTTCCAAGAATACAATTTGAAATATGGAAATTAAGGATCAATTTCATGAACCGATGAATTCGCAATAATAAGATTTAACGAAAATTTCAAAAAGACAATTTTGGATCAAAAGTACAAAGACATGTTAATTCAAAATATTTACTACATTATCGACAATATTCCGCTGATGGAATTGATGGGTGTATACTTTCAATAAGATGGTGCTCCCTTCCACCTAATGCGAATTCAAATATTAATTGCCTAAATCTGTATCTAGGCATTGTACATATGAGATTACATAAAATTCTTCAATCTGATTGGATTTTTGATTCAACGAAGATGAAGTAAAATATATCTTATACTTTTCACAATTTTATTTTTACAAACACAACCGTAAGGTCTTTCTCAAGTGGTCATCTACAAGAAATGAACTCACTTGTATAGATACTAGCCTAATTTGATATTAAGTAGTGGAGAGGTATCAATGTTCAGCAAGTTTTTGAGGGTTTTTACAAGGTATATTGATCTCCAAACATTTCAACAGATTTATTTTCGTTCCTGTCTCGCAATTATGATGAGTATTGATGTAATCTCATGTTATTGTGTTTTGTGGTTTTTATATTTGTTTACATATTTGAGAATTATTGTCAAAGGATAAATGTTCGTTATATGTAGTTTCAGAATTCATACCTGTCTGTCGAATATAAGCTACCGAACATTTATTGCAAGCAATTTTGTAAACTCCTGATTTTCGAATTTGTCTGATTTTTGTTGAGCATCAAACAATGATTTGCTCAAGTTCAGATTACTTGAAAAATAGGTGGTTATTTTGAATTTAGAAAAATAGTTGCTCAAGTTATTAGGGGGCGAGCAGCGTATTTGAAACTAGCGTATTTTTCAAGGAAGTATCTTTTATGGAATATAATAACTGGGTTACTTAATGTTTTTCTTTACGCTGTAACAATTCGTCTATAAAAATTGAGAATATTTTGTTATTGAAAGCAACTTTTGTGATAGTATTTATTTCAATTTTGAAGTCTGTCGGTAAAATGAAAAAGGCCCTATGGTTCATTGAATTATAAGCTGGAAGTTTGTGATTCAAGTGGTTGAATGTATCCATCGGAATAGTTGAGCCAGTTAAGGATTTCTTCTCTGTAGATGTAATAAATGAAATTGTTAATCGATTTTGATATTTTCAGACCTGAAAAATTTATTGAGTTATTAATTTCTATTTCTGCTGTAAACTTAATGTTTTTATGAACTTCAGTCAATAATTGCATAATGTTAAATCCATTTTCAAGCATTGTAAATATTTGAAATCGAGTCAATGGCCACTATGAAGTCGAGACACGTTAATTAAATGAAAAAAATTATTGCACAAGTTTATCAATTTGCCTGTTTGAGCTCTGGAAACGTACCAAAATATAATCGACATATCGGTACCAGAACACTTCATGTATTTTCGCTAAGTGGCTATTTAATATTACAGTTATTTCTAAGTTATCCATGAATATATGGGCTAAAAGGGAACTAAGCGTTGTTCCATCGGAAATCCTGATGTCTGTAGGCATAATTCTGATTGAAATTGAAAATGATTTTGAGATAGGCACGCTTTGAGAAGGTTACAAAATTTATTAGCAACGTATAGCAACGTCTTATTTCTTCATTTTGGTAAATATTTCTCTGTTGGAATATTTGGATACTTGTTCTTTATATCAAGTGAAACTAATTTGAGATTTTGTGTATTTTCGAGCCTAGAAAGTTTTTGTATAAGATTAATACAGTTCAAATTGGTGTGTTCGGAACGAAATTTTGTGAGATTAATGAATTTCTGAAATAACAACTTTGCTAATTTACCTGAAGTTGTATTTATATATAATATTACTGCTCTAGCGGATCTTTCTTCTTTTTGTACAGTTTTATTAGTCCGTATAACTTTGGAGATTGAGCGTTTATTTGAATCAGTTTTCTAATTTCCCATTTTGTATGTGCTAAGTAATCTGTATATACCAATCCTTGTTTTAGGTCTTTTATGAGGGATTTGGTTGGATCCTTATGTATTTCCATTATGTTCAGTGTGTCCAATATATCATTTTTCTTTATATTGGGAATACAATGCTGTTGCCTTTATCAGGTTTTGTTGAAATGAGGTCTTATCAGTCTTTATTGAGGCATACGATGTTGATGCATTCATCAGCTTTTGTTAAAATGAGGTCTCATTGATCTTTACTGGGACAAAGTTATTCAACGTGAAGGAAAACATCAAATAAGACAATCATTTTATTCCATAAAAGATACTTTCTTGAAAGAATACGCTGATCCTCTCTCTTTTAACTGGAGCAACTATTATTCTAACTTTTAAATAACCACCTATTTCTCAAGTGGTCTGAACTTAGGAAAATCTATATTCAATGCTTAGCTAAGACAGACGAATTCAATCATAAATTTACGAAATTGCAGTGTTCGGTAGCTTAAATTGGACAGAGAGGAAGAAATTGTGAAACCAGATTTAAAAAACATTTATCTTCTGACAATATGTGAACATATAAAAACCACAAAATGGTCAAAACCATTAGGTAATATCGAAATTCTTCAAAATTGCGATGAAGGAAAGAAAACTAATCTGTTGGAATGTTTCGAAATCAATAAACTCTGTAAAAACCCAAGTGAAATCACCCTTAATAGCCAGCTAGACATTAATACCTCTCAATGACTTAATATCAAATTAAGCTAGTATCTGTATAAGTAGCCTCACTTCCTGAAGTGATCACTTGAAATTGACCTGACGGTCGAAACCGGTCGTGTTTGTAAAAATAAAATTGTGGAAAGTATATTTATGTTTTTTCATCTTCGTAGAAAATGAATTTCTATAAAATGAAAAAATCACAATATTACTCATAAGAATTTGTGTTCAACAACGTAATCATCTCAATTTTCATCTAGTCTTTCACACTTACCGGTTTTTTACAATACTTAGTCGGAAAACGACGAAATATGAAGACAGGTAGCTTGTTTAGAGTTTCATTTTTAGAATTTCCAAATAACTCGAAAAAGAAAAAAGCTACCATAAATCTATTTGCACGTCACGTAAAACGAAAAGGGGTAGTAGGTTATGTCATTTTCCTCAATATTTCACATAGCTGCAGCAGTAAAACGTCGAAATCTGTCCACTATGTACATCTCTTCTCTTGTAGGCCAATAAACATTCCTATATCTTACAATTACTGTGGTATACTTTTTATTAGGTCTTATAGTTTCTGTCCGTTTAGTATAAAATTGATCCAGAATTGATGAATTATTATAAGAACAAGATTGTTGTTTCGAATTGACTTTTGAAGCATCTTTCGACTTAAGAAAGTCGTTTCTTTTTACTATACTATGACTCCAAACATTAGTAAATCTTCTTCCGTGTTTTATTGAAATAAAGTCTTAGATACTGTAACGACAAAATGTGCAAATATTTAATTCCCCATGTTTTCTACCGTTATCCTCGTCATGGTAAGGGCCTGGACACCAGATAAAATATAGTACCCCGTTCCATAACTCTCCGAGATAGATTGGTGGTTGATCCGAACAAGAGCGGTGATAAACGCGCTTTCCAAGACCGCACCGACCGCTCAAGAATGATGCTTGTTGTTGAATCTGTGATTTATTTGGCCTCAGCCGACCCGTAAACAGCCAGACCATTTTAATGGACGCCGTATACTCCTTTCCGTTCGATTTGAACCCTTCAACCCGAATCAACTGGCTGAGCTGTTTGTTTCCGCGTTAATTGTAGCAGCCTCAGCACGTTGCAAGTTATAGAACTAAGTGAAAATTGAAAACTATTATGTGGAAACCATGGAGAAATAGCGAATTATTGTTCATACAGTGCGTTTCAAAGAAAACGAACCACCCTGAACAACTCAGCTGCTTTGATTCTTCTGTTTTCTGGAATCAGGTCAATATTTGATTATTATTATTTTCATTATTGTTATTATTATATTGAGATAAGACTTGAGGCCGAGGCTTATAACTACTCACAATGAAACATTTCTAAAATGAAACAGTTGTCAACAGGTAAGAACGTGATAAACAGAACACAGTGAATAAGAATGATGGAAGATGAAATATAAAAGGAAAAAAGAGATGAAAGTTCACTCAAGCTTCGCTATCATTTTAGGAGTCGAATCTATTCTTGAATTGTTTGACACTAGTTGCATTTATAACTTCCAGGGGCAATGCATTCCATGCGGTGAACACTCTATTGGAACAAAAATTCTGTCGGCAGGTGGTCTTGAACTTTCCTTTGAGGAGTTTGAAACTGTGACCTCTTAAATTATTAGAATTTAGAGGAAGCATCATCCAAAGAGGACATGAAGTGCTCTGTACGTAACAATAAGTTCGCTTCTTGTGCATCTGTGAGCATATGCATCTAGTTCACGTCAGCTTCAAGATTCGGGCACCATACTAGCCCCGCAAATTCGAGGATTAGGCGCAGGTAGATCCACAGTTCAAAATGATCTTGATATCATAAAAATCATGTTTTAGGCTTTAGAAGTGACTTCTTGAATCTGTCTGTTCCAACTTAGGTCATCAGACACGATAATACCTAGATCTTTTCTTTTTCTGGATGATCAGATATCCGTCTACTGTGTATAGGTGGTTGGGGTTATTTTATCCAACATGAAGTACAATACAGTTTTGTATATTTAGCGGTAGCAACCACTCATGACACCATTTTCCCAGAGCATCCAGATCATCCTGCAGTGGATTAAAATTTCTAATAGGGTTGTTGAAGATTTTGTGTCGTCAAGGAATTGTGAGCAGTTAGATTTGTGTATCATTGGCAGATCGGCTGTATATATTAAAAACAACACATGACCCACGACCGATCCTTGCGGCAAGTCACTTTTAGCAGGCTAGTGATTAAAGGAAAATATTTTTTATTACATGTTTCGTTCTTCTCTTATTTACCCTTATCCCTGGAAACTTCTACCCCAAACTTTTGAATAGAGAAAGAAGGTCGTATGATGCCTTTTCCGAAACTTATTTCATTCTCTTCACGACCACGCAATTATTTACTTCAAAAAATAACATATGAGGAATTGAAATATAGAATTGCAATTGGCTATTTATTAATTGCAAAAAAATTCTGGTTTTCTTGAACCTGTTTAATTAAGAAAATGTTCCATCGAAATCGATTTAATTCAATTGGATTGAGATCAGAAATCCTTGCAGGATACTCTGTTCTAAATATTTCAAGTCCATCAAGGTAATCACTGACTAGTCAGCACCTGTTTGCCAACAGATTCTGAAGATGATGTTTCGATGTTTCTCTTTTCACAGGAACTTCCATGGTAAATGCTTAAAAGAACTGGAAGGCTTTGTTCCAGAAGGGATCCAGTTTCATAGAAAAACCAGGCTCGCGAAAAACGGTTCAGCTAGCTACTTCACGTAACTCTCTTTTTGAAAATTCTTTAGGATACGGGGGTAGTGTACTGTGCAATTCGTTTTCATCGAACATCCTTTCGATAACTTATAATTTGGCCGTCTTCAAGAAGCGGGGGAACTGATACATCATGGCATGAAAGGCATCATCTCCTCGTAAGAGTTAAGTATACAAAAAAAGGAACTTATTGAAAACAAAGTTTCCATTCCATTTACTTTTCTAGAGGGCTAACGCATCGAAAGGAAACCAAGAGACCAAATCAGTTTTCGAGATTTCAATCTCAAAACAGGTGCCCTCCAATATTAGAGGAGAGTGAGAGTGATGTTTTTTTTAAATTTTCTGCAGATATGTGGAGGAATTATATTTGAGAGGACATGTAGTCCGGAAATTATAGTTCTGTTGAAATAATAAAATTTGGAATTAATTCAATGCACGTGAGAACTATGCAGCCAAACAAAGCAACAGTACCCAGCTATTGGGAAGACCAGAGCAAGAATAGCATCATCAGCAGCCCCCTAAGTGGGCCCAGCTAGTTTTCATGAAATATTGTTCTAGCTCTTCGTTGTAAACACGAAACAAAAACCACAACATATCATAATTTCAATAAATTTCACCGAAAGCCCACTTTCTTCACTAATCAGGCCGTGTCCTTTATCAGTGTCCTCATTGCAGTATGCAATCGCGTTGTCCAGCTTCATTGAAATATTTATTTTTTCCACTTGGCGTTAACCGTTCCACGACTCGTTCAATTCTTCATCAAATATGCAGACTGACCCAGTTCATAGGACGATCAATCACCCAAAAATAGGAACGGCATGAAGTACAAAATGCGAACGATTATTTTTTTATTCAAAAGCTCTGTCGAATTACCGGAATAAACAAACACGCCGGACGGTGTACAGAGCAATTCCGATTTTGTCGAATAAAATATACGCGCACCACGAAATTGTTAAAAGAGTAAATTTGAAATGTCAGTGCATTTTGGCCAAGAGCCAATAGTCCGAGCTGGCCCTGAGTACAGGGCCGTATAGTCAAGTCGATGATAACTTAAAAATTGTGAAAAATAGCGATACGGCTTCTGTAAATATGTTTCATACCTCAATGGAACTTGAATGAAACCTAGAGAGATATGCCGGAATCGAAATCTAGCACATCAAAATTGGCAATAGTTATAAACAATAAAAGATGTAAAAAGGAACATAAACTATTAACATTTAGGAAATATAAAAAAAATATTCTTGAAGAGGGTCAAATTTCCAATGAAAACTTTCTGCACCTGCAAATCTATGTTCATTTTGATTCTTTTGGTGTATTAATTTAAACATTTGAAGAAATTATGGTGTTATTGTGTATTCTGAACTCTTCTTAAATTCATAATCGTTTAAACATAATCTTATATATATATATATATATATATATATATATATATATATATATATATATATATATATATATATATATATATATATGATAGATACACTGTTTCGAAGATAGCTGAAATACCTTCAAAATGAGATATCTTTTACCTCCTTACCACTGAAACTAACAAACTTATTAGTGTAGGGAGTTTAACATAGCGGATCCTGTATATATACTAGCTAACCGACAAACTTCGTTTTGCCACATAAATTATTTCTATTCAATCAACTCATTTCTGTTCATTATTTTATTATTAAAACATGATTAATCTAAGTATGTAAAGATGTGGTATATGAGTAGGAAGAGGAAACACCAAACATGAATACTTTCTATTTATTGAAATTTACTCTTCTAAGGTGTGAGAATCGATAATTTATCGACCGGAACTGAAAATTATTGAATGACTAATATCGTTATAAAAATATGGGTTGATAATACAATGGTGGAAATTTAGGGTTGTATTAATTTTTCTGATGCCACATCTCAACAAAATGAATAAACAATGATGAAAATTCAGAAAATTTGTTCTGAGAAATAGAAAAAAACGATGTGGACCAACCTCATTAAATAAATAACAACATATTCCCAGACCTACTCAATATACATGTGAAATAGATAGATAAATATAATATTATAATCTATCCTAACCTAACTCAACTGTTTCCATGCAAGGGCACTGGTAGTCACGAAGGAAGACCTGGGCAAAGAAGATCACGAAAAACAACATAGATCCACGATCCTTATTTAAGAATTTCCTCGTTCAGACTATAGTTCGCTACTACTAGGCAGCTTCAAATGCAGCTTTGACAGAACAGTGAAGTTGAAATCAACACTGAAACAATACGACAAGGTCTGAGGCAATTTGGTTTAAGACCTCGTGTCGCTGCTCAAGGCCCAGCTCTAACCGCGACACAGAATAACCAATTGCTCAATTGGTTAGAAGCTGAATGGGAGAGAATTTTATTTACAAATGAGTCGAGATTTTGTATTTTTCATTGTGATCGATGTTCTCTAAGGTACAGACGTCGTAATGAGTGAACTGTCTAATGCAACTTTTTACCTATATATGCTTTTGGTGAAACTTCAGTAATAAAGTGGGGAGGAATTTATTTGATCTGGTCATCGAATATAATGGAACCCTGAATGCACAGAGATACGTTACAGACATTTTACAAACATGGGTGAACATCTTTTATTTATGCATGAAAACGCCAGACCTCACAAAGTTCGTATCGTTAAAAACTGCCTTCAAAAGAGCCGGACCTCAATCCCATTGAGCACATTTGGAACATTCTCAGTGGAAGATTAAGGAGCCAGCAAAACTATTCACCTACCGTAAATGAGGTTAGGAACAGGCTGATCGAAATTGGAACGAAACGGATCAGAATGATATCAGGACATTGATTTTGAGTATGAATCGTAGATGTCATGCAGTAATTCTCGCCTGAGGTAGAAATATCCAGTATTAACGGATTGTTTTTTAGATTTTTTCCAAAAGTTTTACATTTTTCATTATTAGTTTTTTTGAATTAATAGAAAAACAATTCTTCAGCATATCTAAACTTCTTCTGAATAAATTTGAATTCTCGATTTCCGTGAATAAAAATTGGGAAATCTAGATAAGTATAAGTGACACAATTTTCGATTTCTTTCTTCAGGAGCCAACTATGATTCAAATTCAAAACGAGACAATCGATTATATATATATATATATATATATATATATATATATATATATATATATATATATATATATATATATATATATATATATATATATATATATATTAGACACCTCCTATCGGTAAATATTTGATGAGATAAATATCTTCCGCGATAAATTTCGCGAGGAGTCTACATATGTAAACTTTGTTGCACTATTGAAACTATTGGGGGCTGCGTGCATGGCAGGCAGATTTGGGAACTAGCTCTTGTCAGAAAGGATTATTCATTGATCTATAGATTTTTGAATAATTCTTCTTGTCTCAAGTTTACATATGTAGACTCCTTGCGAAATTTATCGCGGAAGATATTTGTCTTATCAAATGTTTACCGACGGGAGGTTTTATCTCGGAAACAGAGGCCCAGAGCACCATTTCAACGGGATTATTTCGCTCGTTTTGTACCGTTGTGGTGATTCACGGACCGACGAAAGATGTCTCCAAGTGTTGGAATTTTTACCGTCTCGGTCCATAGAGGGCGACTCTCGTACGTATGTACGAGATGCGTCCTTTCTGGAATCGATAGGGTACCCCGATGTAGCATGTTAGGATGCTGAGAAGAGATATGCTTTTCAGGTTTTTAGTCCGTCGTCTCTGTCTCTGTTTCTTAGAAGAACTAGTACATTCATTGCAATGTTTCGGCAGTGCCCTATCTGCCATTATCAGGCGGTACATACTACCAGCAAGCGCGTACCAGATACCTAGCACTACAAGCTCACGCATGAGTTCGAGATCACACAAAAGCGACATAAAATTAAACACAGGAAAGTCCTGTAGTATAGCATCATATTGCAACTAATTGGGCCATCTAATATACCTAAATAAGTTACAAATATTAGCGGTTGAAAGAAAATTATACAATAGAAAATATTTAGAAATGGTTAACATCAACAATGAATCCTCTTATGAATAAAGAGGCAGTTACTCTAAACCTAAGTACAATTTACTGTAATATATTGGTACTTGAAAACAACTGAAAATTGAAAAAATAACTGAATAAATTGATTGACTGGGTGAGTGTTGTGTCCTTTTAATGAGTTTTTACCCATGATAGACAATTAATTTAAGCCATGGTCACTTAAATTGATTTGGTATTGATCATATTCTAGCATTTTCCGACTGAGTAATTATTTTAATGATAAATCTCAAGATATCCAGTTTCTTAGGTGTCTTTTTTTCTTTCATTCACAACTTTCATAACTTACTCTTATAATGTAATTAAAAATACGGTTAGTTAAATTTTATCATTCAAGCTCAAATGGCCATAAACTTGACTAAAACAATGCCAAACAAGTAGCGGACATAGAACAACTTCGAAGAAGAAAATTCAGAGAAGCCATCGAAATAGAGAGTCATATTACTATGAACAAACGGGATGACGTAATAAATCTACTGTAAACATGAAAAACTAAATTAACATAAAATAGAAATAGAAAACTTATATTTCTGTTAAATTAAAAAGGTTATTATGAAAATGTGTCAATATTTTTATAAAATTTATAACGTGATAGTCAAGAAGGGCTCCACGAAGCGAAAATATTTTGTCACTTTAATTTGAACATGTTTTTAGGTTTGTGCTGATTAACAATCGCCTAGCTTCACGTCAAGATGAAACTCTAAAGTTAATAAAGTTATACACCACTTTTTTGAATTTCCAGATCAATATTCAAAACCCTAAAATATCAACTAATATGACCTTTTTGTCTTCTTTAATTGTTCACAACTTTTTAATATTTTATGTGATAATATACGCTTCCAGGATATTTTCAGCCATCTGTCTAATCTACTGAGGTGTTTGACATATTTTTAGGAGCAGTATCTTCATTGAATGAATCCTCAAATTTTCGCAACTTTTATTCAATTGAATAAAAGGGGTACACAAAATATCATTTACTCAGGTTGCAAATCAAATGTTTTTATTGCAGCATCGAACATCTTCCAAAAGCAACTCATTCTAAATTGTGGAATATAAATACAGCATTCACTGTTTTGAAAAATTATGAGCATTATTTCAATAAGAAATTGTGAAATATATGTTAGTCCGTCTCTGGATCTGGACATCACCAGGATCGATTCCCGGCGAGTCAGCTCAGGGCGTTTCGGAACCCTATATAGGATTTGAGAACTGAACGTACTAAAAATGGGATTTCGACAAGAGCTGCCTTCGCCGCAGAAGTTAACCGATTATAAGTCAATCGATGAAAAAATAAAGGACTATACATCATTCAGATTTATCGATCTCGAATTTTTTTCTGGACGTCTGGGACCTTTTATTCGCCAATACGGAAAAGAAGGATGCTTGTAATAGTTTATTTTGGTAATAGAATTTAGGATTATATTTTGAAATAACTGGTCAGTAAATTTTGATATTTTTTCGGATCTGCTATAATAGCTGTACATTATATAAGGAAAGTAAGTAATAGATTTTTATCTCGAGGGTGAATTAAAATCTATAATTTCAAGTTAATGGTTCATAGATCAGTTTCATTGCCACTTTCTATCGAAAATCTTAATTAAGAAATTTACGTCATAAAAACTATCGCCAGTAATAACGGTAACCCATTACCATAGTTAACAAAATAGTTCATAAAAAACAAGCACATTTATCTTATAATACTCTATACATGCATGTTCAACCAAACACCGATATTCACAAATTCTCTCCCTCAACTTATTTTGGGCCAATTTCACAGCAAATTGCGAATCAAATGTCAAGTCATAACATAAAAATTGCCTTCAAACCTACATGTAAATTATCAAAATTTATTTTTAATGCCAAAGACAGAACTCACAAATATGAAAATTCAGGACTATATGGACTGTGTTGCCCTGATTGTAACGGTGTATACATAGGCTAGACAGGAAAAACTTTCAGCATTAGATACAAGGAAATTCACTCTTCCTCATTTAGAAACAAAATTGATTCCACCATCGCACAGCATTGTCTAGATAACATTACCACTTTCCTAGTATTGATAATCTTAACACTATTCATCGTGCCCCGAAAAGTAATAATACCAATTAGCTAGAATCTCTGGTAATTTTCAAAGCTAAACACAAAAAACAATCTTACACTTCTTAACGACAACACAGACATATGTTATTACCCAATATTTGGGATTTTCAAATAATTATGTATGCATCTTTGAATACCAATGCATATTCCAATAGTAGAAAAATTTGTTGTTTTTTTCTCTGTTTATAATTCATACCTGTTTTCTATATTTAAAACAAATTGTACAACTGTACCTTACCTCACAATTTATAAACGTTTGATGATGAAAAAATATCGAAATAGCTATCAGGTTTGTAAATAAAATAAAATAAAATGATTCTGTGATTTGATTCAAAAATTTGGAACGTGATGGTTGTTTTGAGTCTTTGTACTAAAGTCCCTCTCCACCTTGATTACGGACTCTCTCATAATGAGGTGGAGGGCGCTTGAATCTTTATTGTTCTAGACTGATATTGTGTCTTTCACATAGACAACAAGATTTCCTCTGGTGGAAACTACTATATCATTTGTATAAATAAGAAAGAGTGAAGGTTCCAGGATTGATCCCTGGGTCAGTCCATATTGTCATAATATTCCCCTTTCTCTTCGTCAATTTAATTCCATGATTTGATATGGAAATTGTGAACCTAAAGGTTGATAAGTGCTTATTTCGAACAATATAAAGCTAAAAAAAAGTCTAATTCCGAGGTTTCCCAGGCTCGTTCGTGTCTTCATATTAAGTTAAAATCTTGCTTATTTATCAACGACGGATGCCACCTCTTGCAAGCAATCGTACTCAGCCAGAATATCGAGAAAACGGCAGTTGGTTTCTTTTGGGCGATAATGCTACATCATTCAAGTGTTGGAAACGAATTTTTGATCGAAAATCACATAATCGCCACGCAACATTCTCCCTTTTCACGTGATCTGGCTCCTTGCGACTGCTATATGTTTCCTACGCTGCATTAGACGATGAAAGGAAAGCGGCACAATTCGATTGAGGCCATTGGAAGTGAGCTGACCGACGCGCTAAAGACTATTCCAAAAAAGAAGATACAGAAGTCGTTTGATAACCTGTTGGCGCGTGCTAATTTGTGTGTCAATACAGAAGGCGAATAAATTGATTAATAAAATAGGTTTGTATCAAAATCATTACTGATTGCTACTATTTTCAAAAAGTTAGGTAACTCCTTAAATGGAGGCTGTAAACCTCTATTTCATTCTTTGAGGTTCATTTTATATACGACATACGGCTTTAAAGATTTGAAAGACTCATGACTTAACCGAAAATTGTATGGGAATCGAAAAAAATTGTGGCAAAGTGTATCATGGGTCTGGAAATCATTTCCAGAAAAGATTGATGAATGAAGAAATACTAGCAGAAAAGCAGACGAGTGTAACTCCAAGTTGACTGCTTTTTTTCATTTGCGGTTAAAAACCACATTTTATGTTTCCACATAACTAGACAAACAACAAATCTAACCTAACCTAACAAATTTCCACTTGACGTAAATCTGTGTACTAGAATACACTCTATATATTGTATATTTTGATATTTTTAAGGAGTTGTAATTAAAGAACCTCTGAATTTGAATTTTTTTATAGAAGAAGCATGAGTATCATTGTGATCCAATAATTCCTATCTGAAGAAACGACACCCATAAAGAAATTCATATAATCGGATATAATCAAAATACCAAACAGCATTCGAATCGCTCGCCGATTTTAGAGAACCCAAGCTCCGAAATAATTTGAATACAAAATTAGCCCTGAAATGAAAATCCATTCGACTGGAAGCAATACCTCACGATATCGCGGTTCAAACAGAGCTTGATATATAGTCGCGCGCCGTTGCCACATCTATTTATATCCAATTAATTTATTTGAGTTAAGCCCGGCTGGCAGTTTCTATCTAACGACACACTCTTAATAGCGCCACAAACTACGTGAGAAGTTGCGCGATAAGTTTTAAAGTTACTGCTGTTAATCATGATTGCGAACGGAGCTGCGAGATGCTGCTCTTGCTAACTTCGCGCTGAAAGTAAAGTTTATAGGTTATAATTCATTACAGGTCGGATTTTTCCGTCCCAACTTTTCCGCTGATTAATAGGAATCGGGTATTCGTGGTTAGCATTGTATAGCATGCTGCGAGGTTTTTTATATCTCCACAGGATATTCTATAGAGCAATTTTCATTAGGTTCGGATAAAAAGAATTTTTAGCGCTCTTAGTTGCCCGAAAAAAGTAATGCTAAAAATTTGAGGGTTGTCATTGAACAATCCTACGAGGAGTGTCTGAAAATTATCCGAACTACCTATATCTTAGCGTCAGAACATCGACTTAACCCATTTGGTCCTACTGTACTCAAATGGGTACACTTTTATAAACATTACTAGAGACATCTAGTTGTGAAATTGGATACCAAGTAAATCTAAAGAACTTTTAAGATACATACTAAGATAACTTGTGCGTTTATATAATAGATGGCTTCATTCAATTTTCCAAAAATAGGGAAATCTGGGATTCAACTGTTAGAGTTCATTGTGTAAGTTAGGGTTGACTGTGCTTATTGTTTATGTATATTTCTTTGGTTGTGAGGTTGTAAAAATTTTCTCAGGTATGTAGTACAAAACTTTATGTAAATAATTTCAATTACTTTTATTTTTTATACTGTTTTTGATCGTATTTTGCTACTGTCCTCGTTTGAAAACAATGAGTTTTTGTGGGATTTAATTGTTCAAATTTCAACTTATTTTTTGTATGAAGGACGCTTCAAAAAGTTTAACACAGCACTTGAAGATATTAGTAATGACACTCATCATAACGTAGATATTGTTATAATACCCCTGAAGTAGATGAACTAACGGATAAAGAGGATATGGATAAAAATGAATGCGATACATCCGACCTGCCCCAAGAGGTACGCAAAAATTGAGTTACATTATGACAACTTCCAGGACAGCAATGATGAAGACAAAACGCCTCTTTTAGAATTTTGAATCTAATCCAAAAGTTCAACCAATCTGAACTGAAGATAAAATGGAACTTAGCAGAATGAAACACATGGTTGTATCAACCGTCTAGATATTCTGGAAACACAATTGAAAAACAAAACATCGGTGAACATCTCTGAAAAGCTGATGGATGAAGATATTCTAAAACGTATAGCAGAACAATCACGATTATATGCTATATAAAATTTTTACGAAATATTACTCTTCAGCTGGTACCACAAGAATTATAACTTCCCTTTGGTTTAAATGCGCTTTTTCAGTAGATAACTTATTGCCTCCAGATATGCTCATGTGGAGAAGGTGTGGGCTAATCAACTCAGCTCAAAGTCCTTTGACGCCAAATTTCATTAACGACTCGAACGTGCAATAATCGTCATGATATATGTGAAGAGACAATTGAAATACCAAAGTCCGTTGACCCAGGAATTTATAACTCTCAAACACAAGTAAACCACATTAGTCATATGACTCAGTTGAAGCGAATAGAACGATATGGACAAAATACTTGTAGATTAGCTACTAATATGTGATTAAATATAAAAAAAATACTTGAGCTCTAAGACTCGATCAACTAGTCAAATTGTGATCACAAGCTGATCACAGTTTGAGTTCACACTTAATTAAAATATTTGTATTAAAAGCTGTCGAAGAATGTTGAAGATAAAAAAATTAACATAAGATAACATTTGGTAAATTAGTTTTAATAGGAAAATTTCTTCAATGTATCTTATATATATATATATATATATATATATATATAATATATATATATATATATATATATATATATATATATATATATATATATATATATATATCATATGCACAAGGTGGAAGGGGTGGTTGGATCCTTCTAACCGAGGTACAGCTCAGCTTCCGAAATCCAATCGCAGCTCCAGGCTCCAATCCTATGTTGCAGATCAATTCCTCTACCTCTGATCTATTTTGTTGTTCCTATATTATTAGTTAGTTTTTTTAAGTTTAGTGTAAGAACACCAGACCTACGCACATGTATTAGATACCTCTGTAGGATTACTTATGCAATAATCAAATTCTGGAAATAAATTGAATTTAATTGAATTGAATTGACGCCAACACCAATCCATAAACCAATCCGGAATTATCTAGCCAATTCGAAGCTCAGACCAATCCCAAATCATCCAGCCAATCCTGAGCTTTTTATTCAATCCCAAGTTCTATATCCGATCCTAAGTTCTTTCGCCAATCCTCAGTTCCTAGAAGTTTGAAATATCCCAATAGTATCACGAAATCTATTTTGACCCAACATATTCCACAGAATGATCAATTGAAAGGATTGTATCTTACCTCAAAATGTTAAGGGGAACCACGTGCTTCCTTCAAGTTTAAAATGGAGGCCAAATCCGTGTTGATGAATTCAGAAACAACGGTTAGCCTTCAAAACTGATGAAACGAAATCGGCGTTGCCAAGTCGAACATTAAACTTAAATCTTACTCTTAGCAATCGTGGTCACGTAAATTCACAAAAGTAACAATACCAATGACAACCTTAAGAGAAACTATGATGAAACAACTATAGCTCCAGGTCATGTCGAACCAACCACTTATTAATACACCAAGGAATTAATGGATGACTGAACGACAAGGACGTGAATAATCTATGATAGATGGTACAAGATTCAAAACAGAAAGCAACAAAAGTTTTCTTACCGCCAGCAACGTTGCAGAAATACGAGATATATATTTTTATTGAACAATTTAAAATAACCTATAAAATTACCAAATCAGACCATCGGAAGGAACTGCTTAATCTTATATTAACAATCGAAGTTCGTTCCTAAGAAAGACATTAACTGGATATTCAAGATAATTATAATTTAAAAACTAGTGCAAAAGATGTTTTCTTAACCGAATCATTCAAAATAATATCAGGTCTGTACATTCTATAACGTGATAAATATTACATTTACGCCAACGAATAATGCAACCATCAAAACATTTTTTAAACGCTTTTTCCGGAATCTACTTCAATTCTCACCTCAAATTTTTTTATGTCTTCTATCGATTCAAAACGGGTAACTCGAAGTGTTAATTTGAGTTTTGGAAAATCAAAGCGTCGGCTGGAACCATATCAGGTGAATATGGTGGTATTTTGATGGTATTTGTTGAGTTTTTGTTCAGAAATTCATTCGCAATGATAGCCTAATGAGATGATGCATTATCGTGGCAGAATCCAAGAGTTTTCTTTCGACGAATCTGGCCTTTTTCGACAAATTTTCTCTCACAAACGCTGCT
Organism: Cryptolaemus montrouzieri; assembly: GCA_013387265.2. Taxonomy (NCBI): domain Eukaryota; kingdom Metazoa; phylum Arthropoda; class Insecta; order Coleoptera; family Coccinellidae; genus Cryptolaemus; species Cryptolaemus montrouzieri. The sequence goes on from JABFTP020000001.1 coordinate 36,624,635, forward strand.
TAACATTCAGGTAATATTCTTTATTCAATGTCTGACCTTCAAGCCAGAATTCCGAGTGCACAACACCAGCATAATCAACGTAAACGTTCAAAATGAATAATAAAATAAAACAAGTTACTAAGTTTTAACTATCACTAATTTATTGATGTAAAGAATGACAAAATTTTTACATTGGTTGGACCGGTTTCGGACTTACGTCCATTATCAACAACAAGCTAATGAAAACTGAATACACATGTACAATACAGGAATTACCATCAATAAAATGCTAGTAGCGGTCACAGTAACTTGAATAATGGTGATTGGTAGGTAATTAAGTCTACCTGGTCGTTAAGGAGCTTAACCCTTTCTCCCCTAGATGCCTTGAAAATTTCCATCGATTCAAAGAAATTGAGTTTATAAGATTTATTACAGAAATGAAGTATTTTTAGCTGTTGAAGTTCTGGAAAATGATGACATTCATTCAAACAATATGTAGCTGAAGCAGAATCATATTTCTGATGTAGGAATGACCGGAAATGTTCTTTGTATCTAGCTTTGATAGAGCGTCCTTTTTTTGTGTTGAAATGCAGGCCTGAGTTTTGTCTGATAGTAAAAGAGTTCATATTGCATTCAAACCAGTTAGCAAATTGTCAGGCCTGCTTTTCAACACAGAAGATAAAACAGATAAATTCGAAAAATCAGGAGTATACCAGTTAACATGTTCCGAGTGCAATTCCTTTTATATAGGTCAAACAGGACGCTCTTTCAAGGCTAGATACAAAAAAAGAACATTTCCGGTCATTCCTACATCAGAAATATGATTCAGCTTTAGCTACACATTGTCTGAATTAATGTCATCCTTTTCCAGAACTTCAACAGCTAAAAATTCTTCATTCCTGTGATAAATCTAACTTAACGACCAGGTAGACTTAATTACCTATCAATCACCATTATTAAAGTTACTGTGACCTCTACTAGCATTTTATTGATGGTAATTCCTGTATTGTACATGAGTATTCAGTTTTCATTTGCTTGTTGTTGATAATGGGCGTATGTCCGAAACCGGTCCAACCAATATAAAAATTTTGTCATTCTTTACATCAATAAATTAGTGATAGTTAAAACACAGTAGCTTGTTTTATTTTATTATTCATTATGAATATCAATTATCACGTAGTTCAGGCTTCATCAATCAATTATTTGTAAACGTTCAACATCATTTGGACTCCTCATCGACTTTGACGTGGTTATTTCGGTTTTGGTTCAGTTGGAAGGCGCCGTTCCGAAACCTGTTGACTGGTTTACATGTAAAACTCTGGATTGTATGCAAACTTATGAAACCATGTATCGTCACCACAATGCGTTGTATGAATGTGGGGTCGGAATTGACTCGTTCTAGCGTGTCACCTTTGCGGAATTCAATGAAGAAAATTCAGGTCCCTTGGAACTGGTCGAGCGGCAACACGTTTCATGCCCAACCAATCGTTTAAATGGTACGAATTGGTTCGTGAACCAGAAATTTCTGAATCTATCTCTGTCAAACTCAAGTAACGATTTTCAATTACCATTTCCTTGGCATTATCGATGATAACTTCAGTTGATAATGTTGATGGTCGATCAGAGCGAGGCAAATCTTCAGACACATCTCGGTCAGTGTTGAATGCACTGTACCACTCAAATGTAAGTGTTATTGATAAAATCGATTCACTGTTAGCCTTCTATAACATTTTCAGCTATTCGGTATACGAAATTCCATCTGCACTACAAAATTATAGACAAATTCTTTGTTCGGTAATCTCAGAACGCATTTATGAAAACTGACAAAATCTAGCACGGCAAACAAACTAACTGATAGATTGCGTCCAAACACAGCGCTAGTATAGAAAACAGTTTTGCCAACTTTGGAACTACAAAAATTCAGCATATCGTTCTTAGCAGATTTTTCAAATAATTAATTTCCGGCACTTTTTGACAGAATGTAACTTGCAAAAATTGAAGAACTACTGTTGTTAATATGTGGTGATTTCTTGAAAAGTCTCCATTTATTTATTTCCTCTTACGTTCCTTGAAAGAAACAAATGTGTCAAGAAAAACATCGAATATTGTTGGCATATGCACGGACATATCGAAATAAAAAAATTAATAATTACTTGATCACCCAAAAAGAAATTTGAAACATAGAGATTGTGGGTTTGTTTCTTGGCATAGTGTGTCTAATATTTTCATTCATTCGAATGAATTTGCTGAATGAAAAGATTATCAAAAATCATTATCTCCCACAAGGTTATGAAGCAGAACTTCTGAACGGAAATGAGAGAATATTTTCATCATTTCCTGTTAGATAAAAATAATAAATGACTTTACATCTTCGTCGTCGATAAAACAATAATTGTTACACCCGTTCGATACAGATAAAGTGAACAAATAGATTGCTGCAATTACGTAAATGATTCACAAACAAAAACTTTTCTACAATGCATTTAATTTCCTTTCCTTATTCTGTCTTTTCTATGTCAATCCATAAAATAAACCAGGTTTTATTCTTGATAACGAGTTTAAAATAAAAGCATCATTTTATTTCTGATTGACTCAATTCAACCGTTTTCTTTCCACTTAATATTTCTCTAATTTTTCCTAGTTGTAAAATTTATGGACATTAAAGATTCAATTTTAAAAAATTCATAGCAGGAAGTCATTTTCAGACAGTTTCCAGGTATAAATCGGCCCGGAACGGGTTCGTGCAAGCATTTTTCCAGGGACTCCACCCCTCGCATCGAGTTGTAATTATAAACTTTTTACCTGGCACGCGATCTAGTTTCATAGCATACTATGATGTGTTTCGAGCTCATCGCTCCAACTCCAATCTGATTATGATTTCGATCGAGGATCTGGAAATGTCCTGACAGGTACATTATGCAATACGTGAGGTAGTGTACGTATGAGAAATGGTTGATTGGGTTTCTAATGATATAGTAGTAGGCTTCATTTCATGTAGAAGATACACGGAAGATTGTTTACTCATCCAGAAGAGTACATGAATTTAATGGAAAAGACGCAGAAGGATTCAATAAGACTACAATGTGCGCCAAATTCTAGGATCTAGTACGGCAGCTATGTGAAATATTGTAGATAGAGAAAAATGATCTCCCCGTTTCTCGAGCTCGATTTGCGAGAAGAACTCTTTGGTGAAAACGGATCTTTTTTAGTTTTCGAGTTACTCCGGAATTATGGATGTTTTGGGATTTCCTATTGAACTTAGCCAAACTCTTTTCACATTCAACAGGCCCTTTTTTGAGTAGAATCCTAGAACGTATTCTAAATTTTTTTGCCGATCGGTTTCATAGTTATATAATTTTACGTTTGTTTGTGTAAAGAGGTAAATGGGTGTGAGTGAAATGAGACAAAAACTGCAGTCTATTGCTTCTATTTATGACATCCGACCGACCTGTACCACTGCTGTGTGGCCCTGATTGACGATGATTAGGAAGGGTGGATCGGAAAACCGGCTCCTTCAGGAAATGATATTTAACATTCTATGGAAAGTTGAATATTGTTCTGTGAATAATATGTGTTCACACATGTGGTGATAATGTATTCATTGTTGAGATATTATGTACACCTGGTTGGCAGCCAGATAAGAATAAGCGGCGGTAGCTTCTCGACAAATCGTTTTCTTGCAGACACAGTGTATAGCGTTGCCGTACATAGTCGAACTAGTGTGGCTTCTTGAAGTTTTCTGTTTTATATCTACCCCTTGTTTTCATGGTTTCCTAGTAGCGATAGTGAGTGGCCTCGTTCGGGGCGCCAATACATTTACATATCTTGGTGCGCTCTAACGGCTTGAGATGAGTGGCTCGCAGGCTGACCTGGTGTTGTGGATGAGTGCAATACTAACGAGGTCCAATGAGGCCGAAACTGTAGCCGATTGCTCCTATTCATGGCATCCGATCAAACTGTACCACTGCTGTGTCGCTCTGGTTGATGATGATTACTCCTCCCTGGAGGAGCTGGTTTTCTTATCCACCCACAACATTCTAAGGAAGGTTGAATATTGTTCAGTACATAAGAGTCTTCAAATATATGGTTCCTTTTTGCCCTGACGACAATTTATCTAAATATCCTCCCATTATATTCTCATCTCTATTCCGATGATAAATTTCGCTATTAAGGTTGTTGTCAAAACTAGTGTTTGCCAATGCAGGATTATCTAACAAAACGCACATTGAAACCGTATCGCTTCTGGTGTAGAATATTCAACTGTCGATGGGGATGACCAACAGTGCTCATTGTACCTATTCAAAATTTCGTCTCTGGGTTTTCTTTCATCTGACTGAAATTAAGACACCATTGGTTTTCATAAGGCTAGAGAAATTGCCTATTCTCGTTCTATATGATCTGAATTTATTCTCCTCGAAAATTCTTAGAGCCCTTGACTTCGAAATACTAGATTCAATTGCCATTTGATAGCATAAAATTTCAGATTGGGCTTCAACTGCTCCTAAAATGTCGAAGATAATATCTTGTATTTCATATTCTCCTTTGTGTTTTGAAAGAACCTCCAGCAATTAAATCGTTCTTCAGTCTTTTGAAAATATACTTATGCGGTTGTCTCCTCCCAGCGAATCTACTGAAATAAAATTCTTCCGCAGCATTCGAATCAAATCCATTCAGTTATTATTCCAACATACTTTACGTAATTTTGGAATTGGAAGCCATAAGGATTAAGGTATAAGTAGAAATTTTCTATGCAGATAGAGAAGAACGATATAAACTTATCTTATATAATCTGAATATTTGTTTTACAGAATCGATGCAATTGATTGAATATTGCAATTGTTTCGAACACAGAATAGAATGAATCCATATCAATAAGATAAAATAGAAAAAAGTGCCATAAAAGAAGGAGAATCTATGTTATAAGGGGTGAGCTCTATTGTTTTCAACACAGAAATGAACGAATTGATCTTTGACGTACATAAAGAAACATCTCTATAGAATTGTGAGTGGATAGATATGAATTTTGGGTTTGATGAATAAGGCTGATGTTGAACGAATTAATGAGGCATGAGAAACATATTTGGAAAGTATCTACTGATATCAAAATCCCCTATAGTTTATAATTGAAAAAAACACCAGTTTGCTTCATGACTCAGAAACCAATTGGCAAAAAAAATTTCGAAGACGTCCTTGCATTCTACTCAAATAAGTGAAAAAACAGTGTGAAAATATTTTTTATCTAAGTTCAATAGGATTCAAGGTATCGTCAAAATCCCGAAAAAATCCGAAATAGCTCGTAAACTGAAAACTAAAAAAACTGTGATCTGTTTTGTCCAATGAGTTATTTCAAAAGGCAAGCTACAGTATTTCACATAGATGCCGTACTAAGACATCGAATTTGGTTTTCTGAATCTACCAATATCTTGGTTGTTTTTGAAGTTATATATGGGGTTTTGACATTCTACAGGTACTTTGTTACATAGAATCTGACTACGTAAGGAATTTTTGGTCCACGAATATTGAGTTGAAATACAAACTAGCGTTCTTTCAATATGAATCAAAGGTAATTTATAGTTTTCATTTTCTTATTAACAATTCAAAATTTGATTATTCAGTATATTTTCTTTTATTTTTCAACCACTTGCACATGTCGCGGCCGGTTCTCAAATCAAACTTTTGGCTTAATTTCATATATTTGTTTAAAAATATCTTTTTTCAAAATTTAGACTTACCTTCTTGCTTTCTACCTTCCTTCCTTACACCTTGGAAACACTGCTCAACATCAAGTGAGCAGAGAAACTGCATACAACACAAGCCACAAGAAGAAATAATACGCACGTAAGTAGATGAACCACATTTTCTTAAAATTTTCTTTTCATTACGAAATAAAATTAATATTTCACAATTTGAAACGTAAAGCCGGATCCGGTGAGTGAGTGAAAGTGCCGAATCGTGGAAAACTTGCATATCGACGAGTGCGAAAATTCTTCTACAAGACAACGAAAAACTGTCATTGCTTTCCTTTTTTTGTTGCTCTCTCATTTCCTGTACACCCAATTGGTAAGTCTTTTCTCTTACTTATCTTATCGTATCATATATTTTCTATCATATTATTGCGATTATCTTTGCAAAAGAACGAAGCAGGGTTTCCGCATGAAATAGGAAAATTGAAACTGCTTCTCCTAATAAAAAAAACAATCCGCTAAATCGTCAAATAAACAACACTATATATAATCCATAAAAGAGAGAGACTTGTGCATGGCTAGTAAATATTTTAAATAGCAGTATATGAGCAACCGAGAACAAAACAACAAAAAGAAAAGAAAAAAACATGAAACAATCTACACCAAAATCATGTGAATACGCCTGAGCAGATAAAAACAACTTACATAAAACTACGATTTCAATCTATTTAATGGGTGCATCTTTTAAATCCATATAATCTGAAATACAAGAACAAGGAGAGACAAAATCCAGTCCGTAACTCGCACCTTGAATACACTAATTCGATCGAGATCCTTTATTTCTTATGGCAGTACGTTTATTATATTCCTTCCGTCGTTTGTAATAGTGTAGCGATAATGCCGTTGTTGAAAAAAAGGATCCACTGATCTTCAATTATGCTCTCGCGGCCTTCGGCTGATCAGCACTTTCCTCAGGAATCACTCGTTCTTCATTCATATAGAATCGGAACGTTTTTCCCTTAGTAATTTAGAACTCAGTATTTAGTGTTTTTCAAAACTAAGAATTGTGTCTCTCCTTCGGTTGCCATGTCTGTATTCGGATCGTTTTAATGAGAGCTGAGAGCTGACAACATCGTAGAAGTATATTCGAAAACTTGAAGTAAACCTCATGAACCATGGTACATTCAACGTCCCAAGGAAAAAAGAATATGAGGTAATTACAACTGATGTAATAGGAAGTGCAACAGCTAATCTAACCTAACCTAACATATCGATTTCAAACAGGCAAATTGAGATGGAAACAGAGGTATCGAAGAAACGAGCGCCCAAGATTCTTACGAAAAATAGATATAAAACTTATTCAAAGGAAATATCCCAGTTTTCACTGCCAGGAGATTTCCAACGTCAACTCGATTTTGCAACTGGTTTCTGCAGAGAATTCATAGTTTTTCCGGGAAGTAACTTAGCCTCATGAAGTTCATATCAGCAGTGATGGAATATTCAATCGTCAAAATGAATATTGGTGGTTGGATGTAAACTCACTCTTGCCGAAAGAAAAAATATCTATCTCGAACATGATGGAGCTGCTCCTCCTCAAATTATGGCCGTTGCTGATTTGTTGGACATGAATATTGACAATCCGTTTCCCGAATTTGTAGCCCCTGGAATTTTTGCTCGGAGAATATATCAAGGATTATCAACATTAAAGAGCTTTTCGAAATATTGGAGAAAATTTTCAGACATCATATATATATATATATATATATATATATATATATATATATATATATATATATATATATATATATATATATATCATACCATCAGACAATATTCAAACCTCCAATGCATTTCCATTGAATCTATTTCCATATAATTGAATACCTCGTTAGTTCTCCATTTAAAAAAACGATTGCATGTTACTTTTCAACATTTTAGTATGGTCGCTTCATTATCACTATATTCGCACTAAATGTGGTAACATATAAAATTAGATTCGCACACGAGCTGAATGAAGTTGGTCTTCTGGATGAATAATGATCCGAACTGCAGAAACTGTTTTCTCATGAATAGATTGTTTTTTTGAATGGCGAGGTGTATCATACTCAAATACCTAAAACACATAATGTTAAGCCGGAAGTTTGAGAGATCATATTGTAGGACCGTCATAGGATTTGGATGCAAGTTCTTGATCTACTTGAGCTGGCTACAACAGTGTTACATCCAAGCTCACATCAAGAGAACCTTGATGCTAGAATCAGTATTTTGAGTGAAAAGTAATTATGATAGATTTTAGCATGGTTGAACGCTTACTGGTTTGCTAGCAGCTAGTCAATCATTATGTTTTTAGTCGCATCCAAAGAGTCATTCAAAGTTTAGACAGGCGGAACACTGTTGGAGGAAGGTCGTTTATAAAAATGGAAAACATTACCGGTCCCAGAACCGACCCCTGAGAGGCACTAATTTCTATGAACATTCACTCCGATAGTATACCATGAAAAATGACACATTGTTGCTTATTACACAAATATGAAGATAGAAAAGACAAGGCACCTTTAAAGAAGTTACATTTGCCAAATTTACTTCCAAAACTGAATTAATATAGAGGATAAAGATTTTTGTGTGCAGTGAGAAAATAATTCTTTTCATACAAAAAATTTATTGCTGAAACAAAATTTTAAATGACTAAGTGTAACAAATTTATGAATCCATCACTGAATCATCATAGAAAATATCAAATTAATTTTGTCTCTTGTTTTTCAAGAATAATGCTTCGGAGTTTTCTACTATGGGGCATAGCAGAACTCAGAAAAATAGGCTTGCACGACAAGAATGAAGAAATTGAGACTCTAAGTTGAGGAAATGGGCAATACAAGTGTTTAGTTGAGCATTAAAATTAATCTATCCACACATTTGTCCCAAAAAATAAACTGAAAAAATGCCCAACAGAATTTCATTGTTTTAGAATTCACTCTTTATCTATTCATATTATTACCATCACAGAACTTATTACTTTGTTAAGTGTAACAGAATTCCTAGTATTCCTGACTTCTTTTTCAGAGCTTAAAAATGTATAATTGTTCAAGAGGTTGCCACTAATGCATCTGTCCATCAAGTAACCCTAAAAATAATTATGCGTTTTATGATACCATTAAAAGTACCCATCTCCCAAAGTACCATTCGGACAAACTGAAAGAATCCCTTCAAGCTTCAAGTAGTAATAAATCTTCATTTTTCTTACCACGGTATGCAAACCAATTCAGGCTTCACTTCGATAATTGACTTTTTAATTGGAAATGTCTCTTCACTTAGTGGTTCTTAAAAATTTATTTGGTCATGAGTATGATTCTGAAAGAAATTCCCAAGTGCTGCGTCAGAAGTTTTTCATAAGAAACATCGATGACGTTGAAAGTGCAGGGTGAAAGACCAACGAGAACAAAATGACAGAAAACTATTCATGAATTAGTTAATTTTCCAAGAAGCATGATTTCATCATGGAAACAGAAGAAGAGACTATATTTTTATGAATAAACAAAAAAAATTGAATGAATGGGAAAATGCATCAATTTTTTTTTTTTAGTCCCATTCTTCGGACTTCCTGAGAGTACTGGGTATCCCATATACAAAGTTTTAGTAGGACAGCTATCTTCATCCATGATTTTCGAGAAAAATTAAAGTTCAACACAGATCGGGGCTACCTCCTCTCGTTTTCGAGTTATCCCGGATCACTCAATTTATTTTTATTTTTTTATTTATGACAAATGTCATATTTTTCGAACGACTGTCACAATATTTTTGCAATTTTTTTCTTAAAATTAAGCAAGTTCCACGAAGAAATCATATATGGGCAATGTCAACCCAGATTATTGGGTCCATAATGATTCTAAAACATCCATAGATCATAATCGGCATCATTTGGAAGACTGAACCGGGCCATCGGGCTCTCTCGGTCAAACAGAGATGGAATTTGAGGAAATATCGCAGGTTATGTATTTTTTTATCATCTCCTTAGCCCCTTTCATGACCTTGCTTGCTATGTAAAATCTTTTATCAGATTTGTTTAGACATATAAGAAGTGTGATGATTGAAATATTTCTCTGCTGGTTTTCTTTTTCCATTGTTACAGATTCCTGTCCCACAACGCCTTTCTTTCACCCTTGTCTTCGTTTAGAAATCATGGAATGCAAGGGAGAATGAAGCGGCTAAGCAGCAAAATGTTTGGTACTCTTTTTGTACACACGACACTAACACAACATAAACAGACGAGATATTGCTGGTGCAATAGCGACAGGGAAACGAGTTTTTTCCTCAGGTTTTTTTACTCGTTTATTGAATCATATACAAGATAGTATGGTTTCCCCTGTTACATTTCCTGAGCTCACACCAAAATTATAGATATAAGCATTTATTGAAAATACAATTATTCAAATTTTTGTAAATCCTCTCTTATCAAAAGAATATATATACTCAATTTTCCGGGATGTCGGCATATACCAATATCTCAGTTGTTAAGTGGAAACTCTTTTGAGATTCTGCAGGTAGAATGCGAATTGCGTATGTATGTATGTATGCATATATATATATATATATATATATATATATATATATATATATATATATATATATATATATATATATATATATATATATATATATATATTAAGGTTTAACCCGACGAGTTGCCCATATATCTGTTTATATAGAATAATAGATTTATATTAGAATATCGTTAACTGTCGTAAAAATATATCAATCTACCAGAATATATACAAACTATAGCATCATGAGCCAATGACATCAATGTACCAACGAGTAGTGTCAGAGGCTTGCTCTCTGAAAAATCCAATGTACGGACCTTAGTCATGTAACACTGAATGTTATTCTTTCAAAGTTTTCTTTGTGTTAAGTGATCAACTATCGAATACAATACTGCTTCGAATTTAGATGATAGAATTATCAGCTAATTGTATAACATTTATATGTACAAATGAATAAAATATAAAATGAGATTCTGAGTAGTATATAATATATATATATATATATATATAAGCTTTTGATAGTTCTCCCATTCATGGCTTCAAGAAATTTTGGAAATTTATAAAATTGATAAGACACTTCGTCTTTTTCTTGAATTTGTAATGAAAAATTGGAGTACCAATCTTCATTTAAATATTTCAAAACAATCGTTAAAATCCGAAGTAATTCCAATCAAAAAAAGGCATTTTTCAAGGTGATTCTTCATGTGCTCTTTGGTTTTGTCTTTGTCTTAATCCATTATCTCATGAATTAAATGCTACTAGTTTCGGCTTCAAAATAAAGAGTCTATCAACTGAATTCAAATTAAGTTACTGAATTTATTTAGATGATATTAAATTATATGCCGGAACCAGATCTCAATTAAAAAGTCTAATTGAGATTACTTTCAACTATTCCAATGATATTCATATGAAATTTGGGCTTCCAAAATGTAAAAATCTTACTACTGAAAAGGAAAGATCACCTCAGATTATATAATGATTTCCAATATCGAAATCGAGCAAATGCATCAAGGAGATACATATAAATATCTTGGATTTGGTCAAGAGGAGACAATTAACCATAGCAGCACTAAAGAAAATATTAGAAGTTCATATTACAAAAGACTTAGAATTATCATCAAGAGTCATTTAACTAGTAAAAACCTTTTCAGAGCTATCAACTCCTATGCAGTTCCTATTCATACATCTTCTTTTGGAATTATTAAATGGTCTAAAACTGATCTAAATGAATTACAATGTCAAACGAGGAAACTGCTCTGTAAATATCATAAGCACCACCCAAAGTCAGCTGTTCAGAGAGTTACACTACCTAGACATCTTGGAGGTCGTGGATTAATTTGATTTGAATAATCTTCATAGTAAACAGATTTTTCATCTACGTTCCCATTTTCATGATAAACAGAGAACGTCTAAATTACATGATATTGTTGTTGCTTCAGATTATAATCTCACACCTCTGAACTTGACAATGCAAAAGGTAGATTTTGATATATTTGATAATAATTCTAAAAGAGAAAGTTGGATGTAGAAGGAATTACACGGAAAGCACCTAAAGAATTGAAGAATGATTATATTGATGAAAACGCATCGAATAAATGGTTAGTTTCTGGAGAATTGTTTGCTGAAACAGAAGGCAGCAAAAAGATATATATATATATATATATATATATATATATATATATATATATATATATATATATATATATATATATATATATATATATATATATATATATATATATATATATATATATATATATATATATATATTCATTTTTATCCTAATATATAATTACTCCAGCAAAGAGAGGATTTACAAAATTCGAATAATTGTATTTACAATAAATGCTTATATCTATAATTTTGAGCGGTATAAACTGAAGAGAAACTTATGAATCTACCTCATTATTTTTTCGGAAAGAAACCTACGACGAATATTACAAGATTTGATGACTCCTATCTTTTTATTGTTAACAAATTTTTAGTTAGACCTAAAATCTCAATATTTTTGTGAAGATTCCCAGGAATAACACCAGTTGAAGAAATAATAATCAGTAGAATAAATATTTTTCCATTTTGCACATTTTTTAATCTCGTGCGCAAGCATCATATATTCAGAATTTTTCATTGAATTAATTTTTTATGTAATGCGTGTCGGGTAAAGCAATATCAATTATATATGTTATTCGATTCTTTTTATCCGTATGAATGATATCTGGCCTATTGTGATTCACAGCTCTGTTGCATAGATATGTTTCATCAAAATAAAGTTTATATTTGTCGTTTTCACAAATAATCTCAGGTTCATATTTGTAACATTTTTTCCCTTGGGAATGAGTTCATGTTTTATTCCTAAATTAAAATGAATGATAATAGCGACGGCATTATTCCTGTTTAAATATTCTGTTGAGTACTCTGCAAGATAATAACATATGAAAAACTGTTTTTGAAGAACGAAAATTTCTTGTGAAAACAACCTCAACTAGGATAGCAATTGCCAAGCCAGCTCTTTCAGCGAACAATTCTCGAGATACTAACCATCTATTTGATGCAATGCATCAATATAATCATTCTTCAATTCCTTAAAGTCCTTTCCGTGTAATTCATTCTACATCCAACTTTCTCTTTTAGAATTATTATCAAATATATCAAAATCTACCTTCTGCATTGTCAAATTCAGAGTTATAAGATTATGATCTGAAGTAACAACAATATCATGTAAATTAGACGTTCTCTTTTAATAATAAAAACAAGTACTGTGTTTTAAGCAATTTTACTAAATATAATTAAGTAAAATTCTTAAAATACAGTACTTGTTTTTATTATTGATAATGGAATTTTACCAAGTAAAAGCCTCCCAAATTCAAATGTTCTCTTTTACCATGAAACAGGGAACGTAGAAGAAAAATCTGTTCACTATGGAGATTGTTCAAATCAGATAGTCCACTACCTCCAAGATGTCTAGATAGTGTAACTCTTTGAATTGCTGACTTTGGGTGGTGCTTATGAGGTTTACAAAGCATTTTCTTCGTTTGACATTGTAATTCATTTGGATCAGTTTTAAACCATATAATAATTCCAAAAGAAGATGTTAGAATAGGAACTGCGTACGATTTGATAGCTCTGAAAAGGTTTCTACTAGTTAAATGACTCTTAGTTTGTTATAATATAAACTTCTAATATTTTCTGCTTAGTTAGGTTAGGTAAAAATCGCAAAACACACTTGTGAGGACTGACAAAACTGAGTACTATAAACAAGCTAAATGATATATCGCCTTCAAATTCCGCGTTATTATAGACAGTTGTGACAATTCAGCTACATAGTGTTGAACGTTCACTTCTCGACAGGGATTGACATCAAACCAATTTTCTTATTGTGATTGAATGATCCGTCACTGGTCATCCTCACTTCGTTAGTCCATATAGTGTATGATAGAACTCTGGATTTTGTGATACTATCAGCAAATTTTAGACGTCGCTTAAAAACTGTAATTTCCTCAGCCTATAAGGTTGAAACATAATCTTTCATAAAATTCGCGAATCCTTAGATTTTAGGTTCGACCTTTCTGCTTTAAGTTGTCTGCTAGAAATTAAGAGAGTTCCTGTAACAGCTCCCAAAACTTCCATTGTAACTTTTTCATGACCTTGTTTATTGTAACTTTTTCTCTGATTGTTTTGAAAAAATAATGGTGTTTACAAGATTCTGTTTCTATCCTTGAAATATAGACCTGCCAATTTGCCTTCAGCGTGATAAACGAACAGAATAATTTTGTAAAACACCATCAGATCACGTAGCATTCGTCGAAATTTTCAGAGCTTTAAAATTCACATTTTTCAATCAAAAACTTTTCAGCTAATTACTTGTGCATCAACAAAGTGAATTCAATAGTGGATTAACTTTGACAATTATATTGGGAGCATAAACTGAAAAATATTTGGGATGGTTTCTACATGAAACCAAACCATTTTCATTTCAGGAAAAATTCACATTTGGAAAATTGTCTGGCATGTAATACATATTTAGATAGACAAAAAAAATTATTTCTATTCTATCTAAATTCACCTATGTCTTACATTCAAACAAGCAGAACGATATATTATAATACAACAATCATTCAACAAGAAAAAATTTTGAAAAGTCCCAGAATTCTACTCAGAAGCGTGCCCTCGGAATTTCAACACAGTTTTCCCTTAACTTCGATAGCACCCGAGAAATTGGCATATGCCCAAACCCAGAAAATCGAGAATTCCAGAATAACTCGAAAACAAAAGAAGATACCTATAAACTCTTTTCACCAATGAATTTTCCTCCAAAATCGAGGACGTAGTGGAAGAGTTTTTTCCTCTATTTTTTAACTCGACTCTGGGGAGTAGGCTATCCCAAGATGATTACAACCGCTTCTTGAAGAGGCTCAAATTGTAAGTTATCGGAAAGATGTTCGATAGAAATGAGTTCCACCGCAATTTTAGGATGAATGCTAAAACTAATTTCAAGATAAGAGAGAAGTCGATAATCAGATCCTCTTTTTGGGGCAAACATTCACTCATAAAATTAACATAGTAAAGTTCCATATATATCTAAAACCCATCTTTACTGATAGTTGCAGCCCTTATGACTCAACAGACCCAAAATCTGCGCTGCGTTTAATTCAATGATTCATAGGGCTTTCGCGCTGCCATTATCCGAAGAGATTATGTCGAGGGAAGTGTCAATTATTAAAGAAATAGCTAAGAATAATGGTTATTCCTAAAATATAATAAACGGAATGATCAGAGAGAAACAAACAAAAGTAGAATATCATAACATTTCATTCACCTATTTTGGACCTATGAGCAAAAATCACTTAAATAGCATAAAAAGTAACTTTCAAAACCAACTTGAAAATCTCCCAAGAAATTTTCAATAGTGAAGATAAAACTGATAGATTTGACAATACTGGAGTTTACAAGTAGTCTTGTATGGCTTGTGAAGGCATTTGAATAGGTCTAATTGTGCGTTCATTCAAAACTAAATACAAAGAGCATCAATTATATTACAATAATCAGAGAACCGAGGAATCTAATTACGCTCCCATTGTACGACCAGAATGGCCAGGCTTACTCGTCCATATTCGATATACACACAACCAAATTTATATGAAATCACTCGGTATTTCACATTATTGCGTGGTTTTAACCATGGTTCCTTACTACTTATAAGAATGAAGTTTTTTGTTGTAAAAAACAGGATAGTATCAAAGAAATGTTGAATTATCACCAAATGTTCAGGATATTGTACTCAGTCGTCATTGAGGTTTGAAACTGTGAATTTCAAAATTTATAAATGCCCATAATCATAATTGAAAATGCCTTACGTTGGATTGTCCGATGTGCAGAGGAGTCGAATAGTTGCTCTTGTTGAAGTAGGGGTGACACAGAGGGATATAGCGGACACAATGGCGGTATCACAGGGGGTGATTTCAAAAACCTACGCCCGATACGTGGAGCTATAATCTTTGCAAAATATGCCTAGAAGAAAACGTAGGATAAATCACTTCTGAAGAACAAGACTATTTTTTGTGCCAAATTGCAAGAAGAGACCCTAGTGCGTCACACCCCATACTCCAAAGACAATTTCTGGAAGCAACAGGCATCAGTGTTTCAGTCGAAACGATACGTCAAAGACTCCGTTCAAGGGGTTTATACAGCAGAAGGCAATTAAGAGTTCCAGAGCCGCCAACCAGACAACAAAAAATTAACAGACTTAATTGGTGTATCGAGAACCAAAATTGGAATATTGAGAATTGACGAAATATTCTTTTTTCGGGTGAGACCAGAATTGGTGTACGATCAGATGATCACCGGATTCGGGTTTTAAAAGGTCTTGGAAGACAAGCTAGACTCCGAGCCGCAAGATAAATTCAGAAATATCAAGGGGGCAGTGTGATGTTTTGGGGTGATATTATGCTGGAAGGCATAACAGATTTGATTTCGTTTCCTGCGAGTGTAACGGCTAGAAATTACGTGGACCTAGTGCTCGAGCTCATATTGAGACTCTGGCGAGGTGCCCACGTTGAAAATTTCATTTTTATGCAAGATAATGCTCATCCGCATACCAGCATCTCGCGCGACATTATTTTGAACAGAGAGAATCGCTATTTTGGACTTGCCAGCTTGCTCTCCAGACCTAAATCCTATTGGAAATTTATGGAACAATCTCAAAAGAAAAATTCGATCGCGCCAGGATAGTCCAAGACCACAGCAGCTCATCTAAGCCGCCACAGATTACACAATTTTTATACTACATACGGAAAGAGTCTCTTATTTTCTTTCATTTGTTTCTTTCTTAAAATGAATCTCAATTGATTTCTTTTTTCAATTGAATTATCTCAAAAAGAATCAGTTCTAACAATCCTTCGAAATTTCCAAAATCCCTGAGGTAATATTCAAAATATCGGGTGATTGCATATAAATATGGTTGTGTGTATATAAATAATATGTTTTCAACATTAATTTTGTTTGCATCATTAATTTTGTATCAATGTATGTATTTGTTTTAAACTTAAATTCAGTACTTGTCGTCAGCTGAAGACGGTAGAGGAACCGAAATTGTAATCCTGAATATCAATAAACACCAACAACGCAATTTTTGGGGAAGTCCATATGTGATTAATTTATTCATCACCGTTGCGTGCCAAACCCTGTCGAAAGCCTTTGAGATATCAAGAGAAATGGCTCTCGATTCGCCATGCTTTTCGATTGTTGATTCGTAACGTATGCATGGAGATCACCAGTTGATCGTTGTCGACGGAACGGTATTGTCGATCACCTATGATATTTTATGATATCTTTAAACTTTTGCTATGTGAGAATGTTCAAAGAAAATTAATATTATTATCTTTACGATTCAATATTCCATCCACGAAAAATACGGAATCTGATTATGTTATTGAATTCGAAATTATGCCGGATTAAAATTTCTAAGAATATGGATGCCATGTTGTAGAGAAGCTGCTTTGGTAGGTTTTTCTGCCCACAAATTCAATCTGCATAATATAAAACAGATACTCGATCGCGGTTTGTATTCGGCGTGGGATATTGCGCAGGAAAAACGACAAAGGAATAACAATTCGGATTCGTATTATGAATGCAACTTAGTTGAAATTCCTACTATAAAAATATGCAATTCATGGAATGGTGCGTTGGCAAATAATATATATTCTGTCAACAATTGAGAAAAAATTGAGACTTAAAACATGTGTGAGAAAATTCAGACTCAACTAATGCAGGATGAGGGTTGTTAAGAACACAATTTTTCCAATTTATCATTAGATGAATAAGAGATTTTGAAATTTTGGTTGAAATTATGATCTTCAATTGAATGACTCGCGTAATTAGAACTAGATTTTGTTGAAGAGACTTTGGTAAGTTCTACCAATATAAATCTTACTACAACTACCTAAGCTGAGTATTTATATGCTTTAATGGTTTTATTATTAATTTGGATGTATTATTTTAATTTTATAATCTTTAATGGATTATGGATAGATTATTATAACTTTTTCTGTTTCAAATTAGTTTATGTGCAATATATATATATATATATATATATATATATATATATATATATATATATATATATATATAATATATATATATAGTAGTAGTAGCTACTCTACTTGTGTTGATCTTTAGATTTTAGTATACCGATTCTATCACCTTGTGTTTTTGCTTTTTGTTGAGTAATTCAGTTATAATATTTGGATTTTAACGATTAAAGAGATGATATATGAAAATTACATATTTTTATATATTTTAAATATTTTCACCCAATTTGAACAAATATAAATATTTCACGAAATTGTTATATATTTTCTTCATTTACCTAGATTCTATAGATCATGTTTCTTTCGAGGATTGTGAATTAAATTGGGCCGAACATAAACTACCGTAGACTCATTGCAAGCATTCGGATAAATCTTGATTATTTGAATTTGTTTTTTGTTAATCATTGAATAATATTTTGCTCAGGTTCAGAACACTTGGAAAGAGGTGGTTATTTTAAATTTAGGGAAATATTTGCTCAAGTTACTGGGGAGAGGACCAGCGTTCTCTAAAAATTTTTTTATACCTGAGAATAACAAAGTCGATTAACAATTTCTCTATCACTACAGAAAAGAAACCTTCATAGATTCAACTGTTTCCATGGACTCATCCATTCACTCAAATCACAAACTAGCAGCTGATAATTAAACGATCCGTTCCATTCCACTGTCACTGGCACACTTCAACACTTGAAGTGTACTATCGAAAAATCGCCTTGAATAACGAAATTCTTCGGTTTTTACAGACAAAAATACGGTAGTTTCAATTACGCTGGATCTCTCTCCAACATCTTGAGCAACAATTTTTCTGAATTTAAAATTGAAACCTCTCTCAAGAGATCTGAATTTGAACAAATTATTATTCAATGCTCATTAAAAAAATTAGTAGCTTGCAATGAGTCTACGGTAGCGTATGAGAGAGAGAGAAATCCTTTATTTGTTCCGAAATTATATCGGCATAGAACATGTCAATAGTTACTTAAAAATAATTTATACCTGACTACCTAATATACAAGTAAAAATAGAAAACAGAACAAAAAAATACATAAAACTCAGAATCGAAATCAGAACAATTTATAATAACACTTCTTTATCAAAATTTCAGTAAGCTTTTTCTTTAAAGCCGGATTGGTAAGTTCTTTGATAGTCGGTAGTTTAATAAATTATTAGGAGTGAATAGTGTACGTTCTTTTGTGAATAAGTAAAATTGTATTTCTCACATGTGAGGATTTCCTTATTGGGGGTATTATAGTCATGCTTGAGAGTGTTATCTGCGGAAAGTGATTTGTTTCTAACTACAAATAAAATAGACTCCAATATATACAACGAATACAAGGTGAGTATTCCATACTCAACGAAATGTGGTCTACAGCTGTCCTCTTTTATGTTTAGGATACCACGGAGACACCTTTTCTGAACCAAGAAAACTCAAAATATGATTCCATACCCCAACCTTAACAGAACATGAGCGTGGTAAGTAGCTATAGCAGTTTTCATGTCTATATTGAGCGATATAGTTCTCAAGGCAAAAGTGCTTTTTGAAAGTGTCGTGGACAGTTCATTTGGGTGCACACGCCAATCCAACCTGTGGTCGATATTGACTCCCAACAAACATACCGAATCCTCACATTGTAAGCCCACGTCCTCATTAAGCAGCACTCGAGTCGTTCCCTCCGTCCCATAGTCAAACACAACAATTTTGGTTTTCTCAACGTTCAATAAAAGATTATTTTCCGCAAACCACTCCCGCAGCACACCCAGCACCACCTGTACCTTGGAGGTTTGGTTCTCCAGAGAGTAATCACTGAATATTAAAGACGCATCGTCGGCATATTGAACTAGACTTTGCTTTGTCACACTGAGATCATTCGTATAAAGTCAAAAAGTACAGGTCCCAAAATTGTTCCTTGCGGAACACATTTCAAAACCTTTTCCTCATTAGATCTTATAGTATTTCCCTCAGAGTCATATGCAATAACATACTGACTACTTTTCAAAGTACGATCGGGAGATACTAAGCGCAGCACCCCTCATACCGTATCTCTCCATTTTTTCGAGGAGAATGTCATGTCGGACACAGTCGAAGGCCTTCGACAGGTCGAGGCACATAAGTAGTGTATGATTTTTGTTGTTTAGAGCCTCTATAACATGACATAGTACCTGGTACACCGCAAGAGTGGTGGAACGATTTTTTCGAAACTCGTTTTGACTATCAGACAGAACCATCAACATTTCAATGAACGCTAACAATCGTACCCAAATTAGTTCTTCAAATACTTTGCTCAGATTCGACAGGAGGGCGATTGGGCGATAATTACTGATCTGATCTTCAGGACCTTTCTTGTAAATGGCTCTTACCAAGGCGCACTTGAGTGCTGAGGAAAATTTACCCGAACATGAGATTGATAATATGAGTGAGGGGTCCAGCGATTTCATTGGCAACAGGTATGAGTATCTTGACAGGTATTCCATCTTTACCTGTTGACGATGTGTTCTTGAGCTGCGTTATCGTATTGAAGACCTCATTGAAGTCTGTGGGTTGGTAATAAATACTCTTAGTGTTTCTGTCGATATTCAGAATAAAATGATCCGGAGCAATCTCCGGATCATTTTATTTACTTCATTCAGAACTTCTCTGGGAGAGCAGTTGTCTTTTGTCATTTCTTCAAGTATATTCACCTGACTTTTATTATTTTTCCTACACAGCAGTGTGTTTGACACAGACCACATGGCTTTGCCCTTATTTTGCGATCTTGCGATAACTCTATATTTTCTTTGCCTTCTGAATTACTCTCCTTAAAATAGCACAATACACCTTACAGTAATCCTGCGTAACAAGACCAAGTCTGCACTTCTAGGCAAGCCTTCTCTTGTTTCTACTAGATAATATTATACCCTTAGTAATACAGCATCTGCTCTTGTCATAATTCGAGTTTATTACTGTTTTCTCTGGAAATATCAGATTGAATATGTCCGAAAATTCAAGAGAAAAACTGTCGAAAGAACACTCCAAATCATTCGACCGAAAAACTCTCCAATAGGAAATTTTTAGCTTTTTCCTAAAATCAAGCAGTTTGTTGTCATTGAAAAATCTTTTTTTTTTCTTTTCATGAGTTGCCTTTTCAGTTAGACTTATCTTAAGTACTTGAGCGTAATGATCGGAAAGGCCGGTATCTAACACCGAACCTGTAGATTCATTTTCAAAATTAATAAATATTATTATCTATGCGAGTATTAGAATGAGCTGTAACCCTTGTGGGGTCGAATACTGTTTGTGTAAAATCAAATGCTAAAAGAATATCCAGAAAATTTCTCCGTTTAGAACAATTTTGCTGAAGCAGGTCAATGTTAATTAGATAAATTGAATAATTATTCAGAGTATGTTGGGCAAACAGGTAGGAATTTCTAAATCAGATTTTAAAGACATTTATCCTTTGACAATAATTATGTGGGGGTTATATGTGAACATATAAAAACTTAAAACATTTAATAACCTTAGATAATATCAAAATTCTTCATAATTGCAACAAACGAAAGAAAATGAATCTGTTGGAATGTGTGGAAATCAATTCACTTTGTAAAGTCCAAAGAGAAATCACCCTTAACAGACCGATAGACATTAATGTCTCTCCACTACTTATTATCAAATTAGCCTAGTATCTATATAAGAAAGTTCATTTCCTGTAGTTGACCACTTGAAAATTATCTGATGTCGAAGACGATCGTGGTTGTAAAAATAAAAATGCGGAAAGTATAAAATGAATTTCACTTTATCTTCGTTGAGAATGAATTTCCATAAAATGAATCATCACTTTAATACACAATATTTTTCTGCGGAGTGAAAAACGACGATTAGATATTGAAGATTAAACGAGCTCTGATAAGGACGAAACCTTTAAAGACTTCTATTATCTGGCAATTCAATTCTGTTATTTAATTCTAAAAATTCGAACTTAGTGGCTGTTCAGTTGCTATTCAGAATAATATAAAGTTGAAAACAATTCTGATTCCGAGACACAAAAACGATTGCCAACTAAATCGAAAGATTTAGTGTGGATAGAAGTATGATAGAATCCAATAATAATATCAGACAATTAAAATTACTTTGTGTAACGTTCTTTAGGGACTATATTTTCAATATTATATTTACTTAAGTAAATGAAAATTCAATCTCCCCAACTAAACGTATATTTCTTATTGAACTGTACATCACCGTGGTCAAGCTGAAAAGAGCCTGAGAAGAGCTCTTCTCAGCTTGACCACGGTGATCTACAGGCTATTCTCAGCTTGAACACTGTGTTCGATAAGAAATATACGTTTAGTTGGGGAGATTGAATTTTCATTTACTTAACTAAATATAATATTAAAAATATAGTCCCCAAAGAACGTTACACTTTGAACTAATTACATTTTTGAAATAAAATGAGGAAATTCAGACGCCCCAGGAAGTAAATCAACCAAATTAGTTGTTTTTTAAGTAATACTCGATGAAGCTTATTTAAAGGTTATTGTTGTATTTGGACGTTTTCAAAATCAGCGAAATGATATAAGATGATATTGAATATTTGGTATCGCAATTAATTTGTAAACTTGAACAATCAAGCTATGCTATAAACAGGTGATTTGTAGTAACTGATAAATATATTAAATTTGACTGAGTTACGTAACCCCCCGTCCTGCAATAGCAAACTATTACCGTCTGTTTTATGCGAACACAATATATTAATCGAGTTGTGGGTAAAAATCAGTCTTATAAGATGCCTGAAATAAAAGCTAACTTTCATTAATTTGAAAATGGTAATCCATATTGAGTTGGGAAGACATCCCAACTTATTATTTTTTCGGGAAATAAGTACTTTCATGAAAAGTTATATTCTGTTGCCTGACAACTAGGATAAAATGTCAAAGGTTTGTGCTGTTGCAGAAAAAAATGAATATTGTCATGCCAATGTGTTGTCATGTACCAGATCAATCATGTCTAGAATTCCTAAATATTTTATTACTGCAGTCCATCATCATTCAAACTATATTATCTAGTGTCATTAAAAATGCATGAAGGATTTAATGACATTCTGACTGAACTATTGAATGAATAGCAATATTCAATGAATCATTAATCTTAATTTGTTGTAGTAAAATCCTCATGCAAGTCTTCAATTCTCCAATTATTTTATTCATGTTTTTATTTCTCTAAGCAATCTAGTCGTCGTAAATAATTTGTTATTTACTCTAACCTAAAGTTACCTGTAATTTATAATATTGTGTAAGAAAATTTGAAATTGAGAAAGAATTCTTTCCAAAAATGAATGTGAAATATTTCTTTCCACACTCATTTTGTATGCATAGCGAAGCTCTTCGAGCACGTGAAGCTCCAATAACTCTACACGCACATCTGAGATCGCCAAAACCCAAGAAAACCTCAAAAATTCACTTACCATCCACGAAAAGAATCGTTCACCTCAATCTGACACGAAACCGTTTTTCGTGTTTTTGGCACAATTGCAACCAATCACGATCTAAGCACAGTCACAGAATCGAAAAACTCAACGGAAGATAGCACAGGATTTGTTTGTTTTCCTCGCGATTTGTCTTCAAATCCGATCACGATGCGAATATATGCTTTGTTTATATTTGGCGCTCAGGGTTTGAAGTTCCGCCCGCAAGCAAAGCTCGAGTCTTACTAGCGGATGAAGTTAAAACGCTGAAAAAGCAAGTTCTGGAAGCGGGTCGATGTGCGACGCCGTGTCCTGCGCCTATGGCGACGCCTCTAGCGGACGTCGCTATAAGCGCGGACGTCGGGACGCTTTTCGCTGAAAGAAGATGGTTGAGCGAGGCGAAGACGTCTTGGAGCGGCGTGGAGAACTTGAGATTTGTGGGAAACGTGGCGAAGAAAGAGAAACAAATCGCTCAAAAGAGGTTTTTTCTAACAGCGAATGATAAAGAATGGCAATTCCGATTGACAAAGTTTCAGAACTATTTGATTTTAATCCATATCAATTATTCAGTTCCAAGAAATTCTTGCGTGCAAAAACTTTTATTAAAATGTTCAAATCGTCGAGAACTGAAGTTTTTTCTGTGAACGTTGTTACTTTAATTTTCGATTCAATTTCAATCAATCTGTTTAATTTATGATGAGTTGCTTTCTAAATAGAAAAGGTCTTTCTGAATATACACTGTGCCAAGTAATTGAGGGACAATTTCCATATTCAAAATTTGTTTTTTCTTTAATTATTAACACATGTTTTTTCGTCGGATACATTTTGTCGAAAAAGTACCAGGAATTGGTTAATGAAACACAAAATATTTATTCTTCCTTCAAATTTATTGTATCGCCTTCCGAAATAATACAATTACGCCAACGAATAATCAAATCATCAAAACATTTTCAGATACTTTTCCGGAATCGACTTCAGTTCTCGCTGCGAATTCTCTTCTATATCTTCTATAGATTCAAAATGGGTACCTCGAAGTGGTAATCTGAGTTTTCGAGAAAGGAAAAAGTCGGCCGGAGCCATATCAGGTAAATACGGTGGTTGTTCGAAGGTATTTGTTGAGTGTTTGGTCAGAAATTCATTCACAATGATAGCCTTGTACGATGGTGCATTATCATGGTGAAGAATATATGAGTTTTTTTCCACGAATTCTGCCTTTCTCGACTGACTTGCTTTCCTAAATGCCGCATAACGCTCAGGTAATATTCTGTTCACTAAATTTGCACGTCTCGTGAACTCCTACTAGGCCAATCAAGGAATTGTAGGTGTTTTTATTTTGTTGACACTATTGGTATATTTCATGAAAGAAAAAACACAATATGTCGGTCAAATTATGACGCGAGGAACGTAGGTGTCTGAGCCTCGCGGAGTATGCGACTATTTTTTGCGTACACTAGATATGAATTGTAGAACTTGAAAAGATTGTTGAACTCTTTAACATATCATAGTTTACTCAAATGATGCGAAATAATGGCTAAACAAAATACAGTGACTTCCCAAAGAGTGGGAAGATATTTTTAAATACAAATTATTGGCCATTAAATAAAAGTTGGGGGTAGTGATAACATCTCATCGGTCATCAAGAATTGTTGATAATTTTCTACTTCTCAAGAAATCAACAATAAATACATCCTGAAGGGCTCTATTTCATATTTGATACCATGTAACGTAATAACCCAGATAAATTCAAATGAAAGAATTTTTTTGAATACATAGTACACCCCATATTGAGAGGGTCAGTTCACGATAGGCTAAGTAAACAATCATAAAGGATTTATCTTGTTCATCACTCAAGATTCGGATTCATAGAAATTATTAAACAGATGGGTTAATAAATTAATAAATAGAGTTACCTGAATTGCAATGAATCAGGTGTGCGACCATTGATATATTCGTGATATGATGTAGAGGGATGTACTTAAATAATAAATAATTTTCAATACAATACAAGTTCAATACTCTGTATGGAACATACTCCCCCGCAGAGAGGATCAAGCCGATCAGAAAAAAGAAAGAAAACTAAATTATTAATCTAAGATTAAAGTCTCAATTTGTAGTCCTTTAGAAATTCACATCCAAAGGAAACAGTTCACAAAAAGTTTTTATCACAAGTGGGATCAATGGGCAACGGGGCAAGTTTTTTAACGCTACTATCGAAACTTCCGCGATTCGTTTTCACTTACACAACGCGCACTATTCCATCTGGACCAGGAGAGACTTTCACGACCAGTCAAGTTTCCGTTGTAATGGGCAAAGATTATCCTTCTTGACAAGCACAACCGTACCTTCCTTGATTGAGGGTTGATGTTGACTCCATTTGTGTCTAATATATTTAACTCGTTTAAATATTCTCTGGACCAACGATTCCAGAAAAGTGGCCGAATTTGTTGAATGTGTTGCGAATTTGATAGTCTATTTGCAGAAATGTGAGACAAATCTGGCGTTCGCAAGCTCGTTAGTGAATCACCAATTAAAAAATGACCAGGAGTAAGTACAAGGAGATCATTTGGGTCTGAGGAAATGGGAGTTAAAAGGCGTGAGTTTAATATAGCTTCAACCTCTATCTAGAAAGTATTTAATTCTTCGAATTTCAGTAATGTGTTTCCAATTTTACGATAGAGGTGATGTTTAAAGGATTTGACCGCAGCCTACCAAAGTCCAACGAAATTTGAAGCTATTGCTGGAATAAACTGCCATCTGATTTCTCTTTTACTGGTAGAATTGTGAATTTTTCTTTGAGTATTAGAAATGTTCATCAGGGAATACATTCCACTAAATTCATTACGTCCTCCTATGAAGTTTGTGCCGTTATCGGAGCATATATCTGTGCAAACATCCCTTCTCACGATAAGGCGACGAAGAAAGGTTTCAGTGGAAAAATTACTGGTTACTTCCAAGTGTACAGCTTTGACACATAGGAACATGAATATGAATACATATATCTTGGTTTTTTTCGTGTTACGATGTTTCTTTTCTTTGATGAAAAATGGACCACAATAATCGATCACAACTGGACTGAATGGCCTGGCTGGTGGGACTCGAGATGCGGGTAAGTCTGCCATGAGATATTCGATCGATGGAGGTTGTAATTTACAACAAATAACACAAGCTCGAATTATTTTTCTTATAATATTGCGGCCGTCAACAATCCAAAATCTCAATATAAAGTTGCTTGTATTCCAGGATGAAGATTAACACGATGTTCGTTTTCTGTTATTAGCTTCGTGATATGAGGTGACTTAGGGAACAGTGCAGGATGACACTGTGTATATTTCATAGAGGAATGCTTGAGTCTTCCTCCGACGCGTATAAGACCATTATCGTCTGAGAATGGATTTAATGGTAGTAGCCGACTTTTACTATTCAAGGGTTTGTGTTCCTTGCGTTCGGAGTTGTACCAAAGAAACTTTTGATATTTTCGGTTTTGTTCGTGGGAAAGACATTCTCTGTACATTTCTTCTATATCACAGCTGATGGCTACTTGAAATTTTTGAAATCTAAGTAGTAGCGTTATAGGATCTGCCTGTATAGTGGGACCAACCATGAGTGCATCGTTGAGTGAAACCCCTTTACTAGTTTTAGCTAACCCATCGAAAATTATCCGGACTGTTGTTGTGAGACTTGTCCTTTTTAAAACTGCGTGATGCGGTGAATAGAACCCTTTTTCCAGTTTCTCATCATTTACAACTATAGACGAAGTGTCTAGATGCAAATATTCCTGAAAAATATTTCCATATTTTAAGCTTAATTCCGAGTTTGACTTTAATTTTGCTTCTAGTTTTAGTCGTTTCCTTGCTAACGTTAAGGAATCTCCATGTTTATGAATGTTTTCATTAAACGGAAGTGCTACTGAATATCGTCCAGATTGATCCCTTCTGATATTCCTCACAAAATGATTTTCACATGCCTTCTCTTCGTTATTGAAGTGACTTTCCACTTGCCATTCTTCTATATCCCAAAATTTCGTGAGATCGAGATCTAAATTGTTTGTGAAATGACAGATTGGTCGTTGAATTCTTTCTTTATCTGCTAAGGGTACAATGGTGTTGTTATTGGTATCAATTAAAGGCAACTGTTGATTGATACTCTCAGATGGGACACCATTTATAATTTCAGATTCATTTGAATCCCAATTCTCAGGCTATCCGTCGAATTTCGGAAGTTAAATTTGTGGTAATGTTACAAGAAGCGAAGATTGCATCCTTGTTATTGGTGCAGAAGGATGCGGTGGTACTTTAGCAGCTTCTCTGAGAAATCGGCGTGGTCTTTCAACAGCCCTATTGTAACTTTCTTCATATTCTGTTCTCTTTGTTTCCTCTGTGGGATCGATTTCGTCAAGCTGATCTTGAAGATCATCAAACCTGTTAAAGTTGCGGTGCAGTGTTTCAAGAAATGCTTCAGGATAATCAGGATCTCGTGAATCAGGGTCTGTTTCCCAGTCGCTAAGAATTTTCATGAAATTCGTAATGGAGGTCTTGATAGAACCACGTTTTGAGTACGGCTGAGGTTTCTTCATGTTTATTACCGCTCTCGTTGTTTGACATGATTAGAGTGTAGATATTCGTATAACGAAGGAATGAAAGGAAAATATTGGTGATTGAAATTATAACTAGCTTACCTGATATCAGCTGACGTTATTGTAGATTTGAATTCCGCAGAACTTTCTTTGGTTCACAGACACAATTTTGCTTCTAACACACGTTGAATAATTACATGACTAATACACTTTGATTCAATAGTTATTGATGTGTATGAGAACAGTTCATATATCCGGCTCGAATGACCAAAAAATGTTCACTAAACTTGCACGTCTCGTGAACTCCTACTAGGCCAAATAAGGAATCGTTGGTATTCTGTTTTGTTGACACCATTCGTATATTTCGTGAGAGAAAAAACGCAATAGGTCGGTGAAATGATGACGCGAGAGACGTACGTGTCTGAGACTCGCGGATTATGCAACTATTTTTTGCGTACACTAGATATGAATTGTAGGACTTGAAAAGATTGTTGAACTCTTTAACATATCATAGTTTATTCAAATGATGCGAAATAATGGCTAAACGAAATACAGTGACTTCCCAAAGAGTGGGAAGATATTTTTAAATACAAATTATTGGCCATTACATAAAAGTTGGGGGTAGTGATAACATCTCATCGGTCAGCAAGAATTGTTGATAATTTTCTACTTCTCAAGAAATCAACAATAAATACATCCTGAAGGGCTCTATTTCATATTTGATGCCATGTAACGTAATAACCCAAATAAATTCAAATAAAAGAATTTTTTGAATACATAGTACACCCCATATTGAGAGGGTCAGTTTACGATAGGCTAAGTAAACAATCATAAAGGATTTATCTCGTTCATCACTCAAGATTCGGATTCATAGAAATTATTAAACAGATGGGTTAATAAATTAATACATGGAGTTACCTGAATTGCAATGAATCAGGTGTGCGACCATTGATATATTCGTGATATGATGTAGAGGGATGTACTTAAATAATAAATAATTTTCAATACAATACAAGTTCAATACTCTGTATGGAACATACTCCCCCGCTGAGAGGATCAAGTCGATAAGAAAAAAAAAGAAAACTAAATTATTAATCTAAGATTAAAGTCTCAATTTGCAGTCCTTTAGAAATTCACATCCAAAGGAAACAGTTCACAAAAAGTTTTTATCACAAGTTGGATCGATGGGCAACGGAGCAAGTTTTTTAACGCTACGATCGAAACTTCCGCGATTCGTTTGCACTTACACAACGCGCACTATTCCATCTGGACCAGGAGATACTTTCACGACCAGTCAAGTTTCCATTGTAATGGGGCAAAGATTATCCTTCTTGACAAGCACAACCGTACCTTCCTTGATTGAGGGTTGATGTCGACTCCATTTGTGTCTAATATATTTAACTCGTTTAAATATTCTCTGGACCAACGGTTCCAGAAAAGTTGCCGAATTTGTTGAATGTGTTGCCAATTTGATAGTCTATTTGCAGAAATGTGAGACGAATCTGGCATTGGCAAGCTCGTTAGTGAATCACCAATTAAAAAATGACCAGGAGTAAGTACAAGGAGATCATTTGGGTCTGAGGAAATGGGAGTTAAAAAGCGTGAGTTTAATATAGCTTCAACCTCTATCACGAAAGTATTTAATTCTCCGAATTTTAGTAATGTGTTTCCAATTTTACGATAGAGGTGATGTTTAAAGGATTTGACCGCAGCCTTCCAAAGTTTTACTGATAGAATCGTGAATTTTTCTTTGAGTATCAGATATTTTCATCAGGGAATACATTTCACTAAATTCATTACGTCCTCCTATGAAGTTTGTGCCGTTATCGGAGCATATGTCTGTGCAAACAGACCCTTCTCGCAATAAGGCGACGAAGAAAGGTTTCAGTGGAAAGATTACTGGTTACTTCCAAGTGTACAGCTTTGGCACATAGGAACATGAATATGAATACATATATCTTGGTTTTTTTCGTGTTACGATGTTTCTTTTCTTTGATGAAAAATGGACCACAATAATCGATCACAACTGGACTGAATGGCCTGGCTGGTGGGACTCGAGATGCGGGTAAGTCTGCCATGAGATATTCGATCGATGGAGGTTGTAATTTACAACAAATAACACAAGCTCGAGTTATTTTTCTTATAATATTGCGGCCGTCAAGAATCCAAAATCTCAATATAAAGTTGATTGTATTCCAGGATGAAGATTAACACGATGTTCGTTTTCTGTTATTAGCTTCGTGATATGAAGTGACTTAGGGAACAGTGCAGGATGACACTGTGTATATTTCATAGAGCAATGCTTGAGTCTTCCTCTGACACGTATAAGACCATTATCGTCTGAGAATGGATTTAATGGTAGTAGCCGACTTTTACTATTCAAGGGTTTGTGTTCCTTGCGTTCGAAGTTGTACCAAAGAAACTTTTGATATTTTCGGTTTTGTTCGTGGGCAAGAAATTCTCTGTACATTTTTTCTATATCACAGGTGATGGCTACTTAAAATTTTCGAAATCTAAGTAGTAGCGTAATAGGATCTGCCTGTATTGTGGGACCAACCATGAGTGCATCGTTGAGTGAAACCCCTTTACTAGTTTTAGCTGACCCATCGAAAATTATTCGGACTGTTGTTGTGAGACTTGTCCTTTTTAAAACTGCGTGATGCAGTGAATAGAACCCATTTTCCAGTTCCTCATCATTTACAACTATAGACGATGATTCTAGATGCAAATATTCCTGAAAAATATTTCCCTATTGGAAGCTTAATTCCGAGTTTGACTTTAATTTTGCTCCTAGTTTTAGTCGTTTCCTTGCTAACGTTAAGGAATCTCCATGTTTATGAATGTTTTCATTAAACTGAAGTGCTACTGAATATCGTCCAGATTGATCCCTTCTGATATTCCTCACAAAACGATTTTCACATGCCTTCTCTTCGTTATTGAAGTGTCGTTCCACTTGCCATTCGAAGCGATTTTTTCATAACTTACCTTAAACAAATTGCTTATCTTTGCCTCGTATCAATTGGTTTTCCCCAGTTCGTTGTGCACTTTCCAATCCTCCCTTTTATCAAATCATGCAGTTCCTCAAAACATTCTCGCGACATACGAAAATACTTGAAAAATTTATCTGCATGGGACTCCCATTCAATGCATAAACGGTGGTATTCCCCTGATTCTTGTCTCTTCTGATTGATATCGTGTACCCAACATCGTCTCTTTTTTTCTTCGTCTCATAATGCAATGCTAACAGCAGAAAGAGTTGTTCTTCGTCCGAACTCATATTCAATAACAATATGAAAAAGCAATACGTACTCTCTGGAAGGTAGTGGTTCAGACTGGACCAGGGACCGTTCCCACAGATATCGCGTTCTATGTGGCACCCCGTACAGCAGACCGCCGCGGCGACCACTGAATCGCAGACCGCCGCGGCGACCGCTGAATCGCAGACCGCCACCGCAGACCGCTCCTGTGTGCCCGAGCCTTAAGTATTGGTGACGAATCTACGTCTAATTGATAATTAAGTAGACTTTACAAAATTTTTCTGTTTATTGATATCCAGAATTTGCTATTTGTTCAGTTTCTAAATAATCTACTTATTTGATTCTATCTCAACTTGCACAATAGCATTTATAAACAGTTGATTTGATCTCTTTATGAATTTTGGGTTCACTCTTTTTGATGCATTTTTATTGAAAGTGGTCCATTCTGAAATCTATATCCAAATTATGGCATAAGAAGAATGACTTCAAATTCTTATAGGGTTCACCAATATTAGATAATTTACTATGTTTTCGATTGATCTCTTTAACACTGGGAACCACCGCATGGATTGCATGTTAAAATTGTTTACGAGAAAGTATACTTTCAATCATACTACTACTATAAACATTATTGACTTCTATTTGTTCTATAATATTGAGCTCTTTCGAGAAATTATTTTCTGACTCTAGTATCGTTGTGGGTCTATGTCTCAAACTATAAGCAGCTTTACCATTAGCATTCACATCAAGATTACATTTTATGTTGATGTGGATGTTCTGGAGAATTGTAAATGGTAATACCTGTATGGAATGGTTTATGGAAAAAAGTAAAATTATTTTTGATTTCAACTCTGATTGTAGTTGAATCAGAAAAAGAAGTGGAATTCAGAGTGTTCAATTTCCAAATGAATCTTACTGTCCTTTTGCACCTGTAAAACAATAGAAAATGTGATCTATACAGGGTGCTTCAACGAAAACTAAACAGAGGCTATATCTACCAAAATATTCATTTCTGATCAAAACGAAAAAATAGGTCGATTTTTGTTTCAAGGGGGACATCTTTTGGGGTACAATACTTGCCCCTAAGCGGGGGTTGCAATACTTGAACATTTTGAATAGCGAAGATGGGTCGAGTGATGACTCAAAAGAAAGGTGGTATCTTGGTCTACATTGCCTTGAACGAATTTCCATTTTTAATTGAAAACTGTAAAAGATACAGGGTGAGCAACTGGAAGATAGGGAAGACTATTTCCTGAGACTATTAAAGTTTCAGTGAGGTAAAATGGAACAGAGCCATGCTGATTAATGGCAGTCATCATCAAGTACCATCCTCATCTCGAATTTCAACCGCTGGAGCAGGGGACAACCCTTGAAATGAAGGGTGGTCACCCCTGCTTTAGGGGTTGAAATTCGAGATGAGGATGGTACTTGGTGATGACTGCCATTGATCAGCATGGATCTGTTCCATTTTACTTCATTGAAACTTGAATAGTCTCAGGGAAATAGTCTTCTCTATCTTTCAGTTGCTCACCCTGTATCTTTTACAGTTTTCAATTAAAAATGGAAATTCATTCAAGACGATGTAGACAAAAGTAGACAAAGATACCACCTTCCTTTTGAGTCATCACTCGACCCATCTTCTCTATTCAAAATGTTCAAGGATTGCAACCCCTGCTTAGGGGGTTGATATTCCAGGCAAGTTTTGTACCCCAAAAGATGTCTTCCTCAAAACAAAAATTGACCTGTTTTTGCGTTTTGATCAGAAATGAATATCTTGGTAGATATAGCTTCTGTTTAGTTTTCGTTGAAGCACCCTGTATATCAAAACCAATAAACACAGTTTTTAAACAGCGGGTAATTATATATTGTTCTCTCAATGTTATGCATGAAAACTTCTGCTATTAAAGGTTTGAGAAGGCTACCCATTATCAAACCGTTGTTGCTCAAGAAAACATCATCATTTAAGTTAAAATAATTTCATTTAAACATCAAAATAGTAAAAATTTGAACATTGAAGTACATTCTGTCAAGAAAATACCGGGTGTTGAATATTTGAAATATCTGGTTAAAATGATTGTCGAAATTTCTGTTGTTGCTGAGTTAGCACAATTGTTCCCTATACTGACGCGGAGTTTAAACGCGATCTGTATTTAGTTTGTTTACAGTACTCGATTTTGTCAGTTCTCACAAGTGTGTTCTGCGATTTTTACAATTGGTGAAAATATCAAACAAAGAATGTGTCTCATATGCCAATCGCTGAAAATGTTACCGAAGGCTTACGGTGAATCGACATCATCAAAAACACCTGCATATGAGTCGTACAGTGGATTCAACTGCAGCCGAGATGTTTTGAAAGATTTGTCATAAACATTTTCAACTGAAGTTAACATCGATAAAGTTGAGGAAATGGTAATTGAAAATCGTCATTTAAATTTGAGAGATAAACAATGAACTTTATGTGTCTCAAGAATCAATTTGTATCATGTGAAACGATTGTTTGGACATAAAACACAATGCCGCTCGACTAGTTTATAAGTAGTTATAATTTTAAATGAAAAATAAATATTTTGTGTTTCATTGACCGATTCCCGGTACTTCTTTGATAAAATGTAAGTTAATTTGTTATATTCTTGATGGTTTTCTTTAACATTAGGGACAACCGGATCTTGAAATTGTTTACCAGAGAGGATACTTTCAATTATACTACAATTTTCACCATTAATCACTGCTGTTTTTTAACTGATCTCTATCGAGAAATTAAGTCTATATATCATTCGTATAAACAGTTTCAACGTCATCATCCAGATCAATATATCATTTTATGTAGATGAGGATGTGCAAAAGAATTGTGAATGATAATATCTCTACGGCATTGTTTATAGAAAATAGAAAAATCATGTCTCCGGTCACTTTTAGTCATAGTTAATTCTGAAAAGTTCGTTCACAGTTTTCCATTTCCAAACTAATCTAATTGTATTTTTGCACCTGTAAAACAACAGATTATGTCATTCACATATCTAAACCAATAAATACAGTGTTTAGACAGTGGATGGTTATGAATTATTTTCTCATTATTTGCCATGAAAATTTCTGCTAGTGAACGAGTGAGAGTATTGAGCCGTTGTTATTCACGAAAACTTCATCATTGAAGTTGAAATAATTCTGTTCTAAACCTCAATATACTGAAAATTTGAACGTCATAGTTTCATTTCATCAAAAGAAAATTGAATTTTCAAAGTCAGAAAATTACTGATTTTAATGAAATGCAATTCAGAAAATTTCCTAACAAAATGGGTATGAATGAAAAGGTGACTGACCTAATCCTAAAGGCCTCCCTTACATTGCAGCTCCAGAGTAGCATCTCTCTGAGCCAAGGCTATACTGATTAATGTTCACCGTTTTGCGTCGCCTGCTAGATTTGAGCTCATCAGGCCGAGGCTATTCATTACTGTCTAGCTGGCTGCTGCAAAGTGTAACGCAGCGTCACCCTAGCTGGGGGTGGTTGACGGGTGAACTATGGGGGTTGCGTGCCCTTCGCGTACACGAGACACGTAAACCTGTTTAGAGGTTATACGTGATAATCTATTATGTAATTAAATTAAATATCATCTGCGGCATTATAATTTGCTGGAAGGAAGGAGAGTATGGAAGAGGCATTAAGATAATATTTTAATCTTTACTTTCGATCAGTTACAGTTCATTAAGCTCTCGCTGTCGAAAAAAAGAACTGAAGCAATTAAGTAAGCACGCAGCTACAACAAACAAATTGTTGATTAATGAAAGGGAAAGTAGAGATAGGATTTGTTTGCAAATTTGCTGAATTTCATTTTAAATTGAGAGATTGATATGAATAGATTTGAAATATATTAGAGAAATACAATTTTTTAATGCTTGTTATTTACATCTTATTCAGTTTTCCATTCATCCGAATTAAATAAGAAAAAAATACACATCAAAAATAAAATATAGGCAGTGTTGTTCTTTGTCAAATTTTGATGTGAATCAAAAACACGATCAGAAAAAGCACAGTATAATCATTAAAAACAGACAAAGCCTCCCTCGAAAGCTCCTGAAATGGAAGTATACGAAATATTTTATGTGATTCAAAGGCACAGGAAAATTCCTGTCTTGCCTGTCGCTGATACATCAATAACAGTTAGTCTGTAAGTGTGATGTGAACAAAAAGGGGAATCAGAATTATTGCGATAGCATCAGAAAAACATGTGTCGATAATAAAAAAGGAAGCTACTGATTTGATATTATATTATGTATATATTGACAACCACCTGAAAATCGAGATATAAAACAGTCCAAGACTTATAGTTTCCTCACCCTCATCACACTGGTAATTTAGAATGAAGAATTTCTCTTGAAAAGCCCTATTACACCATCTATAACCTGTTCTTCAACGATTTAAGGTACACCAAATGTTTGCTCTGAGACCAAAACTAGGAACCTACAGAGTTGGATCGTTTACAAGGAAATTATCAAAAACACCAACTTCATTCAATTCTCTCAAAGTGAAGTTGAAACAAAAACTTGAAAGAAAAATTTTTTTCAAACCATTTTAACAAAAAACCCTAGGACATTTAAGGGTCTAGCGAAAACTTCTTGACCAAAAAAGTTTATTGGTCAACCAAATAAGTCCTGCTAATAGGACGTGTGATATATTTTGAAACCGTTTCGTTCTAAGCATAAAGTGACATTAAATCTGACCCATCCCCAACCTGCTTCGAAATGACTAATTTTACAGCGTAACTGTTCTTCAGTTTTCACTGGAAAATGACCGCCAAACCAGAAGATCTGCTCCTGAAGCGTGATGATTTAGAAAATCTCCGCAGATAATGACGGGTAATGCCTCGAACAAAAGTTTATAAATCGACATTATCTTCACTAACGGCTGTATGAACTTTACAAGCATTGACGGTTGCCACGTTGACCATATGTGTAAGAAGAGACCACCACAATTTTTTCCCTGAATAGATATTCTGTAGTTGTTAAACACTGTGATCCAGGAGATCGAACCCCCATGAAAGTATTATATTTGAAAAAGAGGAAAGGAAGTAAAATATCAATCTTTTACTTTATAATTTTGCCAGTCGTTCAACTGAAACGTGATTTGTTCTATTGCAACCATATTGTTGTTTTTCGATCTGAACAATTTATTTGTTGAGTCGTTAATGTACTGAAAAGACACATGTTCTTCTTTTTTGATTTAGGTAACTGATGATAAAGGGCACTTTGAAATTATCCCTAATGGTCCTTGTTGCCTTAAAACCACTTCCTCTCAATGATTTTGAAAGATCAGGGCTCGTAAAACAAGGGTCAGATAATATGTGATCTGACGGATCAGAGACATATTCTACTAGTTCCAAAATGACTCTGAAGTCAAGAGGTAATGAACTTTTCACTACATTCTCCTCGCTAATAGTAGATGGTTTTGCAGAATAATGACCAAAATATTTGATCTTTGCTTTATCTATAGACAACTGAGAATGAAAAATTTCTCACTGTTGAAAGTTTCTATTCAGAATTTTCATAAGAATTCCAACTTTGTACATTTTGTTATTTCTAGCAAGTTTTGTTATTACCAACATGTAATAATTTTTTTATTTCCGGAAAGCGATTTCTTGACATAGCTTTGGACACTAATGGTTTAGACAGATCCTCATCTCGACTCCAGAACAAATGTTGGCTAGTTAGCCTGTGGTATCTACAACAATAGTATTCCGATAAAAATTTTTGCATGCAGTACCACAAAACGAATAAATGTTTTTCTGAGTTTCATTTAATTGCGATTGTTCTACTATAAGTTTTAAAATATCTTCATCCATCTAACTTTCGAAGATCTTTTTCGGAGTTTCGTTTTCGATTTTATTTTTAGAATATGTATACTGTTCATATAACGATGCGTTTCATTCAAGATAAGGTCGATTGTATCCTCAGTACAGATTGGTTGAACTTAAGGAATTATTTTATTTTTATTTAAATGGATTAGATTCGAAGTTTTTGTTTTGTTTTATTCAATCTGAAAGGGGCATATTGTCTTATGGTGCATCTTGAGGCAGGTTGGAGGGATCGCATTCATTTTATCCATATCCTTTCATCCTTAAGTTTATCAACTTCAGTAGGTATTAAAACCATATCTACGTTATGATAATTTTGATTATTGATATTTTCATGTGCTGTGTCAAGTCTTTTGAAGCGCTTTCCATAAGAATATGCAATACTAAGCACACCAAATTAATCAGAATCGATTATAAACTGAGTCTATAATAAATTGTATTCGAATTACAGTTTGACCACACAGACCCATTGTCTTCAAACAAGAACAGCGGCAAAATACGAGCAAAAACATTATGAAAAAATGAAAGTAATTTTTAGTCATTTACATAAAGTATTGTACTACTTTTATGAGGAAAAGTTTTTAACCTCTGAATTAAAAAAATTAAAAATAAACAAGAACAGCCATCGCGCCTCTATTTGCGACTTATGACAGAGGCTCCGCCCTGTTGGAAATATACAGGGTGCTTCAACGAAAACAAAACAGAGGCTATATCTACCAAGATATTCATTTCTGATCAAAACGCAAAAAACAGGTCAATTTTTGTTTCAAGGGGGACATCTTTTTGGGTACAAAACTTGGGTTAAATATCAACCCCCTAAGCAGGGGTTGCAATCCTTGAACATTTTAAATATGGATAATGGGTCGAGTGATGACTCAAAAGAAAGGTGGTATCTTTGTCTACATCGTCTTCATCGAATTTCCATTTTTAATTGAAAACTGTAAAAGATACAGGGTGAGCAACTGAAAGATAGGAAAGACTTTTTCCCTGAGACTATTCAAGTTTCAGTGAAGTAAAATGGTACAGATCCATGCTGATCAATGGCAGTCGCCATCAAGCACCAGCAAGGGGTGACTGCCCTTGAAAATTTGGAAGAGAATAGATGGGTCAAGTGATACCTGTCTGCATCCCTGTGAACGAATTTTCATTTTTGATTAAAAACTGTAGAAGATACAGAGTGAGCCACTGAAAAATAGAGGAGACTATCTATCGCCCTGATCTATTCAAGTATTAGTGCAAAAAAATGGAATAGATTCATTCCAGATAAAAGGCTGTCATCTTCCGAAACACCATTCACTTCTAAAATTTCAACCTCTAGAGCAGGGGTGACCACCCTGTGTTATTTTTAAAGCAGAAGATAGATCCAGTTATAAGCTTCTGAGAAAGGATTTTTGTTTGTCTCCACAATTGTGCAAGTTTTCGTTCTCCATCAAAATTACTGGCTGAGCAGCTGAAACATTGGAATGATTATGAAGGATTATGAATCTTGAAAGAAAACGATGAAACTTTCAGTCATAGTAACTCCATTGATCTTTGAACATTCATTGTACGATATGCGAGCAATGCATCTAGAGTTGGGTTCACATGTACATGCGTTTTCATCAGTTGACTGAAAGGAAACTTTTTGTTTTCACAGGGTATACTGTATGATCATCGTCCTCATCGACTCTTATTTAACGATACGAATCAACACTACGAATCAGGAACGCAGATGTTACAATGATCAGATTTCTTGAGCAAAAAATTAATTCTCAATGTTTTCGTACTTTTTGTATTCAATTTTATCGTCCCAATTTTATTCCACATTAGTTGTGAAAATTCTGTTGCATTCATCACAATAGTTTCTCTTCTATTCGAAAATTAGTTTTCATAAAATCGTTATGGTTTACTCGATAGCTGAGAGGGTTGAAATGATTGAACTATTTTTCAGCTCTAATAGTTGCTTGAACAGAACAGCCAATATCTTCAAACAACGCCACGAAGGTGCTGAAGTGACTTGGAAGTATGTACTACAATTAGTTGCCAAATTTCGTGAAAGTGCGTGCAAAATAAGATCCACGTAATTGAGCGGCCAGTGAGAAATGAAGCTGTGGAAGTGGCGGTGCTTGGTCAAGCGGTGGTTGATCCTACCCTAAGCCTGCGGAAATTGGCAGATGTAAGTGGTGTAAACCAAATTTTTGATTTAAACGCAACCAACGAGTACAATTTTTTATATTCTGCTGGGATCATATTAAATATTTTAGGACCCAAGTAAAAGTAGCTCTTTTGAGGACTGCTTTTCTCAGTTTTCGGAACCTGATTTGACGTAGCCTTACCACGGGCCATGCATAAGTGTTGATTGCCTTAAACATATTGTTGCTGTTGATAATTGTACGAAGCAATTATCTAACTCTCTTAATGAATTCGTTAGTCAAGTCCTTTTTCATTCTTTCGTAATCTATTCGTAGTTTCATTTTATTATTATTATTAACCCTAACTTACACAATGAAATCTAACAGTTGGGAATCCCTGGTTTTCCCTGTTCATTGAAAAATTGAATGAAGCCTTCTATTGTATAAATGTGAAGTTATCTTAGTATGTATCTTAGAAGTCCTTTATATTGACTTGATATCAAATCACAACTAGATATCTCTTGTTGTATTATTTATATAGTGTCCCCAATTGAGTACAGTGGGACCAAATGGATCAATCTATTTCAATCATTTCTACTATATTCTGTGAATAAACATATAGTTACCAGTTAAAATTAGAAAAAAAATTTATAGAACTTTCGGTTTTTCATCGAAACCGGTCCTGGATGGAGAAATTGAGTGAAATATTTTCAAAAAGATAGAAGACCTTAATTCAACGAAATTAAGAAATTGCAAGTTTGCAACTGTTAGACAAAAAAATTTCAGCGTAAATGTCTGTAGAAGATCGAAGCTACTTCTACATAACTTCTAAAACAGTCGACATATTGGCTCTTGACTGATTTCGAAAACTTTCAAAATTTCCATATAACTCGAAAACAAGAAAAGTTACCTTTAATCTTTTGCGGTAATCAATTCTTCTTCATGAGCATGTAGCCATTCAGCCCTGGACGTAGGCCTCCTCTTTCCCATTCCACGAGGAGCGGTCCTGGTCGAGTTGCATCCACACTCTCCCCGCGATCCTCCGGATGTCATCACGCCATCTTGTCTGGAGACTTTCCACGCTAAGCTGCGTCGTGCGGGGTCGCCAAAGCAGCAGCCGCTTGGTCCATCTGTAGTCGCTGCTACGCGCCACGTGTCCCGCCCATCGCCATTTCAGCCCGGCAGCAGTCGCCACTACGTGCTCAACCTTAGTCTTTCGTCATATGACGTAATTCCTGACTCGATCACGGATGCTTATGCCAAGCATGCCCTTTGTGTCACTCTCAGCTTTTCCGCACCATATGTCAGGCAAGTACTACTCTTCTGTTTAGATCTGCCGTTTGATTTTCGCTGCCAAGCTGGATTTCGTGACCAAGGTAGACATAGTCTTTTACGTTCTCAATGGCTGAATTTTCCACCACAATTATATTTGGCAAACGGGTCATGGCTTTTGTTATACTTATGTTCATCTTAAGGCCGACTTTCTTGAATGCATTATTCAGTTGTTGGAGCATGGTTTCCAGTTCTTTGGGGTCTGTGTGAATCAACACAATATCGTCAGCAAAACGCAGATGGTTTAAGTAAAATCCATCTATGGTAATTCCTCTTTCCTCCCAGTTCAGTTCCTTCATGACGTACTCGAGTGCAAGGGTGAACAGCTTCGGGGATATGGTATCACCCTGCCTCACCCCTCTCATTGTAGGTATTTTTTCCGTCTTCTAGTCTTCACTAAGAGTGACTTGCAGGCTGGCATTGTTGTACATCTCTCTATTTAAATTTGTAAACCTTGATAAAAACTTTTTCATAGTCCACAAAGGCCAAGCTGATTGGCAAACTATATTTGTTGCACTTCTCCACCAGAGTTGACAGTGAATCAATATGGTCAATTGTGCTGAAATCGCTCCTGAAACCCGCTTGCTTGTTCGGCTGGTAAAAATCTAATTTTTTCGTTAACCCCTTTGTTAGTATTTTCGTCAGCAACTTGTAGATGACACTTAATGAGCTAATCGGTCGGTAATTGCCTATGAAAACTGCATCACCCTTCTTGTATAATATGACCTTTTCGGCATACTTCCACTTCTTAGGAATTCTTTCCTCTTCAAGGCACTTGTTGAACAGCATGGAGAGAGCTGTCTCCAGCTGGTCTCCTCCCTTTTTGAGCATTTCAGTGGTGATTCGGTCCTCTCCTGTACTATTTCTACTCTTTATTTGGTT
Source organism: Cryptolaemus montrouzieri (assembly GCA_013387265.2). Classification (NCBI taxonomy): domain Eukaryota; kingdom Metazoa; phylum Arthropoda; class Insecta; order Coleoptera; family Coccinellidae; genus Cryptolaemus; species Cryptolaemus montrouzieri. The sequence goes on from JABFTP020000001.1 coordinate 36,665,855, forward strand.
GATTGTGGCTCTGACTTCACATCTTGTAACTTCCGGCATGTCTTCCGAACCCATATTTGATACTTTATCAAAGCGCAGTCCCCTAAGTGATGGGGCAAGAGCTTTTTTAGAATATAGCTCTTTGTAAAAGTCTTGTATTATGTTAATTATTTCTGTTTTTTCATATTTGGCATTATTGTTGGCGTCCTTCAATTTGTGTATTCTAACTTTTCCTTTTGACAGATTTTTTCTAAGTGTTCTTTAATTCATGTTATCTTCTATTGCCTGCTCCACCATTTGTGTTTGTCTGTTTCTACCATCTCTTCGTATTGCCATCTTTATAATCAATTACTCAAGCAGAATGAACAAAGGGAACTAGGGATCATTTTCCTCTATTCACAATAATTCAAACTGCTGTAGTATTTAAACGTCGAAATCTGTCCACCTTGTATAGTATAATCAGTCATTGCATCAGTTTCGCTCCGTATTTAGGTTTGTTTAAACAAACTTCCTCGAAATTCAAAATTGAGTTTACGGCGGTGCTTAATCAGTCAACGGAAAATATCCGAAGCAAGGAAATAATTAAAAGTTTAGAGACGGGACAATTTTCAAGGAAGTTGTGATTGTTTTTCGAGTTGCGAGAAAATTTCAGAGCAGCTAGGCAGGCATTTGGCCGGCGAACCACCGGGCTAGAAAGGGATAATTTCATTTACATACAAACTCGGAAAGTTAGGAGTTATCTTACAGGCAGCAGGCACCATCTGCAAATCAGCCTGGCTCGTTTACCTGCTGTGTACTTTTTAATTATTTAAATAAATGTTTTGTTCTTTTGCATTATACATGTCGCGAAAGGGAGTGTCGCGCAGAATAGCTCTTCGTCATTTTGGCATTATATCATTTCAAGGACGGTGAAACGTTTGGACGATAATGTTAAAACTGTAAAGATAGAAGGCCTGTATTCGAACGTTGCGCTGATCGACTCCTTTATTCTTCATCGGATTGGAAAAATTTAAAGCTCTCTAAAAAAATTGCTTGAATTGAACATACATACATTCTATCTAAAAAGTACCGGGAATTGTTCAATGAAACACAAAATGTTGTTTTTTCATCCAAATTTATTGTATCGCATTCAAAATAGGCCCCTTTCGAGATAGTACATTTACGCTAACGAATAATTCAATCATCAAACCATTTTTCAAACGCTTTTTCTGGTTCTCGCCGTGAATTCGCTTTTGGGTCTTCTATCGATTGAAAACGGATACCTCGAAATATTAATTTAAGTTTTGGAAAGAGAAAAATCTCAGGTGAATACGGTGATTTTTCGATGGTATTTATTGAGTTTTTAGTTAGAAATTCATTCACGATGATAACCTTGTGATGGTGCATTATCGTGATGCAAAATCTATGAGTTTTCTTTCCACAAATCTGGCTTTTTTCGACGAATTTGCCTTTTCAAACGCCGTATACCGCTCAGGTAGTATTTTCTATTTACTATCTGACCTTCAGGCGATAATAAAAGGGAACAGTCAAAATTACCTTTATTTTTGATCGACTTTGATGTATTTTTTTCGGTTTCGGTTCAGTTTGAAGGCGCCATTCTCACGCTTATTGTCCATGTTAAACTCGTAAACCCATGTCTCATCAGAATACGTTTTAAGAATATGAGGTTGGAATTGATTCGTCTTCAGCAAACTTTACGCGATTCAATTTTTGAAGAAAATTCAGATCCTTGGGAACTAGTTGAGCGGCAACGCGTTTCATGCCCAAACCATCGTTTAAAATGATGCGAAATGATTCACGAGACACAGAAAGTTCATTGCCGACCAGAGCAAGGAAAATCTCTCACCATATCTCGGTCACTCTTGAATGCACTGTACCACTCATGTGCATGTGTTTTTGATGAAGTCGGTTCACTATAAGCCTTCTGTAACATTTTCAGCGATTGGCACATGAAATGCCTTTTGCAATACAAAATTTGAGACAAATTCTTTGTTCGATATTTTATTCATTGTAAAAATCGCAAATCTAACTTGTGAGAACTGACAAAATCGCAATAGTTTTTGAAATATCTAGGCTGCATATTCCTGAAATAATCTTTCTATATTAGTTATTTACAATACTTCAAACTGCGGTGACTAAAATGAGACAACGACCACTAATGTTCAATTTTTAGAATTTTTTTTCACATGAAACGAATTCTGAAGAATTTTCTACTCGACTTATTAGTGTAATTACTCAACATCCTACATCTTAATCAAATTTTTATTTGAAGATAGATATACGACAAATAGATTAGTACAATTAGCGATGGATACATCTCGGAGCGTCCTGGGAAATGAAATACAGAATACTTGTCGAATTCCACAGAGAGAACTACATGCACAGACCATAGAACAACACTATGTCCTCACCAATGTCGGGAAATGTAATTAATGCTCAGATGTTTGTACATATACACACCTGTATAAATGAGGATTATTTAGCGCCGCGTTCGTCATTGTGGTGTACTGCATTGTGCTTGGTTGTCACACACTAACCTACTCAGGTGTTTTGTTACAGCTGTCTCTAAACAAAGGATACCGTTTCAGGCAGTCGTGGGAATGGCCTTCGTGATGTGCCATAGAACAGGTTGTTGAAAAGCATTCATTTCTGTGCTCTGTTTGGATAGGCTGATTTAAGGAATACAGTTGATTTTCATAGAACTATAATACAGGTCAAAGCTGAAATATTCTCAGAGTTTTTATTTGTTTTTGTCGAGTGGAAAATGTTGGTTCCGAAAATAATAATTACAGTTTTGTATTTGATAGACTGAAATTCATGCACAATTTTAATATTTGAAATTTTTTTTTCGAAGGCATCTAATTACACTGGTGCACAAGGTTTTCGTAACACAAAACCGATCCTTATTTTTTGGATGACAATACCCTCCTTATAATAGGAAAATATTCCTGAAGCCCTAACACGTACCATCCTTTTACATTTGCAAGTAGTAAATGTAATGAGGGATTGGCTGGAATGAATTTAATATCTGAACCCTGTTGCTTACAAAAGTGTACATAAAATTGAAATAATGAATCTGTGTTCTGTGGACTTTCGAAGTGAGAGGTTTTCTGTGTGTAGAGAAGAAAGTCTTTCAACTATGGCAATATCACGACAAATGTGCCGCAATTGCACAATCTCTCCTGACAAATTTTGTAATATTTGTGGCGAATTTATTGTGAACTCACATGACAGGTCATTTTCTGATAACATTAAAAAAGCCTACTTCCTATATTTTGGTCTTTCAATTGGAGAACAAGACAAGCAGTGGGCTATCCATGTGTGTTATGCTGGTTGTATCGTATCATTGGTGCAGTGGACCATTGAGACGATTGCTATTTTTGTTCAACAAAGACTGAAAGGCAAGATGGGCTATCCAGATTCGGGGTCTGCGACCTGTTACTCGTAATGCGAATTCACCAGTGGCGACGTACATTCAAATCCACAAAGTGTTAGTACGTGATTCGTGGTTATCAAAGCAATAAAGGAGCTTTTTCATTTCCATCCTAAGTTATGGAAAATATTAGCCAATCAAATGAAACTAACGACTTTCAGAAAAAGAAATGCTTTGTATTGAGAATTCCCCCTCTGAGTGGCATTTATTTATAGATTTGACGAAAGAAAGTTATGAAATATGCGTAGTGTCTTGGATTAAATAAACCACAACAAATATAAATGGCAACTTAAGTGGGGATCTAAAGGTTATAGAAATTTTAGTGGGAGATCAGGGAGGATTTTAAAATATTGCTGCTGTTTTCGTCTATGGGACAATCGTGTAATCGTGTAGTGAATCAGCATTATATAACAAAAGTTTGGCGAGACGGAAATGAATTTCTACCAGGATCTCGAAATGTTAAGTTTAAACCTCTTGTAGACCCCAAAAATGTCCTTGTGCCTCCTGTTTACATTAAACTTGGGCTGATGAAAAAATTTGTGGAGGCTAAAAAAGGACGGCGATGGATTCAAATACTTACCAAGTTAAGTGATGCCTCATTACAGCAAGGCATTTTTATTGAAACGTAAATCAGAAAATTGCTGGACCACGTTGATTTTACAGAAAAGCTTACATTCACGAACTCGGAGCATGAAACTCATTTGTTAGTATTGTAAGAGTATTGTTGGCCAACAATATGAATTCAAACTAACCATAGTTAGTTAAGGAATTTTAGATGCCTACAAATCGCTTGGTGCCCGCATGTAATTAAAAATTCATTTATTTCATTCTATTTTCTCATTTTTTCCTGGAAATTTGGGAGCTGTCAGTGACGTGTAACAGTCCGATTTCTCGCATTAATCATTTATATCTTTTAAACTCAGTTTTCATAATTTTGGTGATAATTCAATCTCATTTCATCAAGTAAATATTCAAACAGTTTGAAATTCGAATAAGGAATCTACAGTTAACGATACCCAATGAAAATTATAGTTATATCCGTAAGGTGTCGCTGCTATTGATCTAGGTTGTTCGCCGGTTAATTGTGAAGTCAGTACTTGAAAGAAGACCGTTTTCTCGTTTCTGTGGGAGAACGGAAAACGGTAACTCATTCTAGTTTCCTTTCCACTTTATTGTTGTGAAGAAAACAATGTCGCTTTTCATAAATTTTTTTTTGAATATCAATAGTTTTTTGATAGAACCGAGTCTATATAAGTTCGGAATTCATTAGATTCTTTCTCTTATCCATTTAAAAATCTTCGGAATCATTTGTTATTTTATTGGAGCTGTGTTGTAGCGATTGGAGTGAAAAATTTGCAGAAATTGAAACTAAGCATTCATTGATATTCTGGATAAATTCCAATCGTCTGAGGCGTTATAATTAGGCGGTAATTTTGCCGGATTTCCTCGAGATTTCTAATTTTCTTTTGTAAATTAACTTAGATCGATATCTGCTATTCCAAGGATATGGTATTGTTATAGATTTTTTTTTGTTCACCGTCAAGATATTTGAGTTTTCAACTTTATGCCAAACCTTGTGATTTTACGTCTGGGGTAACCACGTTTTTGGGGAAAAATTCTTGCCACCTAGGGCAGTCACGTTGCGAACGATATTCAGCCAAACAAGTAACCTGTAAGCTGTACGATACAGGAATACCAGAAAACTGATGTGAATCACCAAATCGAATGATCGTGGGAATTAATCTCATTCCTAAAAGCTAAGTGTTTCCCTGAATCATCAAATTTTTCTTTTCTATCTTTTTTTAATTGTTGACAGAGCTCTATCATTGAGTTTCGCTCTGTTGAAAAGCTCAGATTATTTTAAATTGAGAATTTGTACTATGTAATTTGAATTCATCTCATCTGAGACTCATTAGACACGTCATTAGTTAAGTTTCGTAGTTCCAGTAGAATTGAAATATTTCTCCAATTTTAGAGAAAATTAGGAACAAAACCATTACAGACGAACAACGTGAGAGATTCCACCAAGATATCAGGACAATAGAAATTCGCTATCAAGGATGATGGGATTAAGCCATGATGGGTGATTATTGCTGGTTTTTGACAATATAAGATATGACCCAACATGAAAGGCAAAAACAGAATTTAATTAGTATGTTTAATCAATATTTTTGATTTGTGTTTTCCTTGAATGTAAAGTTTGTCTAGTGGGTGTAAAAGTGAATAAAGTTAATACATACAGTTAATTAAATAATATTTTTCCCATACACATTAGCTATTGTGATATTAAATGTAGTTCTATAAATGTGACGAAAGAAGCTAACGTGTTAGTGTTTTCTTATTTTCGTATTAGGATACCCCTATGATATTAAGCTTTATGTTACATCCACACCAATTTTTTTGTCGGCCAGTGTTATTAAAACATGTTATTCTTCGAATATGTCCAATAAATTTCATTTTTTTAAGCGCGCTTTCCAGGAATGAGCGAACCTGTTACACCAAATGAGTGGGCGCTTGGGAAGAATTAAGGAGTCTGTTTACTCGCTTCTTGAAGAGGGGCAAATTATAGGATATTGGGAAGATGTTGGACGGAAGTGAGTTCCTCAGCTCACCGGTCCTGTAAACGAAGGAATAGAGAAAGGTTCGAGGGGTCCTTAAATGTACCACCATATGGTGAGAACTCCTTGCCAGCCTTGTGTTACGTCAAATCATAAGTTTTTCCGGAACAAGGTCTTTCAGCTCAATGGAGCATCTCCCGTGGAAATATCTGTGAAACAGCGAAAGGTCAGCAACTTGTCTTCTCAGAGTCAGCGGTTGGAGATCGCGGGTGATCTCCGGGTGGTCGATGAGGCGCACAGCCCGTTTTTGCACACTATCCAAAATCCGCAACGAATGGGCGCAGATCCCTATATATGGGAACAATATTCCAAAGCAAGTCGATTGGCTCTGAAAATAAAACTAAGTTGAGCTGATGCCGACTTAGCTGTTGCTGATATATGTTCATGCCAGCAAAACCCGGAGTTGACCGTTATTCCGAGAAGGTACATCGAATCTTTGGATGCAATTTGTTGGTTTCGCATTAGATGAGGTTCTCCAGCAGGGACCTTTCTAGAAAACGTAGTTGCTTGCGTCTTGTTCGCGTTGAAGCTCACCAGGTTCAACTGACATCACTCAGATATCCTCTGTGTGTAAGTGTTTAAGTCATTAATCCGCTGACATCTCTGACGATGAGATTCCGCAGCTCTAATCGACCGCAGACTACTGAAAGACGAAACCAGAGTACAATCGTTTGCAAAAACGAAGATCTTGTTCTCTGACGATGAGAGAAGATCGTTTATCGGCAACAGAAACAAGGTTCGGGAAATAATGGATCTCTGAGGTACTCCTGCTTGCAACTGGAAACAATCAGAAGTTATACTGTCGACCACATTTTGTATTGAGCTATTTGAAAGAGAGCTATTTATCCAACCCCGCAATTTTTCAAGAAGCCCATATGCAGCAAGTTTATTCAACAAGGCTGCATGCCAAACCCTATCGAAGGCTTTAGGAATGTGGAGGGCTATTGCTCTAGATTCCCCATGTTTTTCTATCGTTGATGTACAAACATGAGTGACGTAGGCGAGCAGATCTCCTATCGATATTTGCCTGGTAAAACCATACTGGTGGTCATTATTAATTCCCTGCAACTCGAGATATTTGATGAATCCATCATTTATGACTCTCTCCATCACTTTGGACATAATGGGAAGAAGTGCAACAGGGTGGTAGTTTTGGGGTGAGGACTTCTTTCGTTTCTTTGGGATCGGTTGAATTCTCGCTATTTTCCAGCTGCTCGTAAAAGTCTGGATTTCATGAGAAATCTGAAACAGACGGTTGAGAATGGGTGCCAGTTCGGGAGCATACTTTCTCAGGACGCTTGGCGGTATTTCGTCTAGACCTACTGCCTCCTTGCAGTTCAGCTGCTCGAGAGGCCGTCACACAGTGTGGACTCTGAACTTGATTTCTGCCATGGAAGAATTTGTAGGTTGAATGTTCGGTGGTATTGCGTTAGATGAATCTAGCACAGAATATTTTGAGAACAAGAGAGCAAAGAGATCGGCTTTCTCTTTAGGAGATGATGCTATACTTCCGTCTACTTCAAAATCATCTGAATCTGAAATCAAAAAGAGATCAAAGATGTTCGAGAATTCGGTTGGGTGATCAGGTATTCTTGTCGGTTCGTCGACTAGCTGCATCAGATTATGGCTGATTGCGAAAATTTCAGCCTGTCTTCTCGCTTCATCGGCTCTATTGGAGTGGCGGGGCCAGTATGTGTTGTGAACGTTGTAGTCACCCAGTGTAATGACCTCAGCTGATACAGATACTGAAAAAATCTTGGGAAACGGTTATCGTTTGGCGAGCTATATAGACAGCATAAAAACAGTGTTTTATCCTGTAAAGAGATTTTAAACCACGCAAGGTCGAAAGCGTCGTCCTGCAACAACCGATCTGGCTAAAACACAGAAGCCCCTTCTAAAGCTAAATCTCGTATGTAACTCATACACACCAAAATGTAGATACGGTGTGTCGGTTGTTTGACTCATCTGGTTTTCGGTTAGGGTCAGCACATGCGGTTGTGCGTTTTGCAGATGCTGGTGGACTGCATCGACATTCACGTTGTTGTGCTTCAGTCCTCTGATATTGCACAAGTTTATCAAGAGTTTGCTTTCTTTTCTAGAACGTGAATGAATTAGTGAATTCGCTGGAGGAGTGCTAGACTTACCCGCATCATGAACCCCTCGAGGCAGGCCCTACCGGAGATCCGAATGGGAGACTATTTTAACTCCGGATGATTTTGTCCCAGAAGAGCTCATCATGCCTAATTACCAATCCTTCCTATCCTGGAAACCGGACCATCTGCCAGATCCCGAAACTTAGTCACACAGGTGACCAATTTACGGGACCTATAGCAAGATGTGGCGACGGGGTGAGGTCGCCTGCCACCTCATATATTTTCTGGGCGCACTATTCCTCTTATGAAAAATAAAATGAAAGAAATGAATTCACTTAATTGCGCAAGCGAATTTCGATTTTGTTGAGGCTGTTGATTTGACCAGTGGTGTGGGAAAGTTAGTCAACACAACAAAAGAGAACATCAAAGCGTCTACAAATCTATAAAGAAATACTCAAAATATTCCAAACGTGAATCCAGGATAACGACTGGTCCCATAAAATTAATTGAGGTGACCAACAAACTGCTCAAGGTATTTCGTGAAAATAGATGGGACCTAGCTTTAGAACAGGGGTCTAAAACATAGAGAAAAAAATTGAATATTCTGATTAGGGAAACAAAGAGTAGTTACAATAGAGAGAAAATTGAGTAAGTTAAATCAGACATGTGTGAATTTTGGAAAATAATCAACAAAATATCAAAGAGAAGAAAAACTTGTAATGCGAATACAAATGAAATTCGGCACGATAACATGACTGTCACGTCGGCAAAACCTCAAGTAAAGAACAAATATTTAACGGGTATAAATGAAGTAATACTAAATTAAATTCCTAAATGCGACAGAGACTCCATAAGAAATATATCAATCAATAATTATTCAATTTCCTTAGAACCCATAAATGAAGCGAAAATCAAACCAATTGTGAATGAATTGAAAAACAATATCTCTCCTGGCAATGACAGTATCGCAACAAAAACTTTGAAGATAGCCTTGGAACATGTTAGTACACCTTAAACATACAACTCATACATGGATTATTGGAACTAGGTCAGTTTCCAGACTCCCTTAAACCCGCGACGGTGATTCCATTACATAAAGTTAAACAAACTAATTACCCAAGCAACTATCACCCAATCCCATTGCTATCTAACGTATCGAAGATATGGGAAAAATCAAATTTGGCTTTTTCTCAGTAAAACCATTATGAAAACGAAACCTAAAGATATATTTCGGCCATGTGATCTGGTCAGCAACCGGCGCCACCTGGGGTCCGAGCCTAGGGATGAGAAATGTGGTACCGGCCACCCTCGGATGGGATTCCAGGGCTAGAAAATGAGAGACTGGAAACAAGGAGAATAAACAGCCGCCAGAAATGCAACTTGAATTGTGCATACCCTATTCCAGGCAGGAAAGTTAAGAAATGATATTCTGGAGCTGAACAGATTGGGAATCCAAATTATCGGAATGAGCGGAATAAAATGGCCAAGAAGAATTTTTGAATAATTCTTTTAGATCTAGTATACATATATTGATCAGTAGAAACTTCAGCGACTAGATCATAAATCGTTCTCCATATTGATTGATTTTGGATCCCACCTTCTGAATATGCAAAAACTTTTTTCCTTATATACTACACCGCCATCAGAATAATTACATTACTTAAAGTTGCTCTATATTCCTTCCGCGTTTTTCTCCCCCATTATCCAAATGTTATTGTTTTCTCAACGAACAAGACATTGAAGCTGTGTTCCAAACCGTACAGACACCCTATAAATTTTAATGATATCGTAATTTCCCTCCAGATACACGCTACTGAATTTTCAATTGACAATAAAATTTGATCGCTTTGTTGGTCATGATTTTGCCCATTGTTTTAGGAATGCAGGCCATTTGGATGGAGACAGGTGTGGAAGATTTTATGCTTTATTTTCTTCGTCATTCTGAGCTAGAAATAATTGTTATGAAGTTATTCCAATTCATGCACGAAAATGGGAACGAAACCGTTATTCTGACAACCTACAAAAATGTTCGTATAAAATGTTGGAGTCCAGGCATCAGGAATTTTTGATATAGGGTGTGTCACGTAAGGAGGATCAAATAGTAACCTATTACTTCAAATACACAACAGAGTTAATGATATTGATGACATACTTATTTTGTTGAAATCCATTATAAATGCAAATCTGAAGGAGAAAAACACTTTTCAGTCAGTTTTCCACGTTTATTTGATTATACATGACCGGTTTCCGTCCTCCGGCCATTTTCAAGTGCTGAATACCTACTCGATTTAGTACAGAGATGATAAAAAGACATATTTTTTCTTAAATGCTAAGTAGGGGAAAATTATTGAGTTCAAGTTCATAGACGCAACAATCCTCATGGATCCATTCAATAAATTCAATCATAAAATATATTGCTAGGAGAAACTATTAAAGTATATATATAAATTATTCTTTATAGATTCAGAAGGTCTGAAGAGCAGGAAAGAAGCCATCTAAAAAGCTATATAGTGAAGAATATGTAAGGCATGCCCTAGAAGTTATTGAAAATTGCATCAGACAAAGACGTGCTGCTACGCAGTTTGATCAGGTTCTTCATGGACCAAACTCCATCCTGATGGTTGAAGAAGAGGTTCGCCTCAAAGAAAGGATAATTTCCTGTCAAGCTGAAGGATTCCCAATAAAAAAGAAGATGTCCAAGTGTCAGTAAAGTGTTTTTTGGACAGCACGAGAAAACCCGTTTGCGAATAACATGCAATGTAGAGGATGGCATAAAAGTTTCCTGAAAATATATCCTGATATCAACCTTAGGACCATATATTCTTTTACTTCTTCTTGAAGTATTGGCTCCTAATTCTGTACTTGCACTGAACTTTTCGGGAACGGTGATGAGACTTTCTTTGCTAGACTCGGAAATGCTGATTTCTGAGATCTTCATTTTTGGTTCTTTCCGCTCCTATTCTTCTTGCGGAACTGATAATTGTACAGAGCTCCCATTTCTTTTTGATGATCTTGGGTTTCGACACTTTGGTCTTGTGGTTCTTCTGGAGATTTTTTCTTTTATTATTTTGAATTCTCATCTTTTTCCATTCTTATTTTAATCTCCCTTGTTTCCGTTTTTCTTCAGTTTTTATATTTTCTGCTTTCTAGCGATCTGACGAAGTGAGAACAAACGGTAATCTCCAAGTTTGTTTTTACCTTGGTGGATCGGCCTTTTTATTTTTGAACTGTTTTTTCATTGGTCTTAAGGCGTTTCATATGCGTCAACTGATTATCCATCCATAATAACATCACCAGAATTATCGGATAAACTGATATTATCTTCTATTATGATGGGTATATCATCTAGGTTGAGCGTTTCATGAAACTTTTTGAATATTTCGTAGAGTAATAATTGTGCATTTCTCCCAAGTTCTTGTGAGTTTATAGTTTTCGAAAAAGTTTGTCTTTTCAGCTCCTACTCAATACCGAAAGCATCATCATGATGTACAGTGACATTTGAACTGACCTTTCCAAAACATTTGAAATAGTCAATTGCACAAAGGGACCACGGATATAACCCACATGCTATGAATTCATTTTATATGAAGTCTGGTTCCAATTTGCTTATTGTAGTCTTCAGAACTGATGCGAAATGAATCTTTGCCAATGCGAAATTTGGAATTCCTCTTCTGAGTTCAAGAACAGCTTTGGTCAAACTATATTTTCGAGGCTAATAAGCAGCAACGTCAGCAGGTTGCATGATTATAGTCGCGTTTGGGTACAAACCTACTAATATTATCCCTATAACATAATCCAGTAATTAGTATCGTTAGATATGTCTTGTGATTATCAACGAATAGAAATACGGAAAACTTTGTGTCTCTCCGAACAAAATCTTTGTGAAAAATTATTTCCAATATTATCGAAGAAATTTTCATTTTTCATCCATCCTGATTCACTTGTTTTCACTCCCCAGCCATTATCAGGCATCGACAGAGGAACATCAGCTGGTACTCTTTTATAAGGGTATATAAACATTGGAGGTGTTATGTGTTCCGTCGCTTCGAGAGAGAACACAACGGTAAGTGTTGCGTTCGGATTGTGTTCAATTTCAGAAACATTCTTGCCTCCTCTAATAGCTAGTACCTTCACATTCTTCGAACAGAGAAGAAAGCTGCTGAAAATGTGCGATGAGTCTTCAAGAATTTCACTGTAGCCTTTTCGGGCCAAATAGACTACTACATCTTTCTCAATTTATTTTTCAGAAATATAAGAGCTTTATGAGGTGATCCCTTTACTGATCCTAAGGTTGATATCAGGATATATTTTCAGGAAACTTTTATGCCATCCTCTACATTGCATGTTATTCGCAAACGGGTTGTCTCGTGGTGTCCAAAAACACTTTACTGACACTTGGACATCTTCCTTTCTTATTGGAAATCCTTCAGCTTGACAGGAAATTATCCTTTCTTTGAGGCGATCCTCTTTTTCAACCATCAGATGGAGTTTGGTCCATGAAGAACCTGATCAAACTGCGTAGCAGCACGTCTTTGGCTGATGCAATTTTCAATAACTTTTAGGGCATGCCTTACATATTCTTCACTATATAGCTTTTTAGATGGCTTCTTTCCTGCTCTTCAGACCTTCTGAATCTATAAAGAATAATTTATATATATAATTTAATCGTTTCTCCTAGCATCAATGTTAAATTATGTAGTTGTTGGTCACTGAAACGATATAGTTGAAAGATAATATGATTTAATTTACGTTCGGATTCGAAATCAACAGATTCAGAATCAACACATTGTTACAGTGAGTGAATGGTTTACTGATGCAGTTGTTGTCCACTGCAAATTACCGCCAAAAATTCTAACCTAATGAAACAACAGTTGAAATATAGAGAGAATAATCCAACAAAAATACAATAAAAAAAAGTCATGAAATAATGATTCGATTATTAATGACCATTTACTGAATGCCGCAATTTTCTTGAGGAACTTCTAACTCTTCACGGGGATATGCAGCAAAGATGAACACAGTATGCGAACAATAGTAACAAATAAAACATAATAAAGCAATGTTTCCAGCCTCATATTTGAGAAACAACAATTGTTTCAGATCACTGGAACTCTTTTTATTTCAACAGAACAAGAAGTAGCCAACAACTGATGCGTATTCAGCATTAGTTTCATCTGTTTTGGATATTTCTCCCAGTTCTTATAAGCTTTGTTTCAAACTGCGGAAGCCTTTGACGGTTTTTCGTGAACCAAGGAATTTGTGCGAATGTTTTCTTCGTGGAGTGTGGAATGTATAGGTCCATGTCCTAAAACCCCAGTTGACAAATTTTATTAAATCTCTATCCATTTCCAAGATATTGCTACGAAACACCTGTATTATATGAATTTCATGAATTTTTCACTCAATTCGATCTTTTTCAAATTTAATACTGTAAAATGTAGAATGTTATCAAACAAAATCAACGTATAATACATTCAATTCCCGTCCCATATCGCAGATTGGACCGACTTTTAATTTTTTGTTTTCGTCGAATTCTATGTATTCTGCGACCCGTTGTTCCGCATGATTATTCTGCTGGGATAAATTTCACCCTTCCAATGCGTTGTCAAATATAGATGTCACTATTAACGTTCTATTGTTCGCAACAAGGGAAATCGTATTAATAATAGAAATTAATTATATCCGCATCAATGCCAAGATTGCTGGGGATTTTATTTTGTAGTCAGATTGTGAAACAATATAATTTTATATGTTGGCAAACAATATGGTAATTCGACGAGACAATACGACGCTGGTTAATCTAAACCAATCGCAGGACTACCATCATGTGTGATGTACGTGGGATATCCATAAATATAAAAACTTCAGATAGATTTTCTCAATTTGTTAAGATATTCTTTACTTAGTACTATCAAGTTAACACTCCTCAACAGTGTGATTTTAAATAGACACTCTTCCGTAGCTCGTGTATTTACTGACTGGCTGAAATTTTGTTATATAGAATCTACAGGGTGTTTATAACCTTTCCTATACTAATGGTGAATTTTAATGCAAACAAGGCGCTATCAACAACGTTTCCCAGGAAAATCACTGCTGCAGAATTTCTTTTACTCATGCAAGGACCACGAATAGCCTCAGAAACGAACATGTCTCTACTCGGCATCATGGTCAACACCGAGGTTTGACAGTGTATCAGCCTTTGCCCAATCTGCTTCTGTTAAACTCAGTTTTCTTTTCGACCTAGTCTAGAATACCATTCTCATGGGGGGGGGTCCTCACCTAAACATTTATTACATCTCTTGTATAGTGTCCTGGAGGATCAGATAACTCATCGATCACCCGGAGATCTCGCGTCATCTCTGGCCTCTCACTCAAAAGCGAGAGGCCATATGAATATATATATATATATATATAAATATATATATATATATATATATATATATATATATATATATATATATATATATATGATAGGTAAGTCTCAGTAATCACTTGGTGAAATATTTACACCACATTCCGAAATTTTTTATATGGTCCAATACGTACTTTCCACAACTGTTCTTGGTTTCCTATATTCTGCATATTGAATGAATTTCAGAATTAGGTCAATCAATTATTATTATTATTTGTGAAAATGACAAATATAAACTTTATTTTGATAAAACAATTCTTTGCAAGAGAGCTGTAAAACACAATAGACCAGATATCATTCTTACTGATAAACAGATTCAAATAACATATATAATTGATATTGCTATACCCGACACACATAATATACAGAATAAATACAATGAAAAAATTTCTAAATATATGATGCTTGGCGACGAGATTAAAAAATGTGGAAAATGAAACAAATTTGTATTTTATCGATTATTATTTTCACAACAGGCGTTATGCCTAGGAATCTTCACAAAAGTATTGAGATTTTGGGTCTGAAGAAAAATTTGTTTGAACAGTTACAAAAGATAACAGTCATCAAATCTTGTAATATTCTTCGTAGGTTTCTTTCCGAAAAAAATAATGAGGTAGAGTCATAGGTTTTCTCTTTAGTTTATACTGCTCAGAATCTCATTTCATATTTTATTTATTTGTTCATATAAATGTAATATAATTAACTGACAAATTTGTCATATTTATATTCAGAGCAGTATTCTATTCGATCGTTCACCACTTCACACAAAGGAAACTATTAATGAGTAACATTCAGTGTTACTTGACTAAGGTCCGTACACTGGATTTTTCCGGCGAGAAAGCCTCTGACACCACTAGTTGGTACATTGATATCATTGTCTGAAGATGCTATAGTATGTATATATTCTGGTAGATTGATATATTCTCATAACATTTAACGTTATCCTAATATATAATTATTCCAGGATATGTTTAGATTATAATCATTGCCTGGCAATGGTATTAATTACCGGGTGGTGGATTTATATTTTTCATGAAATCAGTTTGATTGCATGAACAGATATATGGGCAACTCGTCGGGTTGAAACCCCTATATATATATATATATATATATATATATATATATATATATATATATATATATATATATATATATATATATATATATATATATATATATATATATATATATATATATATATATATATATATATATATATATATATATATATATATATATATATATATATATATATATATATGATCAAACACGTCTGAAACAAGAATGAGTTTATTTGTCTATCAGTATTCATTCAATTTCTCTTCAGTTTTCACGCTAAATCAATGAAAGTTTTCTGTGTTCATTGTTGATTTTCGAATATTTGAATTTATTGTAATGGCTGTTGAACGTCCTGGACCCTATTTGAGTGATCTTGAAGTGGTAAGAATTGCAACACTCCTAGAGGAGGGGCAAAGCCAACGTTACGTGGCTAACTTGTTGAATGTTAACCAAAGCACTATTTCAAGAGCAATTAATCGGTTTCATGAAACAGGGGAATATGGAAGAAGGGCCTGACAGGAAAGAAATCGGATAACAATACCAGTTGATGATCGTTGGCTTCGTTTAACTGCACTAAGAGTTCGGCACTGTACGGCCAGAATGCTACAGAATGAACTTGCACTTCCAGAAATGCGCATATTTCATTGCAAACTATTAGGAACAGTCTTAGAGAAGTCGATATCAGACCAAGGGTGGCTTCTACCGGCCCGGATCTCAACAGAGAGCATCGAGTTACAAGACTTCAGTTTGCGAGGGAACATGCAAATTGGGGTATTCCAGAATGGTCGAATGTTCTCTTTTCCGACGAGTCCAGGTTCTGTTTAGTATCAAATGATAGATGTATGCCTGTATACAGACGACCTGGGGACAGGTATCAGCAATGCAATATCTGGCAAACCGAAAACTTCGGAGGTTGCTCAGTAATGGTGTGGGGAGGCATCTGTTTCCATGGTCGAACTGAGTTAGTCCTAGTGAATAATGGAAGAATGACAGCGGCCAGATACATTGAAGATATCCTTCAACCTCATGTTGTACCCTTCGGCCCATTGATTGGCGAAAACTTCATTTATATGCAAGATAATGCTCGGCCTCATGCTGATAGAGTAGTTACAGAATTTCAGCAAGAAGGCGAAATTGATATTTTAAGATGGCCAGCAAGAAGGCGAAATTGATATTTTAAGATGGCCAGCAAGAAGTTCCGACTTGAATCTCATAGAACATGTTTGGGACAACATGGGGTGGCAAATTCAACTACGTAGGATGCCTTGTAGAACAACAAGAAAATCTGCTTCCTGAAATGTGGAATTCAGTGACTCAAGAGTACATCCAAAATTTGTTTGAGGGGCATCCGAGATGTCTACTGGCAGTAATTAGCACCCGGGGTGGAAACACTCGATTTTGAAAATGTAACCATTCGATGCTAGTTGATTGGTCTCTTCACGAATGTTTGAAGATGGTAGAATTTTTAATTTTTAATTTTTTTTCATCAACTCGAAAATTGTTGATATTTCTCATCATAAACTCAACTATTTTGAAAGATATCCTCATATTTCACACTTCCGAAAGTTACCAAGCAATATATAGAGGGATATCCACCGAGACCGTCCGTTAAAAATTCCAATTACAATATCAAGCTGAAATTTTATACTCGGCCATAACTATCGATTTCCAATTGAAGTGAAATGTTTTCGAAGTGATACCATTTTCGGTTAGATACCGGAAGCAGGACATCACTTTGTTACTTCAAATGTCAATCTACCATTTTATTATACATCCAGAACCGACATTTAAGCAAGGCATAAAATACCCAAGTTGTTGGCACTTATCTGTCAAAACTTTTGATAGATTTAATTATTTTTGTTATAAACTCGATTTTTGAGGAACATTTAAAAAATTGTAGCTCGTAGATCTTTTGCACTACAGACACAATTTTTGCTTGGGTGGATAGAAGAAGGATCAAGGAATTTTTTAAGCAGTCTACACATGTCGAATATCTATTGCGTTGTTTTGTATGATTTTTTGAATTTGGCCTTTTTCAAATAACAATAACTCAATTTTTTCAAATAGCACGTAGCAATTTTTATATCGCCATCAGATGAAGCGTCAAATTTCAGATGGAATTGTATCAGCATGTACTATACCCATCTCTCATAGTTCCGAAATAATTCGGGAATATATTGAATTTTGATGATTTTGCAAGAACTAACAAAGTTACTAATTCATGACAAATGTCAAAAAGTGGTGGATAGAACTTGCACGCAATTCATTACCTAATTTCCAAATTTGGCGCCTAAGAGTAAAACAGAATTTCGAAGGATTAGAAGCAATTTTCTTTAATTTGGAGGAACAAAATACATAGAAATTAGAATAAAACCAATTATGCTTGCGTATTTTCGTGCCAATCCACATGCGTCCATTAAGTCAGCATCAATGGATATTGGATTGAGTTATACTTCCATTCAAAGGATCCTTAAGAAGCATAACATGCACCCGTAATATTTTATCAGACTATAAAAATTGAAACCAACTGACCTTCCCAAGCGGCTAAATTTCTGTGAAAATTTATTAATTCGGCTTCAAGAAAATGAGACAATTCTGCAAAAAATTATATGGTCTGATGAAGCCAAGTTCAATGAAAGTGGAATAAACAACAGGAGAAATCGACATTTTTGGGCCACAGAAAATCCACATTTCATTGAGGCTATTGATTTCCAAAATAAATTCAGCGTAAACGTTTTGGCAATTTTAATGAATGATATGTTGGCTTATCACATTTATGAGGAAAATCTTATTGGACAAAGATACCTGGAAATTTTGAGTGGAACATTAGCAAATTTTTTAGATGGATTACCCCTTAAAATTCTGAGGGATTGCTATTACCAAGTGGATGGTGCACCAGCACATAAAAAACGATCTGTTGAACGGCAATTAACAGAAATGTTCGAGGATAGATGGTGGAGTAATCAAGGACCAAATTTATGGCCTCCGGGTTCTCCGGACCTGACGCCCCTTGAAGTTTATTTATGGGATGGTTATTTTGTATTTTGAAGAGTTATGTTCTATCTCATTCAAAGAATTTAATTTGACACTGGAAATAATTTCAGTGTGAACATCAGTTTCGACTTAATTCACGATATTTCACGTAGTTGCAGTACTAAAACGTCAGAATCTGTCCACCCTATACATAGACACCGAAGTCATGCTTATCATGGAGAACGGAAAAATATTTGAACATTTTTCACAATTAATGGAGCTGATCACACCCAGGGATTCAGAATCCATTGGTATAAAAGACCAGAGGAAACTTCTTAAGAGCAAGGTTGAAAAACAGTTAAAGATGTACTTGTCAACAAAAACCCACTCTCAAGAAGAAATGGATTATATTTAATATTGACTCTGTTAGACGAAAGAAGAAAATTCAAGAAAAATACCACTCAGTATAAGAAAATAAATGATATATTGAGAAATAAAATAAGAATACTCAAAGAATCACAGATGAAAGAACGATTTCAGGAGATAAAACTACTCCAAAGTAAGCACGATGACTTTTATATGCACAAGAAGGCAGCAGGGATATAAAAGGAATATACCTCTCTGGTGCACGAAAATAATGAAATTATCACCCATGAGTGACAAGTAATGAAACCGTTGGAGACACTTATTATTCTTCAATTCGATGATGAAAATAGACCAGAAAACCCATATGGCGAAGTGTGTGAAAATGCTCCTACAATACTATGACGTATGACATGCCCTGAACCAGACGAAATGCGGGAAAGCAGTAGGCGCAGATCAGGATCTATCAGAACTGCTCAAACTTATCAGTGATGAGAATTTAAATAAACTGACAAGCATGTTCAACAAAATTAATAACAGGGGTGAATTTTCACATGAATGGCTCGGCTCAATATTCATCATAATGATGTAATGATTATCAATTAGTCAGCCTCATTAGTCATATTCATGAAATCTTAAGGAAGGTAATTCCGAACCAAATATGCAATATATGAGAATCGAGGATGCTTAAAGCACAATTTGGATTTAGGAGCGGGCTAGGAACCAGAGATGCCCTACTTTTGATGAACGTTTGGATTCAACGATGCTGGGACAGAGACATGAGGTGCTAATTTGCTTTATTGATGCTAGAAGAGCGTTTTACTACAATCACCATGAACAAATTCTAGAGAAATTGAAACTATTGACTTATGAGATAGAGTTAAATGTCTGATTATAAATCTCTATTGATCGCGAAGAGTCAAATTAACGATCGACAATCATGAATCGGAATCCAATCCGTGTATCCTTTCCCCGATGCTCTTCAATTTACATTCTGATCACATTTTCTTAGAGACTATTAGTGAAAGCACAGAAAAAATGAAGATTAATGGCCATTTGGTTAACAACATCAGATAAGCGGATGACAAAGCTCATGTCGCAGGAAGGTTAGAACATCTTCAAATATTACTAAATCTTGTAAAAACCAATTCAGGATGAACATCAAAAAAACTACTAATGATAGTCAGCAGAGATGTTTAGACATAGCATGGCAGCTTGTAGGGAGAAATATTCAGAGAGTCAATTGCTTCAAAAATCTGAGTAGCTTCATCAGGTCGGATACGAACTCAAATGTGAGGCTTAAAACAAGAATCGCCTCGGCTAAGACAGCTTTCATCAAATGCAAAATACTCCAGCGATAAAAATTTAAATATTGAAACAAGAGTCAGATTTATGAAACATTATATGTAGTCGACCTTTCCATATGGCGTAGAAACGTGAACTTTGAAAATGAACTAGGAAGGGGAAAATTGAATATATGAGGCAAATACTTTCTTCTTCAAAAACTAATTGAAGTGAAAATTGAAGACAAACCAAGTATCGAAAGGAGAAAGATGTCCTGGTAGCACGACAGCAAGGTATGGACAAGCCTTACATTCGAACAACTCTGTCACTCTGCCCAAAATCGAGAAGAGCTCCTGCAAATGATCGCTAACCTCTTATCAGTTGGGTTTCAGGAATGTAAATACGAAAATACTTCGAGGTACTAGATCTTTATCCAATAACCACTTTTTGTTTGTTTCTTCGAATTCGGATAATGAAAGCAGCAGAAATAGTTCAAGGCCTTCCACGCATTTTAAAATAGTGAAAAATAAACGGATCGTGTATTTTCATGGAAGCTCCTTCAAATTCTCATTATTCTACCTACCGTTTTTCGCTTCTAAGATAAAAATGAAAATATTTTTTGTATCAAGATATCTTTTTGATAGTGGACTTTTTTAACTATTATTTGTACCGTAAACTTCATTTAGTCTGAACAAGGAATCACCACTCAAGGTTTTTCGCATTCGCATCGAAACATCCTGTATATTAAAGAAAGTTCATTTGACTCATTTCCATCCAATACGATCCTGACGCTACCACACCTGACCGGCATATTACAAGGGTTGCTCGCCCTTCCGTAGACTCATCTCGATCCTCTACTTATTCCTGATCGTTATTTATTATGCTCGTAATGAATTTACCGACCAACCCTGTAATTTAACACCCAAAAAGAGATGCCGATATAGGAATAACTAATGTCCTGAATTCCACAGTGTAATTTCACAGAAACAATTTCAACTAGGACAAGTGATACTTCGAGGGATTATTTATAGGCATCCTGAGATACGAACGAACGGATTTCAAGCAAGGAAACTACCATCTTTATGATTATCAAGATATATTTTTGAAGAATTTCAATTAGAGGATCAGACTTGACATGTTCTTTCCAAACATTGTGTACCATCTTTCCAGCATGCTGCTTCCAGTTTCAGCTGATAACGAACCCTGGTTACTGTCCGATCAACTAAAATAATAAATAGAGGATCCGTCACCGGCAATCTAGTTACTTTCATCCGAGTTAGAAAAGCTACGTGCCAGCTTGATTGATGTAGTTGCGGAGTACACAGTCACACGAGACAAGAATGTTCCACGACTTATCCAGTGGTGGAGGGATTGGAACTGCGAAATATCTTTACATTATTATTCAACCTATTCTATTGAAATTCTGAAATTTTAGGGCACATTTCGGAATTTGTCATTTATTAAGAAAATATTAGAAAAACTAGCACCATGCCCCATAATTGAAATATTTCAAAAATTTTTTCTGGCAGGCAACTGAAAATTGGATAAATGTAGGGTTCTTCACATGGGTAAGAGCGAACCTTCCACTCAGTATACTTTCGATGGTACGACTATAACTAGTACTACTAAAACTAGATTCAACGTGATCCGATCACATCCAAGATGTGGTGAATAAAACTTCAAAATGTTCATCCATGCTCAGGAGAACTTTTGAGAACTTTCAGCCTACGGCTTGCAGACTGCTCTACAAAACATATGTCAGGCCAATCATGGAGTATGCAGGTCCAGTCTGGTATCCCATACAGAAATTCGACATGGATCTTTCGGATTCGGTATAACAAGAATCCCTTATGGCACCGCATGTCATCTGTATGAAGAACAACTCAAAACTTTCGAGTTACTAAACGCGCGCGAGGAGACTAGATATTCAGATACATAAACCTCCACAACATGTTCAATTTTGACCTCTTCGCGAATACAGGCTAAAACTATATAAAGATAATTTTCAGATATCCCAAATGCTGCATTTCCCACCAAATAGGACTTTTGAGTTGTGGAATAATTTGCCTTCAGATATTATCGACGCGTCATCTGTCAATGCGAATGAAAATATATTTGATCTCTGGTCTTCATTACAGCTAATGTAAGAGTGAAATATTTCATGTTTCACTTGTATATTTCTATATAAATCTATTTATAACTTCTTCTGAGGTTCTTTTATAAAAGTGCACTTATTGATCCATCATTAATGCCTAATCGAATTAAGATATTGTTGAAGTTGCATATTCAATTGATTTTCTATGGTCCTGCTTCTCGCTTTTACTTTTGCGATTTCAGTCAAGTAATTTCTAGTATGAGGCATTCTTAGATCTTTTATTCCAAACATAACAATAATAATAATAATAAGGGAAATAACTGAACTACGACCATCAATAACCGAGAAGTACCTGACGTACAGTGCTTGATCGATTATTGTTCATCGCTATGGTCGAACCCAAAGAACACAATAAATATGAGGAATGGATCACGAATGAAAAACGTCTTGATATCGAACATGTGGACTTCGAAGGAATAACGGAGGAAAAAATCGCAACAGTAGTTAGAGCGACCAACAATTGGAAGGCCACAGGTATAGATAATATTCACAACTTCTGGTACAAGAAGTTCGATAAGATGCATGGAGACCTAGCGGAACAGCTCACGTATGTTCTTCAACATCCCAGGCAAATACCCACTTTCCTAACACAAGGCTTAACATATATGCTACCTAAGAACGATAGAACTCAGGATCCGTCTCAGTATAGGCCAATCACTTGTCTGCCAACGCTCTATAAAATACTTACCTCATGCATATCCAATCGAATATACCAACACCTTGACGGCAACAATATTCTGGCAGAGGAGTAGAAGGGATGCAGAAAGAAACACCATGGGTGCAAGGGACAACTCATTATCGATTCTGTGATAATGAAACAGGCACACGAAGGGCATCGGAATGATCATTCAGCTTTTCTCGAAGGCATTCGATAGTACCGCCCATTCTTGGTTTGTCGAAGTAATGCAGATTTACAAAATTCATCCAGCCCTGGTAGAATTCTTGAAGACAACAATGACACACTGGCGCACGTCTCTGCAGGTCAACATAAACAATAAGTCAATTAAAACAGACGAGATACCCATACGTCGGGAATTTTTCACGGGCACTTTTAGAATCCACTATTGTTCTGTTTGGATATGACCCCATTGTGTTCAATGATCAATAGAAGAGGATACGGATTTAGGAAAGAAGCAGATAGGAACTATTACATAATCTTCCACCTACTGTTTATGGATGACATCAAACTATATGCTTGGAACAAGAAGCAATTGGATGATCTGCTGATAATTGTGAGTAAGTTTTCGGCAGATGTTCATATGAAATTCGGAATTGAAAAATGTAAGACCCTGAACATTCAAAGAGTAATATTATACAGTGCATGAGGGATGGCGAAACGTACAAATATCTATAATACCCACAAACCAGATTGCTGGAGCAAAAACAGTCAAAGGAGAAGATTGGTTCAGAATACAGTCAGCGTCTGAAAACTGTGTTGAAGTCAATGCTTAACTCGGGGAATCTAGTCGAAGCAATTAACACCTACGCCATTCCAGTGTTGATTTACTAATTTGGAATAATCAAATGGTCTATGACAGAACTAGACGGTATTCAAAAGCAGACCCGTACGATGCTGACAAAGTACAACAATTATCATCCAAAATCGTCTGTGATAAGAACCACTTTGAAACGGACAGAAGGAAGAATCGGATTAATAGATGTTGTCAAGTTACACACCGAACAGATATAAAATCTCAGAGAATTCTTCTCTGCGAAAGCTCTCACTTCTGACCTCCATATAGTGGTATCGTTGGCTGATAAGAGATATACACCTTTAAATCTTGCTACCAGAGATGACTTGCTGATCAGATACGGAAAAACAAGAGCAATGGTCAAGAAAGGAATTGCATGAACAACATCACCATACGATTAGTCAACCACACATTGACAAAGAAACCTACAAAGAATGGTTGATGAAAGGAGAATTATTCGCGGAAACAGAAGGATTGCTTATGGCAATTCAAGACCAAGTGATCGCTACAAACAACTACAGAAAATTTATTATTAAGGACGGAACATTACAAACAGATAAGTGCAGAAAATGCCGTATAGGACCTGAGACTATACAGCATATTACGTCCGGCTGCTAACAACTGGCCAACACGGACTATCTTCACAGGCATAATCAAGTGTGCAACATTATCCATCAGTAACTTGCACACAAGTACGGACTGAATACCTTTACAGACATATTACAAGTATCAACTGGCGCCCGTATTTGAAAATGACTCTATCAGATTATACAACGATAGGCCTGTTATCACTGACAGAATGGTGACGAATAATAGGCCGGACATAGTGGTGTATGATAAGAGAGCCAGAACAGCGATGCTGGTGGATGTCGCCATACCGAATAATAACAACGTGCTGAACAAGTTCCAGGAGAAAAAGTCCAAATACACGGACCTTTCTGTTGAGATCAAGCAGATGTGGCAGCTCGATAAAGTAGATATCGTTCCTGTCATCATTTATCTGACTGGGCTAATGTCCAAAAGTTTGCATGACAGCCTTAAGAAATTAGAATTGCATAAGAATACCTATATAGAAATGCAAAAAGCTGTAATTCTCAATACATGTAGGATATTAAAATAATTTATTTCAAGTATATTGTAATCGAGACTATTCCCTTTGATTGCTGGATCTGGGAAAGGTAAATTATATCCAGCTAAAAGCTGAGATAGTGCATAAGTCCACGATAATAAATAATAATTATAAACACGTTTATCTGTTCGGATATGTTCCGACATATAATAAAAAAAATCGATGTTCTTCCTGGTACACAAGTACCTCTCATGAGAAATGAAATGCAGGAAATAAATAGAGATTTTGCGAAAAACCACAGCATATTAATTACCACAGTTGATCAATTTTTGCGAAAGACGTTTGTTTTTCAAGAAAATTCCAATTTTCGGTAATAATACAACGTGAATCACGATATTTGACTCTGGCAGAATATTTCGATGAAGTGTAGATGATCTTGGTTGGACTAATACAAGAAAAGAAGAAAGGCATGGGTTTTCTGAATAAAGCTGGTACAGGGGAACTGGTAGCCTCGAGCAACAACGGCAATCCATGACCGTTAGGGAATTTCTGGTTTAAACAAGGATTTATTCAGCAGCCAGTAGCTGTCCAGAGAAGATCGTTCTAGCAGCTCCAGCGGATGTCCATCTGCGGATTGCTAGGCGTGACCTTGACACATGTACCCGCGTAGGCCTATTTTATTAGCTGCAAGTTCATTTCCATTGGCAGCCGTCGTGAGAAGACCGTCCACCAGAACCGATTCCTTTTAGCATGGCTTGAATTGCAGTTCAGCCTAGCTTGACAGACTTTGGCACAGGTTACTGATGCAGGTTCATTTTATACGGCTGCCTATACACTTTCGTTCACATCGGCTGAATGGAGTGAACCAGAAACCGTCGATTGAGGAAGTTTATACTTTCAGTACTATAATCGAAAATTAGATAAGTTCCTGGACAACATCGGGAATCCGCCGAGTCTCACTCCGGACACCTCGAGTTCCGGAACATCAGGCATTCCCGCCCAGGCATCCCCTCGGATACTCCATCCGGATTATCCTTTTTTCTTTCTTCAAATTCTTTCTTGTTACTTGGACACTCACGGCATGTCATCCCAGGTACAGTCGGTTGAAATCAGATATTGGCCCCGTTTCCGGAGTGCATGTTCTTGAAGATTTTCTTCCTCTCAAAAAAAGAAACAAGGTTTTGATACTGCTAGGCACTTTCAAATGATACTTCGACAGAAGAGTGCAAATCAGCACTGAAACGATAGGACAAGGTTTCAGGGAATTCGTTTTGAGGCCTCGTGTCCCAGCTCGAGATCCAACTCTAAGCGTAACACATCGAAGAGCCTAATTGAATTTTGCCAAGGAACATTCAATTAGCTAAAAGCTGACTGGAAGAGTATGCAGATATTGAAATGAAATATATATATATATATATATGTAATATTACTCCGAAAGGAAACAGAGTTCAGGATACCTCTGCATTAAATTCGTCAGAAGTAGATGGAACCCATACTATTTGGATGGTTTGTAAAAATGAACCATCTTTGTGACTTTGTAACTCTCCTCAAAGTGTATATACGAATAATATTGACAAAAAAGGTAGACGCCATAATTATTATTTCATTGCAAACTGTACAATAAGGCAATCTGGCAAGTCATCAACGAGAATATCAAGAATTCAAACTCTCGAACTATCATACCACTGTTAAATTCAGCTGATTTGAATAAATATTTCACGAATGTTAGTAGTCCTACCATCGTAGGAGATATAAAACACATAAAAAATATATGACAAACATCAAATCCGGCTTCTATGTGCCTTCAGGAGACCACACCAGACAAGGTTATCAAGCTGGTCTCAAGTTCACGAAATAAAACTAACTGTTATATATACAGAATGAATCATTGATAAATAGTCTGGGCTTTGAGCAATATCATGTTTCGAGAAGGGCATTTTCCTAAAATATCTGAGGGGGGCCAAGGTCATAGCAATCCTAAAAAGGAATAAAATGGACTTCGGAATCTACCGACTGATCCCCATCCTGCCCACTCTATCGAAGATATTTGATGGCTTATTATGAGTCCACATTATAGAATACGTCAACAAACATGAAATCTCAAGTCACTCACAGCATGGATTCTGAGAAAGAAGATCCACAACGACAGACATGATAGAAATAATGAATTTTGTAACAGGGGCACTTGAAACGAAAGAAGAGACGAGTATGAGATGTGACCTAGTTAAGGCCGTCGATTGCATGAACAGACAAATCTACTTAGCTAAAATCGGGAAATATGGATTTAGAGGTATAATAAATGAGATTCTAGAGTGGTATCTGGAGGACAGACATCAATCTGTCGAATGAAAAGGCTGTTTGAGTTTAAACTCGGTCCCAAAACTTTTCATTCTATACATTAATGATCTGCCTTAGAATGTAAACTCGGAGAAAATATTCAATAATTTTGAATAGGGATAACAGTAGACAGCAGTTGTAAATTAAATCAGAACATTCAGTGATAAATGCTCGAGACTGGTTTGAAGCAAATGATCTTCGTCTGAATCCTGAAAAGATATAAAATCTAATTTCATCAACTAGAAGAGACGTACAATTCGATGACTCCTTAAAACTTTGAGATATTTTGTTGAAGTTCACTCTCGTAGCAAATTAATGTGGTGCAAATCGAGAAACACTTGTCTTCGACGATGTATGTTATTCGTACTATACGTTCCACTGTAAATGAAGAAGCTGCTATACTTACGCATCATGCTAAATTCCATTTTACATATGGTATTCTCCTGTGGGGAGGTGAAACTGATCGAAATAGATTCGAAATATTTTCCTAGAACAAAAAAGGCGGTAAGGTTATTGGCTAGAGTACAACAACATGAGAGCTGCATGAATTTTTTTATGAAATATTAAATAGTTACCTTATCCCTTGACTTCCCTGAGTTACATACATACATGAACGTCACAGTGCATTCAGTATACAGACCCAAAATCACTATCACGATACCCGAAGCAAGATTAACCTAGTGGTGCCTCATTATAGGCTGACAGTTGAACTGAAGTGTTTTAACTACGTTTGAATTGAATTATATATATATATATATATATATATATATATATATATATATATATATATATATATATATATATATATATATATATATATATATATACATTGCCAAAAGCAGTGAGCATTCTCGATATCAGAAATTTGAAGTTATATGTTTGGCGATTTCTGTTACCAAATGTCTGTTACTCTGTTGATGAGTTTCCAAAATATGTGTTTGGGTATCTGCAAAGCATAGTCAGTCCTGCTGTTTTGCTTCGATATTAATTTCTTTTTGTGTTTGCTTATTTATTTATATTTATAAGAATGTGAAATTTTATCAAATCTCTGAAAACAAACACAATAAATAAAATCAATATACAGCCCACACCATTAGAAGAATGGAAGGAACACTATTCAAAAGAACTAGCAGAAAACAGGGAAGAATACCTCACAAACTCACCAAGGCCTTATTCAGTGGAAGGACCATACATTGAACTTGACAGCGCCATGATAAAACAAGCCATTTCATCAATGAAAAATGGAAGTTCGTGTGGACCATAGGGAATACCTGCGGAAGTGTTAAAGAAACGGAACGAAAAAACTAATAAACTACCTGAAACAATTTTTTCTAGAGTAATAAATGGCGTTTAAATGCCATTTATTTGGAAGGAAACGTGGATAACACCAATTCATAAGAAGGGCAACCGACAAAGTTGCTCTAATTATAGATGTATCTTGGTCACAAGTACCTTTAGCCGACTCTAGGGGAAAATATTGCGTTACATCTTAGAGGGAAAGTTTGGACCATGTGAAATTGAACAGCAAGCCGGGTTTCGGGCTGGTCGCTCTTGCATCGACCACATTTTTAGTATCGTACAGATAAATGATAAAAGGTATCAACGAACGGTGAATCACATTTACTGTTCGTTGACTTAACAAAAGCAAATAACACGGTGCCTGTCCAAAAGCTAAAGCAAGTACTAGAAAGATCTCCAATAAATAATACTCTCATCAAAGCGATAAAACAACTCTATCATCAAGCAGCATCTAGGATTAAACTGGGTACTAGAATCCCACAACCTTTTCAAGTTACAAAAGGCTTAATATAGTGTTTCCTTTCCCCAACATTGTTTAAAATATTCCTTAATAAAGCCCTCAAACAATGGAGAAGATTTTGCAGCGGAATGGGACTGCCCTTAAACGAACACTCCACGCTGTACACCCTACTTTTTGCAAATTATCAAGTGGTCATTGCACAGGGCGAAGACGACTTGGAATACATGACCCGAAAATTATTCCAGGAATATAAGAACTGGGGACTTACTGTGAATCTAAACAAAACTAAATATCTTTGTATAGGAGGAAATAAAGAAGACTTACAACTGGAAGGGGGTGTAAAGATAGAGGCATAGGAGGAATATATTTAATTAGGACAAAGATTAATAACAGAACAGGAAATAAGAGAAAGAATAATTAGAGGAAAGAAGGTTATAGGGTGCCTAAATTCAATACTATGGCTGAAGAACATATCGAAGAAAAGGAAACATCTTCTGTATAGCTCCATATTTCAGAGTATTGTACTGTATGGGTGTGAGATATTAGAACGAAGATTACTTGCGCTAGAAATGGATTTTTGGCAAAGAACTACAGGAAAATCAAGACTCGAAAGAATAAATAACACCAGGATAAGAGAAATGATGAGCGTGGATACGACAATAATAGATGAAGTTGAAAGGAGGCAACTAATATGGTACGGTCATGTAGAACGTATGACCGACGAACGCATTCCCAAACAAACTTTTAAATGGACACCAACACAGAGACGGAAAAGAGGAAGACCAAAAACAACATTGTTAGCAGGAATAAAAAAGTTATGTCAGAGAGAAACTTACAACCAGGAGACTTGAAAAAATAGAAGAGGCTGGAAGGCGGAAGACGCTATAACACCGGTTATATATATATATATATATATATATATATATATATATATATATATATATATATATATATATATATATATATATAGAATGTAACTACCCTGAAATTGACAACTCATGTAAATTTTGATGTAAAATAATATTTATTATTATTACTATTGATAACGGTGTGCGCAACATTTCTTTGAACACTTGCACAGATCTTGTTAGAGTTTCAATAAACAAATAACAAGTAATTTGAAATCACTCCAGTTGACAGACACAGATTGGCTATTAATGGAGAAATCTTTAAACTTATTTGAACGATATGATAAGGTGAAACCTACCGTACTCTTCTTCTTGAAGTTATTGGTATTAACATACTTCTAGATAGATTAGAAAACTAGGCTGTAGAGCTCGACAATCAACCAGAAAGAGATGAAGTCGATGAAAGTTTTACTAACACGTAGCATACAGGAACATACAGGAACTGGGGATATAATCTTCAACCATTATAATAAAACCAACTGCACTGGGTAGTTTTCATCTTGGGTCCTTAGGAAAGGAATTTCTAGCTTCGAGAAAATTCATAAAACGAAAAGTTCTAGGCCCAACCCAAACCCACAACTTAAACTTATAAGTTCTACATCGAAACAGGGCGAATTCTGTGACTTGGAGTCGAATCAATTCGAGATAGACTTTCTAGGTCTATACAAAAAGTCTTTTATACCCGCACCGAATGATGATATGTGGCGATATGAAATAAATAAATGATTACCATGCAGAAAGCTCAGAAGACATTCTAGAGAGGCGGAAAAAGCACGAAGCTATATTTATAAATTTGTTGAATATAGTAAGAGATTGTTTGAAAATTCAACTCCTATAAGGAGCAGTTCAACAACTGTGTTAACTATTACTACTATTCGAAACAGATTGAATCGCAAATTAGTTAGGATATTGATGTGTCTCAACTCTTGGTTCAAAAACAGTGAACTGTGAACTATTCCATGAAGTGGGAATGTAATTTTGCTTATCCTTATTCTTTTTGACTCTAGCTTTAGTCAGGTAATTCCTTTATTCTCACGGAAGTTTAATTCAGTAGTTTTCATTTTCACAGCAGTTCATTAAAGTTGTTTTGAAATGAATTTATTTTTGTTGTTTTTGTTAGATGCCATGGCTGTATTTTATTTGAATATATAAATTTCAGTTTTCATTTTTGTTCTTGTTCTGTATTTGTGTTTTCTTGAACAATTTTGAGAATTCTTCTTGTAACTATAACAAGTTAGTTCGCTTTTATTGCATTATATCCTTCAGTGACCAACCGAAGATCAGTTTACAATAGCTCAGCGTGAGAGGTGGTCGTAGGTAAATGAATGGTCAATTTGCCTGGTAAAAGAAATTGGCACTCAAGTTCACGAGAAAACACACATTAAAATTGAATGGATATATCAAATCTATTTCATTCACACAAAAGCTGAATGAAAATTTATTACAATTTGAAGCAAAAACTGACGAGTCGACTCTCTAAAACTAATTCAAACTCATTAATTTTTAATGTTATACTATTATCATTAAATAGTTTACAAAATGAAAATCAATCAAGAAAGAACATGTAAAATTCTAGAATCACTTATCTAGAGAGTGGAGATGCTTCTAACGGTGTTAATGGTGCTCTGCAAAGCAGCAGTCTTCCAGGAATCAACTTCTCAAGATAGAACGATTGTGTTAAAACACACATTTATGTTGGCCAAAACGCAGCCTCTCCTAAAAAGCTCGTATATATTGAGTGAATACGAATTCCAAAGGTGTAAAACTCAAAATCTTCGCAGAAGAGCAAGTTGTAGTTGAGAGGCAGCAATGAAATGAAATGAATCGCTGTCGAGTCGTTCCGAAGTCAAAGAATCTATATCATGCGCAGGAGGGGCACGGAGCTCAATACCAAGAGAACTACTGTTAGAAGACGGAATGGCGACTCACACCCCATTTAATGCTAGTTTTACACGGTCCGAATGGCATTGCTCAAATGCAAAATGGTAAAGGCGTAGCGTGTTGAATCGAAAGTGACATTTTACACGCTACACTTTCAGGTTCTTACGTAGAAGTTCATTTAAATATTTCTCGATCAAATATTCAGTATTATTTGAACCTTTATTCTCGCTCGTATTGAATATAAAAGGAAGTTCAATGTTTTACTGCTATTGTGTTCTGATTCAAGTTCAAAATAGTTCCCTTGGGAAACCACACAGCGTTGGAGATTGTTCTTCCAAACATCATAGCTCTGCTATAACTCGAATAATGGAACAGCCTCCATCTGATCAGTAGCAGCTGTTTGGAGTCCCAAAATGGGTTTCGTTGAGCTGATTTATAATTCTCGAAAAGGAGAAAAAGTCACAAAGTGGTGACTGAGAAGACTTTGAAGCCACATGAATGTTTTTACTGGCTAAGAAATCCATGATTATAGTAGAACATACCATATTGTCGTGATGCATTACCCAGTTCATTTTGATGTTTGATCGCACACGAAGACTCTTTTTTGAAGTCTTCAAGAACCTCTTGGTAAGAGTGTTGATTTATCGCTTGGAATCGAGACACAGACTCATTGTGGAGGATTCCGTGGTCAACAAAACAATTTAGCATGCATTTGATCTTCGACTTGCTCATTCGTGCTTTTTTGGGCCTTCGAGAGGTTTCAGTGTGCCACTACATGCTCTGGCGTTTGGTTTCTTGATTATACTCAAACACCCAAAGACTCGTCATCAAGTCAAGATTCTTTTCCTTTCTGACATCCTTCAGACCTTGAAAAAGGTCTTTCGTTGCTCAAAATTGATGTCACTCATTTAAAGATGCACAAGAAAAATCTGTTTCAAGAAAACTGATGCTACGGCCAAGCAAATGACTCTAGCGAGTTCGAACTCATACTAGAGCTTTATCACATATGCTACTGAAGCTGTTCAAAGCGTCTCGTCTCACGTGTTGCCGGATCGGAAGCAAGGCTGCCAACCTCATTACTATATTCACAAATCTCGTATAGAAAAACTATTTCAAAATGATATTCACATTAAGATTCAAAGTGTTTATTTAAAAAATAAGATTAATGATGCAAATTTAAAGAATCTCCAACAATTTATTTTTGAAATGTTATGTTAGTTATTGTAAGAAGTCAATTAGTCCTTATCATTTAACTGAATGATTATCATTCCATTGTGATTATAATTAAATATAAGCTGTCATTTTAATATTGTACTACTTCTTTTTGGTTGCTAATCTTGATATTCATGATATGAATTATCTTATTTTCTTCCCTATATTAATTACTCCTGAGACTGAATGAGATCAAATGAAGAGGCATGTGATCGTCTGGTACCTGAACTTGCCTCGAAGTTATATTGTATAATAGAACCTTTCTTTATGTTGTGTATTGGTAGTAGCCTATTCAAGTTCATTCATGTGAGGTTTGATGTGATATGACAAAGTCTTTGTCGCTTATAACATAAGAAAGAAGATTAGGAAATCAAAAACAGATTCGATAACAATGTCTATTTGATCTTAGCAACATCCAGATTGAATTCTTTTCTTTGCAATCTTTGGCATCCTAAAATCAATTTACAGGGACATAAGATCATTTAGAGGTACGCCTTATTAGCCCTCACCCATATTATAAGTAAAACTTATAAAGATTAAATCATTTAGAGGCAGGCCTAGTTGGCTCTCACCCATATTATGAGTGGAAGTTTGGAGATTATATCGTTTCGAGACAGGACTAATTGGCCCTCACCCATATTATGAAGGGAAGTTGAGTTGCTAGGTTATTATAGACATGCGTAATCGGCCCTCACCGATGTTATGAGTGGTAGTTGACCCTCTAAGGGTTTAGGTAATATGATGTAACTTTGTGAATGGCTCATTGCCCTGATACTCATAATTCAAAGATTTGGTTTTGAAACTCTGAAGAACACATCCCAGGTTGTCGCAAGCTTTAATTCACTCGCATATTTTCAATCGAATTCAATAATTAATACATACCACCAATTCAGATATTACACGAAACCTTCATACTAACTGAACATACAAGTCTTAATGTCTGTTCAAGATTCGTATCGTTCCTAAATCAATTTCTTCATACTAATCAGATAGATTATAGTTCAGAGGCGATTATTATACCTTAATGTTGTCCTTATTGATGAGCATCGGACTTCACATCAATATTTGAGAGTAAGCAACTTTCCCATAGTTGGAGAGTTCACCATTCGATTACAATGAATACTATTAATATCTTCGTTGGCAAAATTATGAAAGTAGTAGATAATTAGGAATGGTAGGTAGTGGAACCGCTGGTGTTTAAAGAAAAATGATCCTCGAAATTGCCGACATTTCATAAAATTATTTTTCCATCTTCTGGGCTCTATAATGAGGAGAAAATACAAGAAAAACTATGATGAAAATTTCCCAACATGAAGAAATTTTTTTTCCTACGAAAACATGGAACACTCGAAGGTATGTATATGAAATTGAATATATCACATATAGTTAATTACACTATGTTATGAAAAAATATAACGAAAAGATTTTAAAACGTGTATAGAGAGGGTATATTCTTTAAAATGACACCAACTAAGATAGCAACATAAGGAAATAATTAAGGGCTGCGTGACTTCTAACGAACAAACGACAAGGGCATTTGAAATTTTGTGATATAGCAAAAATATATGAAAAACAAACTTCTCCCAACTATCGAAGTATTTGTTTTTTATTCAAATCAAATAACTCAGTTATCTGGGTTCAATCCCCACAAAGTCGGTGCGGTTTTTCGTATTCTGAGAATCGCTTGAGTATCCATCTTTCGGAAGAGGTGTAGAGCCGTCGGTCCTGTTTAACAGAGATGTGTTGGACATTAAAGATCCCTTCCCTCGACACGAGAGGGGTTCGGCAAAATTCCCGGGTTAGTGAGGTGACAGAATTCTCCAGCGTGTCATTAGCCGAAAGGCGGAAATAGAGCACGTTAAAAGAATAACAAACAATCAAACAAATTAACGTAAGCATCTTAAACCTCGCGCGGATAGCAGAATGCTGGGAGTTAACTAGAGTCAATCTGTACTTGTGCTGGTCAGTATTCCGAAACAACTGTTGCTCAAATTTTTTTGATAACTATTTTGTAATTGACAGAACTGTGAGACTTAATATTCAACATTTCAAAGTCCTCCTTCTAAGACATTCTTCTTTCTTTAGAATGAAATGGTTTTCAAAATCGAACTCGTGGTTTTCAGAGAATGAATAGACAGCTAATGCTGTCTTGGGATTTGTGATAGGTCGTTTAGTAGAACGAATATGTTCATTAATTCTTGTACTTGAGAATCTGCCAGTTTGACCGATATAAACCTGCTTACAGTTTTCACATGAAACTTTGTACACAACATCAGACTACATGAGAACAGGAATGGAGTCTTTGATCCTACTAAAGACATGTTTCTTTGCGGTATTGTTGATACGAAATGCGATTTGTCGCTTATCAGTTGAAAGAAAGTCCTGCCACGTATATTAAGCCTGAGTACAAACACTTTATCCGGAGCCTTCTTTTCAGCAGAAGTGGTATCAGGTTCACTGCTTGGATCAAGTATTCTATTGATGACGGATATGGCGTAGTTATTAGAAATATGATCGAATACGGTTGAAATTACTATTCCAAAAACGTTTATCAGACGAATGAGTGACTCGATATTTGAGGTTCCTCACGAAATTAATTTTCTGACGTAAATGGTGATGCAATGCAAAATTAATGTATCTACCGGAAGAGGTTTGGCTTCTGACACAAGACAATCATGATTACGTATCAGGGCCTCTTATAATTTTCAGATCTTCCATTCTAAAGAAAGAAGAATGACTTGAAAGGACCATCTTTGAAATGTTGTATATTACGTTTCACAATTCAGTCAATTACAGAACAGACATAAGAAATTTCAGCAACAGTTATTTCGGAACACTGATTAGCACAAGTAAAGATGCACAAGTTAACTTCCAGCATCCTTCTATCAGCACTAGTTTTCAGTTGTTTATATTTATTTGAAGTCAACACGTTTAGTTTCCAATGTTCTGTGCAGTGAGATAAAACACATTCATATCTCATTTTCTGAAATAGGTGTTAATTTGAACGATGACATTATCGAAAAAATTGTTGACTCAAGAGGAACTGATTAGAGAGGTGTGTTTTTGATTGGAATATATATATATATATATATATATATATATATATATATATATATATATATATATATATATATATATATATATATATATATATAATAATATATATAATCGTTAAAATCCGAAGTAATTCCAATCAAAAGAGGCATTTTTCAAGGTGATTCTTTAAGTGCTCTTTGGTTTTGTCTTTGCCTTAGTCTATTATCTCATGAATTAAATGCTACTAGTTTCGGCTTCAAAATAAAGAGTCTATCAACTGAATTCAAATCAAGTCACGTAATTTATGATATTAAATTATATGCCGGAACCAGATCTCATTTAAAAGTCTACTTGAGATTACTTTCAACTATTCCAATGATATTCATATGAAATTTGGGCTTCCAAATTGTAAAAATTTTTCTATTGAAAAAGGAAAGATCACCTCTGATTATATAAAGATTTCCAATATCGAAATCGAGCCAATGCATCAAGGAGATACATATAAATATCTTGGATTTTGTCAAGAGAAGACAATTAACCATAGCAGCACTAAAGAAAATATTAGAAGTTCATATTACAAAAGACTTAGAATTATCATCAAGAGTCATTTAACTAGTAAAATCCTTTTCAGAGCTATCAACTCCTATGCAGTTCCTATTCTTATATCTTCTTTTGGAATTACTAAATGGTCTAAAACTGATCTAAATGAATTACAATGTCAAACGAGGAAAAAACTCTGTAAATATCATAAGCACCACCCAAAGTCAGCTGTTCAGAGAGTTACACTACCTAGACATCTTGGAGGTCGTAGATTAACTGATTTGAATAATCTTCATAGTAAACAGATTTTTTATCTACGTTCCCATTTTCATGATAAATAGAGAACGTCTAAATTACATGATATTGTTGTTGCTTCAGATTATAATCTTACACCTCTGAACTTGACAATGCAAAAGGTAGATTTTGATATATTTGATGACAATTCTAAAAGAGAAAGTTGGATGCAGAAGGAATTACACGGAAAGCACCCTAAAGAATTGAAAAATGATTATATTGATGAAATCGCATGGTAAGTATCTGGACAATTGTTTGCTGAAACAGAAGGCTTGGCAATTGCGATCCAGGATCAGGTTGTTTTCACGAGGAATTATAGAAAACACATCATCAAACAAATTATAGATGATTCTTGCCGTAGATGTTTCTGTTCTTCAGAAACAGTTTTTCATATATTATCATCTTGCTCAGTCCTTGCTTCAACAGATTTTTTAGAAAGACATAATGCCGTCGCTAATATTATTCATTTCAATCTAGGAATTAAACATGACCTAACTCCCAAAAGAAAAAATTTCACAAATATGAACCTAAGATTATTTGTGAAAATAACAAATATAAACTTTATTTTGATAAAACAATTCTTTGCAACAGAGCTGTAAAACACAATAGACCAGATATCATTCTTAATGATAAACAGAATCAAATAACATATATAATTGATATTGCTATACCCGACACACATAATATATAAAATAAATACAATGAAAAAATTTCTAATTATATGATGCTTGGCGACGCGATTAAAAAATGTGGAAAATGAAGAAAATATTTATTCTACCGATTTTATTTCCACAACAGGTGTTATTTCTATAAATCTTCACAAAAGTATTGAGACTTTGGGTCTGAAGAAAAATTTGTTTGGACAGTTACAAAAGATAACAGTCATCAAATCTTGTAATATTTTTCGTAGGTTTCTTTCCGAAAAAATAATGAAGTAGAGTCATAGGTTTTCTCTTTAGTTTATACTGCTCAGAATCTCATTTCATATTTTATTTATTTGTTTATATAAATGTAATATAATTAACTGACAATTTTGTCATATTTATATTCAGAGCAGTATTCTATTCGATCGTTCACCACTTCACACAAGGAAACTATTAATGATAAACATTCAGTGTTACTTGACTAAGGTCCGTACACTGGATTTTTCCGGGGAGAAAGCCTCTGACACTACTCGTTGGTACATTGATATCATTGTCTGATGATGCTATAGTATGTATATATTCTGGTAGATTGATACATTCTCATAACATTTAACGTTATCCTAATATATAATTATTCCAGGATATGTTTTGATTATAATCATTGCCTGGCAATGGTATTAATTACCAGGTGGTGGATTTATATTTTTCATGCAATCAGTCTGATTGCATGAACAGATATATGGACAACTCGTCGGGGTAAAACCCCTATATATATATATATATATATATATATATATATATATATATATATATATATATATATATATATATATATATATATATATATATATATATATATATATATATATATATATATATATATATATATATATATATATATATATATATATATATATATATATATGTAGATGTATATATATATATATTTATATAAATATATAATAAAATTAGTGTTACATTTATATTACTGAAAATCTAGAGTACCTTCACCCTAAAAACTTGTAAGTTACCGGCAAGAGTAATCTGTTTCAAATTAAAATTTTGAAAAGAGAGGATTTACAAAAATTTGAATAATTGTATTAACAATAAATGCTTATATCTTAAATTTTGGTGTGTGTCAGAAAAAAAACAAGTTTGAGCTCAGGAAATGTAACAGGGTAACCATACTATCTTGCGTATGATTCAATAAACGAGTGAAGAAACTCGTTTCCCTGTCGCTATTGCACTATCAATAGCTTCTCTGTTTATGTTGAGGTAGTGTGGTGTGTACATAAAGAGTACCAAAGATTTTTCTGCTAATAATCTTGCACTCCATGATTTTCAGACGAAGGCAAGGGTGAAGGGAAGGGGGTTTGGGACAGGAATCTGTAACAATTGAAAAAGAAGAACAGCAGAAAAATATTTCAAAAATCATACCTGACTCCTATTTGACCAAACTCACTTGAATCTAAGAAAAGATTTTACGTAGCAAGCAAGGCCATAAAAAGGACTAAGGAGATAATCAAAAAGTACATAACCTGCGATATTTCCCCTTTCGCGGAGATGTTTTTCCGTCGCAGTGTGAGTCTTCTGAAACATAATCACTTCCCTGTTCTTGCTTGCCAATTTTGAAATATAATCGCAAAATCCCTACAATATTCAAACGCAACAAAAATAATTCCCTCTCTTCCAGGTTCGGTCTTCTAAGTGATGCTGATTATGATCTATAGATGTTCTAGAATCATTATGAACCCAATATTTTGGGTTAACATCTCCCATATATTATTTATTCGTGAACCTTGTTTAATTTAAAGAAAAATTATCGAAAAAAACAGGCGTCTTAAAAATATGAAAAATGGCCTTGATTAAAAAAAACAAATAGTTCGATAGTTGGGAGAGGTTTGTTTTTTATATGTTTTTGACATATCACGAAATTTTAAATGTCCTTGCAGTTTGTCTGTTGGAAGTTACGCAGCCTCTAATTATTTCCTTATGATGCTATTTTATTTTGTGTCATTTTAAAGATTTTACCCTTTTTATAAATGCTTTAGAATTTTTTGTTTTATTTTTCATAACAGTGTAATTTGCTATGTGTGATTTATTGAATTTCATATAAATATCTTAGACTTTAACGAAGATATTTATATTATTCATTGTAATAGAATTGTGAAATCTCCAACTATGGGAAAGTTGCTTACTCTCAAGTATTGATGTGAAGTCCGATGCTCATCAATAAGGACAAGGTCGGCAATTTCAAGGATTATTTTTCTTTAAACACCACCGGTTCCACTACCTACCATTCCTAATTGGGCAATTGAAGTGAACCACTAAAATCCTTATTGGGTAGTAAATAATAGTAATACTGAATAATTAGTTATGATATTTTAAATAGATTATTTGCTCATTTATAGGAGCAAAGATGAGAATCAAATCTAAATGTTTCTCACATTCAAATGTATCATATTTTAAATTATAAAACAGAAGATTCCAATTGATATAAGATATTTTCGTAACGTTGCGAACAGATCAATTTTTTTGAGCTAAACATGTAAAGTTCCGAATTATTAAAAATTCATTCAATTTCAAATAGTTATCAAGTTATTGAAATCAATATATAATAGTTTCATTGCGTTTCAACAATGTTCCAAGTTAGGAAAACAAATGTAATCAATATTGAATAATTCGAGTACACTTCAAATACTTCGCCAAGTTGGGATAACAACTGTCAAAATCAATATGAAATAATTTCAGTACATTCCTAATTTGGCCAAGTTATGAAAACAAATGTTATAATTCATTATATGGAATTAAAAGTTCTAAATGGATATCAAATAATTTTAGTGCAGTTCAACTAGATCATTTGCCGAGTAAAATTGTGTTAAATAATTTGGAATATGAGAAGTGATAATTTCAACTCGCCCTCAATGCATGCCGAAATTAGGTAGCATATATCTTGAGAAAATTCGTGAAATTGTGAAATATTGTAGAAAAATTCAGAAAGAAATTACCTTTGCGACACAACGCAAACTGGCATTCTTCTTCCCTTATCATGCTTCCCGGGGAGGTACAATTCGCATCTTCTTAATTAATTCAAATTGGGCATTTCATTCAATAGCCAACCCCTGTGCAAATTATAGCAATGCCGAACGAACTCTAACATCTTCGGGACCGAATTTACCTATAAATGTTTACATCCCTGTATTTTCCTTCACTAAGTTTGCAGCATTTAAAATCTGAAATGTTTATTTTATCATATAATTAAAAGATTCACAGCAATTATAACTGAACAATCATCCCCGATTTTCAGTAGAAGGATTAGTGTGCACGCCAATGCGGTTTGTATCCCTACAGTGATTGTCGCGATACATAGGCAGACCAGAGCCTCCCTGATGTATTTACACTTCCGTGATAAGGTGGCCGGTCCAAGTTGACTTTGGCGATGACTAGAGTGCGTGCCAGGATAAAAGGCAACAAGAAACCCTGGGGTTGTTTGACGAGTACAGTGGGTTTGGGGATGTTTTGAGGACGCAAACTCAAATTGGCTGATTGTCAGACGGTGTAGACAGATTTTCGACTTGAATGTGTTGTTCCGAACAATGGAAACATTGAGTCGCGTCAAACGAAGCGGAATCTTTGTCAGCGAGATTTTTGATGGGGTTGTCTTGGGGGAGAGACTCGCTTTGGATTAGTATGCTTCAATTTTTCACATCAGAAAATTAAAATATTGTTAGATGTTGTTCGCTCATATCTATCTGTCACAATTAAATATTTTTTTTTATTAATTCTCACTTGATGAAAAATTTGTATTCAGATCAGGTTTTGAATTTATCTGGGTAGGTTCCAATGAAATGAAATGAAATATATATTATGACAACAATTATTTACATGTCAAGACAAAATCAATCGAAGGTTTAATAGAAGTATGCCCCGTTTACGTCGCCGATTCAGAGAGAAATTCCTTCAACTCGTATATGGTCCTATGTAGAAGTAGGTTTTTGACCTCTCTCCTGAATGCAAGTTGATGTTTTTCTTTGATTTCAATGGCCAGATGGTTGTATAACTTAGGACCCTCGTAATCAACACCCTGTTGTAGTTTAGTTTTGCTATGAAAGGTCGTCTTCAGGTCTCCCTTTCTCCTCGTGTTGAATTGATGAAATTGACCATTTATTTCAAATTCAGGTAAGTGCCTATGTACATATCTCACACATTCCATAATATATATTGAGGGTAGGTGCAAGACCTTAAGTTGTTTAAAGGCCTCTCTGCAACTGTCTGTTTGTTTCAGGCCTAGAATAATTCGAATAGCCTTCTTCTGCAATAGAAAGAGGTCTTTGGCTCGTGGAGAAGTGCCCCAAAGAAGAACGCCATACGAAATGATAGCATGAAAATACCCAAAATATGCTGTAAGTACAACTTCTAATGAACTTAGTTTTTTTATTGTTCTTAAGGAAAGGAGTGCTGCTGTTAGCCTGCTCGCCGTTTTATCTATATGAGTTTCCCAGTTCAACTTTGAGTCGATATACACTCCGAGAAATTTTAGGCTTGATGTTTCGTTAGTGGAAACTCTAAACCTGATATATTGTGTTTTGTCATCATTAATATGTAGCATATTACTCTTAAACCAGTTGTCAGACATGTTTATCACCTCATCCTCTATTCTTTTCAATTGCTCTATTTTTGTGGCCCTCAAGCTGTAGGTGGTGTCATCAGTAAACAAAAAACTTGATGCAGAAGCATGGCTACTATTGATGGCTATGTTCATATCGTTTATGAATAAAATGAAAAGCAATGGTCCCATGACAGAACCTTGGGGAACTCCAAATTTGACTTGCTTTTCCTCTGATAATGAATGTTTCCACCATACTTGCTGCGTTCTTCTTTCCAAATATGTATGCATGAGACGAAGAGATGTTCCACAAATACCATAAAACCTTTGCTTTCTCGGTAGCAATCCATGACTTATCGAGTCAAATGCTTTTTCAAGAGCTCTTGAAATTATTCCAGATAGCATTTTTTTATCGCTTGATTTGATCTATTACTTTGAAAAGAGCCGTGGTTGTCGATCTTCCATGCCTAAATCCGTGTTGTTGATTATTCATTAAATTGTTCTATTCTAAGTAGAAAGTCAGTCTGGTTTTGATAAGCGTCTCTAAAATCTTCGAAAATACTGGCAACACAGACACAGGCCTATAGTTAGAAGGATCATCAGGGTCACCTTTCTTGAAGATAGGTACAACTCTTGCTTTTTTAAGAAGTTCTGGAAAAAACCCCTCATCAAGGCACTTATTGAATATTACTGTTAATGGATAAATAAACAGTTTTTGGATAGATTTTACAAATTTTGTTGACATTCCATATATGTCTTGTGTATTTTTACTCTTCATGCGGGATATTATATTACTCACTTCTAAAGCGGATGTCGGATGTAGAGTGAATGTTAAATCTGTTTTTGGCAGACTCTTTTCTAGCAATTGCATCGCTTTATCACACGTTTGTGGGCCCAGGCTGGTGTTGATCTTCTCTCCAACAATAGCAAAAAAATCATTTAACTCATCTGCGGAAAGATTCGTATTTCTTGCATTTACTGACTTAGTTACCTCCTTCTTTATAATATTCCAAACTGTCTTTATTTTGTTATCCGATTCTTGTATGAGGCCAAATTTGAGTATATTTTCTTCAATACCTATCCCAATGAATTCAGAAAACACAGGGAGAATGGGAAATGATTGAATTTTATGTTTCAAGCGAATAATTTTATGCTTCTCTTGAATATTTTGATATTCTCAGTTCACAATTTTGAGAAACATACCATAAGAGAAGTGATTGCTTCAAATAAACAGCCAAATTGATAACTATAGAAACGTAGAGTTGTACTGAAACTTTTGTTTTGAGGAAGATGTATATTTTACATCATTCTTTCTCAAATTAGTAAAAGTGTCTGACGAAATCCTAATATTAAATATTGTTAGTTCAAATTATATCAAAAAATGTCATGTACGTCTTCTATGTGTTCTTGCCATTGGAATGTGATTTAGGTTCAAGTACTTAAAGAATGATCATAATCTTCTAAGAAATTTCCACTCTTAGAGATTGATGTTCAGTTCAAGTATTATGAAATATTGTGTTGAAATCTTGCAATCTTCCGATTAAAATCTCAATTTTCTGGAAAAACTTCAAAGAACTCTTTTGAATATCTTCAAATTCAAACATAAAAATGTGATTTGAGGTCTCAAGGTATATTAAGGATGAAATTAATCCACAAATATTCAAATAAATGTTAAGAAAACTCAATTCTGAAATAATGCAAGTTACAGGTGTAATCAAATAATTTTATGCAGCAGCTGACGTAACTGTCAAACAAAATTGAATTCCTG
The DNA here is from genome assembly GCA_013387265.2 of Cryptolaemus montrouzieri. NCBI lineage: Eukaryota > Metazoa > Arthropoda > Insecta > Coleoptera > Coccinellidae > Cryptolaemus > Cryptolaemus montrouzieri. Next base: position 36,709,750 of record JABFTP020000001.1, read on the forward strand.
AATAATTCGTCGATGTTCAGTTTGTTCAGTTCCGGTTAGTATGAATAGAGTATACATAGACAATTGAAAATGGAATGACCTAGACTCTACAAATTGCTGAAATTTTCAAGATTTTTTTTGAGAAATTTGAGTTATCGAGAAGTTCGAGGATTTCAACCAGTAACTTCCAAAAACACACACCAGGAATCTCAGAGATGAAGGTTCATAGCTTTTTTGTTTTTTAATTCGGGTGAAAAATTGAAATTCCTGGTTCTTATTTCAATCAGAACAGTTAAGTCGGTACGGAAGGAAACCAAAAAGATTAAAATTCCTGAAATGACATCGTCCAACTTGAATTTGGAATTAATCTTTTCCTTCTCGGTTATGTGTACTACTTATTTCACTTTGGCTGCTGACAACTGACAGAATCATTTTCTGACGATAAGAGTTGTTTCGATAATTATTAGAGTTCTTGATGATTGAGTTTCTATACCAAGAGTGTGATTAAACGATTCGTTCTTGAATATATATTTGAGCTTCTCTAATTTTATCCTACACCTGCTCAATTGGAGAGAAGTTGAGATTTTGAAATTGAATCGGAAGTAGTAAATAGTGTTACAATTCTCATTGAACATAACTCGAAGATGCTTTCCTTACCTTAACATTGTGTTAGGCAGCATATCAAAGAATTAAATATAACATAAAGAGCAATTAAGTATCAATGCCAGTTAATGAGGCGCTCAGTTAGATTTATATGGAACGGATTTCAGTTTATTAGGCTTTTAGTAGATTAGGTATTTAGTATATTAAGCGATTTTAACAGATGAACTAGTACATATCTAAATTCATAGGTATGAATTGATAGGTACTTATTGTAAAAACAAAATGCTTATGCAGCCAGAATGACAAATCACATAGAATTTGAGGAAAGTGAAAACAATAGCAGAAAATTGACTCACAATTAAAAAAAAACATTTGTATGTAAAAATATGTGTTCCATAGGGGGATGACACTCAGACTGATCGGTAATTCCTTAAATATTTGGAATATAGTTCGATACAGCCATTCGAATATAATTTACCAACTGTTTATCTGTAAGTAGATTGTGGTGTTTATTTATCTGTTTATTCATTAATTATATGAAATAGAGACAGATGAATCAATATCCAATATCAGTATTTAGTGGTTGACAATTATAAAAACTAAAATACAAAAACAATACAGTTCTAATAGAAAAATATAAAATTCATAACAATATCAAAATTGAAATAAGAAGTAAAATCAGTTTCACGATAAAAAAAAGAAAGATATAAAATTCAGTTCAATTAATACGTAAAGTAGTAAATATTGCCAGAAACTATCTACAAACTTATAATTCACAACCCGCAGGCAATATTCAGGCACCACAAAGACGAAAAAAGCAGAAAAAAGTAGCAAAAACACCAGAGAAGTAAATTTAATTTTATAATATAACTTTTGATATTTTTTTTACTATTAAAGAAAGAATCAACATCAGTACCTTAGGATTTAGAATATTGAAGCAAACGATACATTGGTGCATTCATGGCACTATATGTGTTTGACAATATCAAGTAAAAAAGAAACTGTTGGCGGAGAGAAATACTCGACGCGCGTTTCGCCAAATAAGTTGGCATCATCACACTACCAGTGTACAATCATCTCCAGATGATGCCAACTTAGTTGGCGAAACGCGCGTCGTGTATCCAAATAAAATTTTGGATACTGTTTTAAGGGGAGGAAATAAACACGCCGACACCATTGCGATAATGGGGATTGTTGAGTTGGTAACCTGAATAATATAGCGTGCCATGTTCGTTTTGACACTTTGCTGAGTTCGGCCAGTGGAGTTCACTAATTTGCATTACACCAACCGTCAGTCTTAGTGTTTCCTTGATGACGTTGTCGAATTTTCTTGCGGCATATAAGCTTCTAATATTCCATGTGGAAATTCGTAGTTTTGACTCTGCTATGTTGAGCCGGGAGATTCTTCGAACCCCTTGCTCATTAAAATGCTGCCCTAGACTAGGGACAGTGGTATTTGGTTTTCTCTCCATAGCAATATCCTGGGAAATTTGAACACTGAGGTGGTTTCCCGTTGCCTTCTCCTGTCTTGAATCAGTCGCTCCTAACATAGAGTCAGGCGCTGCCATAGCTGTTGGTCCGCTGGAGGTATTTAATTTCCCTACTACCACCCATATCTGGGAGGCTTCCCCCTATCCGCTACCTTGGGGATTTTTTAAACAGAGGAACGGATTTCAATGCAGCTTGGCGCGTCGGACTGAAGAAATCCCAAATTACATATGTGCATAATAAAATGCTCTACAGAATTGCATTTTGAAACAGAAAATTATAAAAAATTTTAAAATCAGTGAACAATCGTGAAAATTAAACCAAATTTGTTACTTGGGGGTGTGAGTTTGCGGAGTACCTCGTGCTCGCAGCAGGTGTTTTCTTCTTCTGTAGTATTACGCCAGTTCATCATAGAATTGACGGACACTCGTTACTCGGGAGTTTTCGAGGTCGCTGAATACGAATACCAGATCGGCAAGAGCCGCAGAAAGTGTTTTAAACGTCTTCCTCTGGAATTGCCATAATACAGTTTGTAATAGAATTGTCCTAAACTTGTTACTCGGGTGTTTACGAAGTCGCGGAATACAAATATCATCACAAGTAAATCCACGAGTAACGAGTATGGGCAAATCCAATCACAAATTGTCGCTATATTCTAGAGGAAGACGTTTAAGACACGCTCTGCGGCAACAGGTACTCCGTAGGCTCTTGCCGACCTCGTTCATGTTCAGCGACCCCTTAAACTGCCGAGTATTTACCGATTTTAAAATTTTCATAATTGTCTACTTGAGAATGCAACTCAGAAATGCATTTTCTTATGCAGGAATGCTATTATTAGTTTCTTCATTATGAGATTAGTTCACACAGTTTCTATGGGTTCTCACAAATCCAACGCACCAAGATTCATTAAAATCCATCTTATTGAACAAAACATTGATAGTAAGGCCTATTTTGTGCTTAAATGTCTCGACTACCGTTAACGTTATATAAGTGTAAACTTAGCCACACTTTTCCATCCACAGATTCTGTTATGGTGAATATTGAATGTGGGATAGAGTGAATACTATACGTTGCCATATCTAAAATATTTCTCCTTCTTCTTCAGCGATGATTTTACAATCTTTAGCGACGACTTGACTCTTAAATGTGAATAGGTAGTCATTAGGGCAAGTGTGGCATGTATAAATAATTCTCGAAGTAACTAGTTTAATACATATCAAGTATTTTGATTGGTCGATGAAGTAACGAAAAACTAATTTCTTTATATCATTCATATAATAGCGTGAGTTTTGACAAAGAAATGGGACATAAACCTTACTGGATCGTACATGAGCTGCAAAATGTCAGAACATTCATTGAACATAACGCACTAAGACGAGTACCACAAAGAGCTTTCGCCTCGAAATAAAACATATGCAGAGAGTACCATACAGGACCGTACAAGGGTCTGGACATTCATGGAACAAAATGCTCTATTTCATTGAAACTGCAGCAAATACCACCATGAGCTTCGGCCCATAAAAAGAAAATAAACATGCACTTCCAATCAATATTTCAGAAAAAGTTGACAAACCGTACAGGACCGTACAAGAGCGGAAAAATATCTGGACATTCATAGAAAAAACTACTCTATTTCAAACAAACTATAGCGAATACCTCCATGAATTTAGGACTGAAAGTAGAACATATACCGAGAGTTCCAATCAATATTTCAAAAAGAGTTGACAAACCGTACAGGGCCGTACAAAAGCGGTAAACTATCTGGACATTCATAGAACAAAATGCTCTAATTCATTCAAATTATGACGAGTACCACCATGAGCTTTGCTCGAAAATAGAAAACATACACGCACTAACAATCAATATTCGAAAAAAGTTCTGGACATTCATAGAACAAAATGCTCTATTTCATTGAAAATAACGCGAGTGCCACCATGAGCATAGGACTTAAAATAGAACATATACCGAATTCCAATCAATACTTCAAAAAGAGTTGACAAACCGTACAGAACCTTACAAGAGCGGTGAACTATCTGGACATTCATAGAACAAAATGCTGTAATTCATTCAAACTATATAGTACCACCATGAGCTTAGGACTAAAAATAGATTATATATAAGAATTCCAATCAATACTTCAACAAAAGAAAAAATATATATATATATATATATATATATATATATATATATATATATATATATATATATATATATATATATATATATATATATATATATATATATATATATATATATATATATATATATATATATATATATATATATATATATATATATATATATATATATATATATATATATATATATATATATATATATATATATATATATATATATATATATATATATATATATATATATATATATATATATATATATATATATATATATATATATATATATATATATATATATATATATATCAATCGTATATATATATATATATATATATATATATATATATATATATATATATATATATATATATATATATATATATATATATATATATATATATATATATATAAACCCGTTTTGTACGCGAATTCATTGCCAATTTTGAAAGCTAGAGTTTCAAAAATATATTTATGATATATATATATACAAAATATTATATAACAACTAAATATAATAAAGTTACTAATTGATTTTATTCAGTTTACTTGCTGAAAGAAATAATGTCAATACAAAATTATATATATATATATATATATATATATATATATATAAACGCGACGTTTTGAAAGCTAGAGTTTCAAAAATGTTAATGACGTTTTCGTTTTTAAATTTTAAATTTAAGATTTATGAACAATTATTCTATCACAGTTCATTCTTATAATAAATTATACAAAATTATTACTTTTTCACAAGAAATAACAACTAAATTTGCAAAAATAATAAAGTTACTAATTGAACAACTTTTATTCAGTTTACTTGCTGAAAGAAATAATGTCAATACAAAATTTATTATTATAAAATAATCAAATCAAAAACTAAATTTTAACAGTCGAGTAGAAATTAAGATTATATAGAATTAGAAATCATCGTCCTATTCTCAACAGAATAACTCAAATTGTAAGAAGTTAAATACCACACATGCTTAAAAGTTGTAAAACAATTGCTCAAAGCTCATTCATACTTGTAAAAACTATGTACATTGTGAAAAAAATAAATAAAAATGACATAATTGTATTTATGCGTACAAATGTATGTAACTTGATCAATTCAATTGTGATTTCCATTCCCTATAAGATATTAGTACAGGGTGTCCTCCATTCTGTAGTTTTATGGGGCAGCTATGTTGAACAACGCAAATAGAACAAAATGAACCCCCATTTTTGGTCTCGATTTTCGAAGAAACCTTATTGAAGAAAACCAATTTCAGTCGTATTTTATTTTTGAATTATTCCGGAATTTTTGATTTTTAAGGATTTGAGCAAATTACCATATCTCGGGTACGTACGGAGTTACGTAAAAAATGCACTTTTTTGAATTGGATTTGAATTATTTTACCCAACGGTTCTCGAGCTATAAGGTAAACTTGTATTTTTCCTTTTAGAAAATATATAATATGGAGAAATATTTATATGGCGTGTTTTTCAAAAATAAAATGTCATTCTATCTATGTCATATACAATATTAGTATATCTATGAACATGGAGAGATCGCAGAATAATTCAGATGAACTGTCGATACTGAATAGGTGAATATGAAAACCACAGAGAACGTGTTCGTTGTGTAAACTAGAGATTCCGATATCAGGAAAGCTATTCCGTAGTATTTAAACGACAAAAAATATAATAATATGATATAATTTATTATTCAAAGTGGAGGCAATGGTTGAGCTTCTGGTGATATTTATATCAAACGATAGGTGTTAACGATTCTTGCGAGAACCGCGGAAGAGTGAATACAAATTTTCGGAACATTCCCTATTTATTAAGGAAAACCAATATCTGACGCCTACTTGAAATTTCGTTTTCTAAAATATTTCAGAACGTTGAGAACAACAAATACAATAACAATATAAATTATTAATCCAGAAACTTCCTTGATATATCAAAACTGCAACTTACTCATTCTTTCTGTTAACCAATAGAAATCTTATCGTTAAAAAAATTCAGCTCTTCAGAATTATATCGCTTTTCTGTATTGAATTATTGAATAAAAAATGAGGACTGATGAAAGAGCAATGCTAGTTTCAAAGAAGTTTCTCCAAAATTTTGTAAACATAATTTGCATCTTCCTCTGGCCGAACTCACATAATTCAGAAGTTGAATGCCACTAATTTGGTCAATTGCATCCTGGAATCGGTTAACCAAATCCTCCCTTCTTTCGGACCGCTTTTGGACATTTTTGTTCTTGCAAAAATACATATGAAAAATTCTACTGGACTGAGATCAGCAGATCTCGCTAGCCATAAAATGAGACCCAATGTCTGTGATCTCCCAAAAGTCGTTGAAGTTTTCGTAGAAAATGCCTGCATTATGCGTAGATGCGACGTCCTGTTGAAATCATTTTGTTCGAAGTCAACAAGCGAAACATTTTCCAAATATGGTTCAAAAAGTTCAGTTAAAATATTTATATATTATATATCATATATATTCATAAATATTTGTTTGCGTATAAGGACTCCTCAAAAAATGTGGTCCCATCATTTGTTGCCCAACGATTGCCAACCATTCATTGAAGCCAAAGCGACCTTGGCGTTTTCTCTCTTGGTAAAAATTATAATTTTCATGAGAACTATGATGTGGAAGACTATTAAAAAGTCCTTCACTGGTTATGCTAACCTCATCAATCCAAATAATTTTTCTTGTTAATGTTTTTGTTATTCTCCTGCATTTTCCAGGCATTTCCCTTAATTAAGCGCTAGGGAAAAGTTGGTGACTCAGTCTCATCCTACATAGTTCAAACTTTTTTATTATTTTCTGATTGCGGCTTTTCGAAACACCAGTTATATCGTCTATTTCTCTCATCGATGTATAAGGTTTTTTAATCACTGCTGCAATAATGCTCGTTCCAGTTTCTTTAGCATATTCTTCGAAGATCGGTTACTTAAAAGATCCATAACATCGCAAATTCTTTTGCAACTTTCTAAAGATTCGTTTATCAAGCTGGTGTTGCTCCGGAGACCGATCTTGATAAAGGTAACCTGCAACTTCACTGAAATTTCCGATTTCAATGAAACAAGAAATCATATCATACTTCCCGTCGTTTCTATACTTCGTTTCGTCAAACTTTCCTAAATAACACAAACCCATTCTAACAATACAAAATTCTAAATATGGGGGATAGTAGTTGATTATATTCAGGATCGAAAGTTTCCCTCTGTGATCTTTCCATGTTCCTCCCTATTTGCCGACCGCTTTAGGTAAGTTTGGGTCTTGCAAAACCAAATATGAGAAATTTTAATGAGCTGAGGTCAGAAAATCTCGCGAGCCGTAAAATGAGACCGCATGTGCCTATCCAGTGATCTTCCAGAAGTCGTTGAAATTAACGTAGGAAATGCCTGCATTATGTGCAGGTGCTCCGTCGTGTTGAAACCACTTTATTCGAGGTCTGCAATCGAAACATTCTTCAAATATGGTTCAAAAAGTTCGGTTAAAATATTCAAGTACTTTTTTGCGTTCAAGGATTCGTCAGAAAATATTGTCCCATCATTTGTTGCCCAACAATTGCCAACCACTCATTGATGCCAAACCAATTATATCGCCTTTTTGTCTCGTCAATTTTCAATTACTGCTGCAATTTTGTTCGTTCCAGTTTCTTGAGCATATTCTTTGATGTTCGGTTATTTGAAAGATCCTTAAGTTCGCAAATTATTTTGCAACTTTCTGAAAATACGTTAATCAGGCTGGTGTTGCTCCGGAAACCAAACTTGATAGAGGTAACCTGCAACTTCAATCAAATATCCTCTTTCAATGAAACAACAAATCATAACATACTTCTCGTCGTTTCTATACTTCATTTCGACAAACCTTCTAAAATAACGCAAATCCATTTTAACAATTCAAAAATTCTAAATATGGGTTGATTATTTCGACAATTACAAGGCGTTCTCTGTGACTTTGCCAAACACAAATTGACAGGATCGAAGTTTTCCTCTAGGATCTTTCCATGTTCACAGAATAAATCTTCTGTTTTTGCTTTAGAGAATGATTTTGCGAAAGGCCAGGTTCCATTCTCATAGCAAGATTTGGTGAAAATGTTTTTTGCTTTTCTGAGAAATACACCGTAATGATATTTTCATATTATATACTCAACGCGAGCAATTTCGTGGATTATTGGTATTGGAAAACAAACACAAATTTTCCTTAAAGCTTGAGAACCGATGGGTGAAAAATTAGTCTATTCAACAAATTTCCTAAAGAATGTAAATATATTTTTAACGTAACTTGATTAGTGCGAGAGATTTGGTAACTTGCTCCAATCCCGGAAACTTGGAAAAAACAAATTGATTTCATTGGTTTTCATCAATGAGGTTTTCTCTAAAATCCAGACTGACAAAGGAGGTAATTTTTTCTATATGCAATAATATAGAGCACATAGCTGCTCCTCAAATTCATCGATCTTGGGACATCCTATACAATCAGTACAGAATATAGATAGACTCTCTAAGTTCCATTTCAGTAATTAAAATTGCTGCGTAGCATTTAAAAGGTAGTTGGAAACTAATTGGATAACAGTTTTTGGCAAACTTGTTGGAAGGTGTTGCCATAGAAATTATCCAAAATAATTCAATTGGTCAGAGAACTGCTTTGTGTTTTTTGAGGCCTAATATACATCGCTCAACGAAAACGGCATAGAAATGTTGGAAAAGCGTTGGAATCATTGTGTCACTGCAGATGGAAAGTATATAGATATAGCATTGAACCTTGTTTTAAATTTTTCTACTGAACATAAATTCAGCTAGGCTCAGCAAGTGATATTGAAATGTGTTCTATGTTATTTATTGAAAAAAACTTCAAAATCAGTAGAACTAAAATAGGTAACATCGTCTAAAACAATTATTTTTGGAATTCCAAATCTAGCGAAGGATTGTCTTAGAAGTTGCATGGTTCAATTTGAGTGGATTGAGGAAGTTCGAAATCCCTCAACCTATTTAGAATGTGCATCTAGCATTACAAAATATAATTTGCCTGATAATCGACGTGAATTATCCATGTGTAACCTCTCCGAGACCTCTTTCGGCCATGACCAATTGACAAGAGGGACATTTGGGGGATTTTTCGAAAGTTTGTTATAACTTGTACGGTTTTTCGCAAAATTTCATATATCTTTGTCAAACTTTGGTCACCAAAAGTGACTTCTACCTGAACGTTTCATTCTGACAATACCCAAAAGGGTCAAATGCAATTGATTGAGGAAGAAATTTCGTAATTTCGATTGCATTATCACCCTATAATTTTGAAAAGTGCAACAATCTACGAGTGTAACTTCAAAATGCCTTGAAAAGTATGGATATTATATTATATACTCTACTCAACGCGAACAATTTCGCGTATGGTTTGTATTGAAAAAAAACAAATTTAACTTGAAGCTCGAGAACCGGTGGGTGAAAAATTATTCCACTCAACAAATTTACTAAAGAATGTGAAAATATTTTCATCGTAACTTAATTGAGTACGGGAGACATGGTTACTTGTTCAAATCCGGAAATTTGAAAATAAAAATTGATTCCATTGGTTATCACCAATAAGGTTTTCTGTAAAATCCAGACCGACATAGGGGTGTGATTTTTTCTATCTGCAATGATATAGAGCACGTAGTGTTTCTTCAAAATCATCGAACTTAGGACATCCTATACAATCAGTATAGACAATTAATAGACTATTTGATTTCCATTTCAGTAATCAAAATTGCTGCAGAGCATTTTAAAGGTGGTTGGAAACTAATTGGATAACAGTTTATGCCTAACTTGTTGGAAGGTGTTGCCATAGAATTTATCCAAAATAATTCAATTGGTCAAAGAACTGCTTTGTGTTTTTCGAGGCCTAATATACATCGCTCAACGAAAACGGCATAGAAATGCTGGAAAAGCGTTGGAATCATTGTGTAATTGCAGATGGAAAGTATATAGATATAGCATTGAACCTTGTTTTAATTTTTCTACTGAACATTAATTCAGCTAGGCTCAGCAGGTGGTATTGAAATATGTTCTATGTTATTTGAAACTTCAAAAACAGTAGAACTATAACAGGTAACATCGTCTGAAACAATTATTTTTGGAATTCCAAATCTAGCGAAGGTTTGTCTTAGAAGTTGCATGGTTCAATTTGAGTTGATTGAGGAAGTTCGAAATCCCTCAACCTATTCAGAATGTGCATCTAGCATTGCCAAATATAATTTGCCTGATAATCGACGTGAATTATCCATGTGTAATCTCTCCGAGACCTCTTTCGGTCATGACCAATTGACTAAAGGGACATTTGGGGGATTTTTCGAAAGTCTGTTATAATTTGTACGGTTTTCCGCAAAATTTTATATTTCTTTGTCAAACTTTGGTCACCAAAAGTGACTTCTACATGGACGTTTCATTCTGACAATACCCAAAAGGCTCAAATGCAATTGATTGACGAAGAAATTTCGTAATTTCGATTGCATTATCACCCTATAATTTTGAAAAGTGCAACAATTTACGAGTGTAACTTCAAAATGCCTTGAAGAGTATGGATATTATATTATATACTCTACTCAACGCGAGCAATTTCGCTTATGGTTTGTATTGAAAAAAAAAACAAATTTAACTTGAAGCTGGAGAACCGGTGGGTGAAAAATTATTCGATTCAACAAATTTACTAAAGAATGTGAAAATATTCTTATCGTAACTTAATTGAGTACGGAAGACATGGTAACTTGTTCAAATCACGGAAATTTGAAAATAAAAATTGATTCCATTGGTTATCACCAATAAGGTTTTCTCTAAAATCCAGACCGACATAGGGTTGTAATTTTTTCTATCTGCAATGATAAAGAGCACGTAGTGTCTCTTCAAAATCATCGAACTTAGGACATCCTATACAATCAGTATAGACAATTAATAGACTAGGCTCAGCAAGTGGTATTGAAATATGTTCTATGTTATTCGAAACTTCAAAAACAGTAGAACTATAACAGGTAATATCGTCTGAAACAATTATTTTTGGAATTCTAAATCTAGCGAAGGTTTGTCTTAGAAGTTGCATCGTTCAATTTGAGTTGATTGAGGAAGTTCGAAATCCCTCAACCTATTTAGAATGTGCATCTAGCATTGCCAAATATAATTTGCCTGATAATCGACGTGAATTATCCATGTGTAATCTTTCCGAGACCTCTTTCGGCCATGACCAATTGACTAAAGCGACATTTGGGGGATTTTTCGAAAGTCTGTTATAACTTGTACGGTTTTTCGCAAAATTTTATATTTCTTTGTCAAACTTTGGTCACCATGGTGACTTCTACCTGAACGTTTCATTTTGACAAAACCTAAGCGATTCAAATGCAATTGATTAAGGAAGAAATCTCGTAGTTTCGATGGCATTATCACCCTATTATTCTAAAAAGTGCAACAATCTCCGAGTGTAACTTCGAAACGTCTTGAAAAGTATGGATATTATATTATACACTCTACTCAACGCGAGCAATTTCGCGTATGGTTAGTATTGGAAAAAAAAACAAATTTAACTAGAAGCTGGAGAACCGGTGGGTGAAAAATTATTCCATTCAACAAATTTACTTAAGAATGTGAACATATTTTTAACGTAACTTAATTAAGTACGGGAGATATGGTACCTTGCTCAAATCCCGGAAATTTGAAAACAAAAATTGATTCCATCGGTTATCACCAATAAGTTTTTCTCTAAAATCCAGACCGACAAAGGGGTGTCATTTTTTCTATCTGCAATGATATGGAGCACATAGCGTCTCCTCAAAATCATCGAACTTAGGACATCCTATAGAATCAGTATAGACAATTAGTAGACAATTTAATTTCCATCTCTATATTAAAATTGCTGCAGAGCATTTTAAAGGTGGTTGGAAACTACTTGGATAACAGTTTATGCCAAACTTGTTGGAAAGTGTTGCTATAGATTCATCTAAAAGAATTCACTTGGTCAGAGAACTGCTTTGTGTTTTTTGAGACCTAAGATACATCGCTCAACGGAAACGCCATAGAAATGTTGGGAAAGCGTTGGAAACCTTTTTGGCATCGTAGAGGTAAGTATATAGATGGCATAATTCGAAATTTGAGAATAAATTGTACTGTTATAGGTTAGTTAGTTTAGAGATGAATTTATTTGTTTATTATATTTGCATTAGTTTGTGGAACTCCTTCACATTCAATTTGCCTAGTTAATATGCTTGTGTTAACAGCCACTGTCTCAATAATATTGAGAACATTTTTTTCTCTTCATCAATTGAATCTTGGTTTCTAACATAAAGTGTATGGGCCAATGTTTCGCAAACATTTATTGCAGGTTTTCTTCATTCAGATCGTCCTTGTATACGCCAATTCATTCAGTCATATTATCACATCATGAAAAGAATGTTGAATGTGTATCCATCTCTACACTAGCGGTTTAATGGAAAACTGAATCATAATTCTAATGCACCATTCAGACTTTCGTTCATTTTCTGCATTTATCCGAGTTTCAACCAATAATCACATCCAATTAGCATCGCAGAATATTGTTCTGTACGCGTAGAAACTGACATTGTGTGACGTCAGCCAAAAGCAACGGCGGCGACTTTTTCGGGCGCTTTATACGAAGCGGCTGTGCCCTGGGACAAATGACATCGTAATGAATTTTCGGTATCAATATGAGCTGCAAGCGCGGTCGGAAAAGCGCTAGGGTGTGAAATTGGAAAACTGCACCGCGCTGCAGTGGACCATATCTCAATTCCAGTGGCGCGACGCACAATTATTGCCAATGAATGAATTCTGACATCGTTATTATATTTCCTTGATAAAAGCAACACTGTTTGAAGAAGTTAATTTACGAAACTTGATGTCAGTTCTTTTCTCTTTGTCCGTACGCAATTATAACTAGAAAACTAGCTTTTTGAACCTGCTAAATTGTTATTCATGCCACGCTGTGCCAAGAAATGAACGCGCAATATCTATATTTCAAATTTCTTTTTTGGCAGGTATCTGATTATTAACTAGTACCGTGATAACTATGCATTTTAAACATAGATCCCTCTAGACCCCTCCGATCATGATGGGCACAGTCCGTATTCTGTGTCTACCTGACCCGAGGGTTTGAAATATCGATGAATTTCTAAGATTTTGTCTGTCTCTTCCTTTGCCAACCTCATAAATGTTAAATAAACTCCGCAGATCGTCTGCAGTACACGTTGCCATGATCTACTCTACAGACAACCCACGCGGTCTGCCAAATTGCCTAACCGCCGTTGCCCACTAGCGAACCATGTGTTCAATTTAACATTTATGCTTACAACGGGTGTTTATGTGAACCATTGACGTTTTTCTTCGTGCGTGTGACCCTATCCCGGTAGCAAGTGAAGCTCAATGTAAGCATTACGGCATGGTTTTCTTCTGTCGAGAAGAAGAACTCATCACCGACAAAGTTATCCGATGAAAAATGATAACAAGAAGCCAACCCAAGAGTTCCAATACTTCCGCACACGAGGTGAAGCCGACGCCAGCAATAAAAGCGATGCACGTAGATAATATCCGGATAATTCAGAGACCACAGAAACCACCACCACAGCAATCGCGAAAAAAGCATCCAGTTCTTGGGCCGAAGACAACACCAAGTGGCCATGAGAAATGGTTTTAATTTTTTTATGTAACTTACGAATAAAGTTACAAAGAAGATGCGTGTCACTCCACTCCCTTTCAGGGTTTTTCATTGTATATATCTGTAATGTATCAAATAAAAGTCAATTTCGTGTTGAACTTATTTATTGCGATTCTCAAACCTAATCTCGAATGCACAGATGGTAATAACGCAAGATTGTCTGAAGCATTGATAACTTATTTTGGAGGGGATGAGGCGCAGGTCAAGTGACATATATCAAAACTTCTGATACATTACATCCTTCCCTACTTATGAATGAAAATCAATAGAGTTGATAATAACCTGAAAGTCTATATACATATTTATTTAGTACCTACCTAATACCTGGATAATTCAGAGACCACAGAAACCACCACCACAGCAATCGCGAAAAAAGCATCCAGTTCTTGGGCCGAAGACAACACCAAGTGGCCATGAGAAATGGTTTTAATTTTTTATGTAACTTACGAATAAAGTTACAAAGAAGATGCGTGTTACTCCACTCCTTTCAGGGTTTTTCATTGTATATATCTGTAATGTATCAAATAAAAGTCAATTTCGTGTTGAACTTATTTATTGCGATTCTCAAACCTAATCTCGAATGCACAGATGGTAATAACGCAAGATTGTCTGAAGCATTGATAACTTATTTTGGAGGGGGTGAGGCGCAGGTCAAGTGACATATATCAAAACTTCTGATACATTACATCCTTCCCTACTTATGAATGAAAATCAATAGAGTTGATAATAACCTGAAAGTCTATATACATATTTATTTAGTACCTACCTAATACCTGCTTCCCTAGCTTTGAAGTCTACTATTTACAATAATTTTCACTAATTCTATGTACTATGGTAGAACGCTTTCAGATGGTTCAACTATCCTCTTAGGTCTAGATTGATATAATTTCATTCTCAACTTGAGAATTGCCAGCACAAGTTGTGGAACTGTCTAAGTTACAATCATCATGTTTATTGAATATATTGGATAAACTATGTCTGGCAAAGCTTTTCTAAACTGATTCGAGTGACGTGTCCAACGTTTCTTAATATCTACTAAAAATGTTACCCTATCAATTTTCTTACTAATAGTGCCCTTCATCCAACTAACTTTTCCCAGAACCCTATAATCCTTAGCTAACACATTATCCCCTATGACATATTCTACTTTATTAATCCCCCGATAATTTTCACCCTTTGTTTTGGTTGAGCTTTTTGAACTCAATTTTCTTCTATTTTCGAGGTTGAACATAAAATAGCATTGAACCTTTTCCTTATTTTTCTAACGAACATTAATTATGCTGGGCTCACGTCTGTGGTATTAAAATGTGTTGTATGTTATTTTTTTGATGAAAACATTTCAAAATAACCTGAACTAAAATAGGTAGCATTGTCTGAAACAATTGTTTTTGGAATTCCAAACCTAGCGAAAGTTTGTTTAAGAAGTTGCATAGCTCCATTTGAGTTGATTGAGGAAGTTTGAAATCCCTCAACCCATTTAGAATGTGTATCTACCACTACAAAATATAATTCTTCTTATAATGGACGTGAATAATCTATGTGTAATCTCTCCCAGACCTGTATGGGTTATGACCAATTGACTAGAGGGACTTTTGGGGTTTTTTCGAAAGTCTGTTACAACTATTACTGTTCTTTGGCCACCAAAAATGTCTCCTGCCTATGCTTTTCATTTCAACAATACCCAAATGCCTGAAATGCAATCGATTAAGTTGGAAAATTCATAATTTTGATGAGATTATCACCCTATAATTCTAAAAAGTGCAACCATCTACGAGTGTGAATTCGAAACGTCTTGGAAAGTATGGTTTGATTTCACTATCGTTTATATACTCTCGCCAAACATTCCCTATATATTTTTTTATACGACATGAAACTTCATCTTTTTGTGTTCATTTTTTCACATTTTCTAAATTCATAATAATTTTTTCACTGTTGGGCAAAAAGTTACAATATAGAAGATCGATATCCTCTTTGAATTTAGAATTTAATAAATTTTCATTTGGTAATCGCGATAGTGCATCCGCCATCTTTTCCCTTGACTCAACATATTCTATTTTGTATTGATAATTAGAAAGTATAACAGCGCATGGTCTCAAACGGTTGGCTCAAAATTGAGAAATAGGTCATTTCTGATCCAGAATAGCAATAAGAGGTTCATTATCACTAACAAGTTTGAATTTTTTCAGGTAAAGGTACTGATGGAATTTCAAAATAACAAATATGATGGCCAATCCCTCTCTCTCTCAATTTGTGAACACCTCTTTTCAGTTACGGACAATGATCTCGATGCATATACAATTAATCTAGTTACTCTATAGGGAAAATATGACTAAGCACTGCCCCAACGCCGAAAGGGCTCAGACAGTGAGTCTAATTTCTAAATCTGGATTGAAATGTAACAATGCTTCAAAAGATACTGAGGCTGCCTTCTCTTTTGCGGATGCGTTATTACTCTCATTTGATCATTTCCATTTTGAATCTTTCTTGAAAAGGTGATATAATGGATGTAATATCGTTGAAATATTTCTCACAAATTTTCCATAATAATTAACCATTCACGAGTTTTATTCACTTTTTAATCGTCGCCAAATTATCTGTGATGTATTAAATAAAAGTCAATTTCGTATTTAACTTATTTATTACGATTCACATACCTAATCTCCAATGCACAGATACTAATCACACAAAATTCCCGGTAGCTTTGATATCTTATTTTGGAGGGGATGACACGCAGGTGACATATCAAAACTTCTACTACATTACAATATCTCATATATCTTAGTGCCTTGCACCACGCTCTCACCCTGTAAGAATCTAGACCATACAACTCACTTACGTAAGACAAGGTTTTCTGTGGTTTCCCTCGTCATCACTGAGTTGATGCCAAATGGTACGTAAGATAGTAGGACGACCACAGACGAACTGCACACAGTGTATATTATTCAAGTAGGATAAAACTTTTTTCTTTTCTTTTTTTTTGATTTTCAATGAAAATATGTACACGTATACAAATTTCTCAAATAAAGATACATGGTATGGCAATATAAAGGCGCTTAACCGTGATTTTCAGAGGGGAGCCGTGTTCACTATGCTTTCTAACCATAGATCTCTCTGGGCTCTTACGATCAAGCTGAGCACAGAACGTATTCTGTGTCTATTTTTCCCAAGGGTTTAAAATATCGTCTGTCTCTTCCTTCTCAAACCTCACGAGGTCACATCGTCTCCGTAGATCGTCTGCAGCACGCGTTGCCACGAGTCGACTCTACAGACAACTCAAGCCGTCCGCTATATTGCCAAACCTCCTTTGTTTACCAGCGAATCACGTGTTGCATTTAATTTTACGTTTATAACGGGTGTGTATGTGAACCATCGACAATTTTCCATCCCATCCCAGTAGCATAACATACGTTTTTCTTGGATATGTCAGACATGTAATAACGAAATTCAAGTTTTTTTTCTTAATGCATGTAAATTAAAATGAAAGAGATAAATTGAGATTTTGCAAGAAACCACAACATATTGATAACAGCATAGCTTCACAATTTTCTTTGTAATTTTCATTTCCATTTCTATGAATACCATTTTTATCTCGATTGTCCACAAGCATTCCTCAGTACTGGTGGATTACTAAGGAAATAATTCTTCAACATATCTAAGCTTCTGAATAATTTGAAGTTTGTGCATTAATTTATTTCCACAGTGTCTTTTGATCCTGATAGTTACTCATCATGAATATAATCAGTCATTTCTAGTGGAATACCTAGGGCCACGGTAGTACCTCCGCCAAGTCGAGCGAAAGAATAACCGTAGTTTTATCTATTTAATTGGCAGTATTTTCGAACCACTATAGCTAATATGTTAAACTAGAAAAGAAAACTTTCAGTTGCTAAACAATTTCGATAATTAGCCATCGTCTCAAATTGCAAATTATTATACCTTATAGTTTACGAATTATCACCTTAATTAATCAACGAAGTGATGGTAGGTGCCATTTAGTGCATACGATGTGGAACAACATTGGAAATGTGAAAATTATTAGACTCTACCAACGAGTATTTCCTCCTGTTGCATTAATAAATGCTTTGAGACTGGGAGGCATGCTTTTGGTTATGAAATTAAGAATAATATTTTGGGGAGAATTGTTCCACTCATACTGCCACAGTCCTCTAAGCTGCTTAGTATTTTTTGCGGCTAAGATGTGGGTGCGAATACGTTTCCTTAAGTTATCCTAGACATGCTGAATGAGTTTTAAATTGGACTAAGAGCAGGCTAATCAAAACGCCTCATTGTTCTTACATCCAGAGATTGCATAGCGTTTTTGGTTTCGTTAGGCATGGAGCTATGTGCTATAAAAAACCACCATCAGCTATTGTTATCATTAATGGTAGTGTATGGTCTTCCAGAATTTCAGCAATCTCTGAACAGTTACTGAGCCATCGATGAACACTAATTATATACGTCCAACCGAACAATTGGGGTATAAACGGGATTCATCACAAAGCATAACCCTGATCCAGCCTTCATAATTCCTCGCCAGGTGAATTCTGGAAAAAGCCAATCTTCCAACTCATTTTCTGCGCTGAAGTGGTGGACCTGTAGCCCTACCACAATAACATCCAAAAGCATATTAACCACCTTCTGCATTCACTAAAGAAAATGATTTGAAACTCAAACAGAATCGCCAATTTCGTTTTTTTTTGCCAAATGCCGGATATGTCAGATTACAGATATTACAACACCTGTACCCAATCCTATGTTTTGATTGAAGACCCCGTAAGTACAGCTGGTGAGCAAAAAGCACAAATCAAAATAATATTTCAGAATAACCTCAATATTTTGCTCTTCTATGTTTTTAGGATTGATTTAATCCTATATTTTGTAAATACAGAACTTTAGAATTGGTTGTGATTTTACACATACATGAAAATTTATGAAAAATAGTTCGAGAATGAATAGCTCTAAAAATAAAGCGTAACAACAACATCCTGAAAACAAGTTTAAAAATTATTACTCAAATTTTCGAGAAAGAAATGAAACATAGAACACTTAATGACTATTTAATTATTCGCTTATGAATATTGTTCAAAATGATAGCCGTTTTGTTGAAAACACTATTGACACCTCATTGCACTCCATCTAACCCATGAAAAATAAAATTTTTTGAGCTTCTAGGCAAGTATTAACATTCTTTTGGATCAAATCTTCTACACTATTTGGGAACGAAATGTAAACGCGATCTCGTAGAAACCTCCGAGATGAGAAATTAAGGGACGATAGATCTGGCGGACAAGCAGGCCACTGCACGGATCCGTTTGTTTCTATCCATTTTTACCCAAAAGTAGCATATAGCCAGTTAGTATTCAAATTCACTCAATGAGAAGATACTATCGTGTTGGGAGTATACTTCCATGAATTCCACCAGCAGAATATTTTCTGAGATATCGCCAAAATATTGAATTGATATAGTATTGTACTTTATTGGATCACCAATTCCGTTCATGAATTTTGGTCTCAAAATTCAATTATTGTGAATAGCCGACCAAACATTCACCCAAATTTTCTTTGAAAATTGTTTTCTACTATATTTTCTTCGCTTCAAGATTGATGGCTACTATTGAAAATCGAATCCATATATCTTTTTTCCAAAATTGCTATTCTATTGTAGTGTGTTTGAATTGAAATTTTGAAGTCCGCAATTCGGATCAATGTTATCTGAAACATAAATTTGCTGTGCAGTGAAAGTTTCGAACCGTGCACAGATTCTCCTTCATTCCCACACTCAGAAGAAGATACAGTTTTTCCAGCATGATTTAATGTATATGGGTTCAGTTCTTCTACTGATTCTTTTGTTATTAAGATATGTTTTGTTATGTTAAATTTATTCCAGCATTCTATTACATCAAGATCACATTCAGATCATCAGATTAATGGAATAGAGCTTACAGGCCAGGAAGTATCCTCGGACTATTGGTTGAAGCAAAAACATCGTGTTAAAGGAGGTAAAGTGTAACCTTTGTATTTGGATGCATAGTTCCATGTTTGAGAGGCTCACCTGGCACATTGTCCAGAACTATAACAGCTTCAAAGTCTAAATTCTTTTCTTTTTAATAATTTTTGTTTGTTTTTTTCCTTTAACGTGCTCTTTTTCTGCCTTTCGGCTGATGACACGCCAGGAAATTCTGTCACCTCACTAACCCGGGAATTTTGCCGAACCCCCCTCGTGTCGAGGGGGGTTCGGCAATCTTTAATGTCCAACACATCTCTGTTAGACAGGACCGACAGCTTTACATCTCCTCCGAAAGATGGACACTCGAGCGATTCCCAGAATCCGAAAAATCGCACCGACTTTGTGGGGATTGAACCCAGGTAACTCTGCGTAGGAGACGAGCATCATATCCCATACGCCACCGAGCCAGCTTCAATAATTTTCAACTTCTGAAACAAAAATATTAGCAATAATAAAAACAAGTAATGTGTTTTTAGGAATTTTAGGTAATAATTGTGATACGTAACGCGTTTCACTACACCGTAGCTTCTTCAGACGAATAAATGTACAGAAAATAAGAATGAAAATATAAATATGAATGTTTTTAAGTAATTAAAAGCTCCTTCTTAAGTGGTTATTGGTGACAAGTATAACCAATAAAATAAAGGAACAGATTGCTCCCTGAAGAGATTCAATAGAGGTTAAGCGCTTAAATCGACTTGTTCATTGATGAGTCTACCTGAGTGTTTGTGTTTGTTGATTTCTAAAGTTTCTCAAAGATCTACCTTCCAATATTTATTATCTGTATGCAAAATTTCAAACTGCGGGTCGAAAAAGTGACTATTTTCTGGGAGACGATTTGCGTAATTTGAATCTGATTTTTATTTGAAAAATTGCGTTTATGTTCCGATATTCTGATATTAAAATTATCACAGTCATTGTAATTCAATCTATAAACACCTGATTTATTGTTTTTATCTGATTTGGATTTTTTTTTTATTATTATTTATTATTTGCCTAAACTATCATTAGTTTGGAAAGCTATGTTGAAATTATTGCTACTCAAGAATGATTTCAGTTTCTCACTTATAATGCCAACGTAGGTTAAGGTGTGATTTTTGTTTCAATAATATAAATATGAAATATTATTTATTAGTTTGGGATTGTAAGCATTATTTGTTTAATCAAATTTAATTCTTTGTTTAAATTTTCTGGTGATAACGGGATGTTAATCAATCTAGAATAAAAATCATGAATGCTGACATTTTATCTTGATACGGATGACACGAGTTATGTATTATATCTGTATGTGACGGCTTATGGTAAATTGCGAAAGCACGTTTTCCATTTTCATTGGAAATTGTTACGTCTAAGAAATTTATTGAATTATTTCTTTCTATTTCGGTTGTGAATCCAATTTTTGGATGTAATGAATTTATATGATTTTCGAAAATTCTTAACTGTCTATCTTTTACTGTGAAGCAAATAATGATGTTGTCGACATAGCGATACCAGTATAAACAATATTTACTAAGTGGATGACTATGAATTAATTTTTCTAAATTATTCATGAATGTTTCTGCTAACAAAGGACTTAACGGATTGCCCTTAATCAAGCCGTCTTCACTAGTATAATATTTGTTACTGAAATAGAAATAATTTTGATCTAAACAAATTAGTAATAATGAAAGAGTATGATTTAATGATCGTATTGACATGATTCTTTTCTAATAATTCCTCAAATAAGTAGTACGTATTTTTGGTGGAATTAAGGGTAATAGATTCTTAAAGTCGAAAGAAATGAGTTTGGAATTAGATGGTATAATGGCATCTTTGATATTGGCAATTAGTTCGTATGAATTTTTGACCGAAAATTTAGATTTAAAATTGCAATGTTTTATAAGCAAGTCGTTAAGGAATTCGGAGTGTTTGAAAGAAGGTGCCGTTACATAAGAAACAACAGGTCTAATAGGGTAATTCGGTTCATGAAGTCTTATCAACGAATATAGTTCGGGGGATTGTGGATTGGAGTTGATGAATTTATATTTTTCGTGGTCTGTGATTAATGTTATATAGTTTCCGGCTGTTAGGAATTTTTCAGTTTTTGAAATATAATAGGTTTTACTAATCGCGATAACGGTGTTACCTTTATCTGCTTTAGCGAATACTAAATCGTTCTTGGTACTATTTTCACGAATTGTTTTTATTATTTTATTATCGGAATTGCAATGAGGTGATAATTTCGAAAAGGCTTCTTTGGTTTGGCTAGAATATTATCTTTTGAGTTTTTGGGAATGATTTCCGAGTCTATGCTTAACTGTTCAAAATTAGTTTCAGTAAGTTTTGGATGTAAATTATGTTTAAATCCTTTCTCTGATAGATCCTCTTGTGGTTGTGTAGAATCGGCATCAGTTAAATTAGTGAATCTGTCAAAAAATGTATGGTCTGAAAATTTATGTGTTGAAGGTTTGGGTGTAGAAAATTTTGAATTTTAGTGAATTCAACTTTTTCTGATGTTGCAGAAATTTTTTATGAATTTCGACATCGTATCTGGATTCAGAATCTCAAATATCGAACTCAACAAAGTGCAATCTAAACAATAATTCTGGGTGGTTTACGTTTAAATATATATAGGCAACGAACCTCCTGTTGTACTGGATCTTCATATCCTCTTTGATCCATAAAGGTTGACCTTTCTCGCTTGCTCTTCTTGCTAGTCCACTGTTGTTATGTGTCCTCAACCGTATGGAATTGGGAGTGAATCTGTTCAGTAGAACCATATATTCTGAGTATGAACTGCACATCTTAGTAGTATTTTAAAATACCACAAAGCCAAAAAGCCGGTATCAGCTTCGTTTAACATTTGAATTTGGGAGGCTTTTACATGGTAGAATTCCATTATCAATAATAAAAACGAGTAAAGCGTTATAAGGAATTTTACTCGATAATTGTGATTCGTAACGCGTTTCACTACACCGTAGCTTCTTCAGACGAATGATTGTACAGATAATAAGAATGAGAATATAAGAACAGATAATAAATATTGGAAGGAAGAAATAATAAATAATAATAAAAATAATAAGACTGTGATAGTTTTAATATTTGAATATCGGAACATAAACGCAGTTTTTCAAATAAAAAAATCAGATTCAAATTACGCGAATCATCTCCTAGAAAATAGTCACTCTTTCGACCCACAGTTCGAAATTTTGCATACAGATAATAAATATTGGAAGGTAGATCTTTGGGAAATTTTAGAAATCAACAAACACAAACACTCAGGTATACTCATCAATGAACAAGTCGATTTAAGCCCTTCACCTCTATGTAATCTCTTCAGGCAGCAATCTATTCCTTAATTTTATTGGATATACCTGTCATCACTAACCACTTCAGAAGGATCAACCCAATGAGCTTTCAATTACTTAGGAACATTTGTTTTTATATTCTCATTCTTATTTTCTGGACAATCATTCATATGAAGAAGCTACGGTGTAGTGAAACGCGTTACGAATCACAATTATTAAGTAAAATTTCTTGAAAAACCTTACTTGTTTTTACTATTGATAATTCTACCAAGTGAAAGCCTCCCGAATTCAAATGATAAACTATTAGTGCTTGTAACCCACGGTTGGTTATTAGCACGCCAAAACACTGGCAGATCGTTCTTGATCTCAGTTTTCGATGCACGAGGGTCAGAGAATCTGTACAGCATCAGTGGTGAAATGACCCAGACTCCAGATGTATTAGAACATAGCAACAGTGTAACTCTATCCACACATCCAGGACCAGACTTTTCGAATTTGGAATGAATATTTTGTTTCTAACAGTGCAGTTCCGTCTGTGTTAAATACTAACTCTGGTTTGAATCCTCCATCTGCTACTAGGTTAGATTCGTAAACGATTTTGGTGCCATGGTCGTACCTCAAATATATTGAACCGATGCTTGAAATCCTCCACTACCACAACTACCATCGAGTTCTTTAAAATGTGCCTGAAGACGCTTTTCTTTCTCCCCATTAATTGGACCAGTCAGGGGCACTGTTTTTTGGTTGCGGCCTTCGAGCCGCGATGACAACGTCATCTCCATTTTTCTATTGCTGGATCACGAACAATTACCTTATTTTATCTTCTGATTGTTTTGTCGATCGTACAGTTGATTCATTAACATCGAATGCGTGATATGAATGCAAACGTCTCTCCGAGGCATAAACGATCGAGCATGTCTATTTTCACTTTTAGTGATGATTTTCTTCGATTTTCAATTTTTTAGACTACATTATAAATTAGGAAAAAGCGGTATTAAGCGATCACAATTGTTGTAAGGAATGGAAAATTAAATAATTGAAAACGCAAAGTGGTTTTTAACGAAAGACTGTAGGTATATCAAAATATTCATGAAGCTCAAGATGCAGGAATACAAGTTTTGCAGTGAATTTTTTCTGTTATTAATATTTCGCACCCTTTCGAAGCAATTTCTACGCCAATGTCGTCCACCCCTGACAGTACGGGGACAGCATCCCTTAGTTTTCGCGTGGCCCTATAAAAATAAATACGGGCTTAACTACGATTTAGGGATGTTATAGAGTCGATCGAAAATACGATATAATAAAAAATAATGAAATCATAGCGCTACCCAATTCGGACAAGTTAATTTCTTCGTGTCAGTTCGGATTATTTCTTTTCACGGTCTAGACTCGCCGGAGACGGGGTGATCGATCAGATTGTTAAGCGAGCTGAGATGAAAACTTATTTCCTGGGGAGAAATATAAGTTGTTGGTAGCGAAAAGATGTAAATATTTGTTGTTGGATTCGTATTTCATGTTGGCTTTTCCGGGATATTTTGAATATCTGTACAAAATGTCATTCTTTCATATGGGTTAATTAAAATGGAAAACTGATTTTTTATTGAATAATTTTCACTGTATTTGCAAACTTATAATCCATTTCACACCAATGTTATAAAACAGGGATATCCACCGGGACCGTCCGTTAAAAACTTTTTGAGTTCCAATTACATTATCACGCTGAAATTTTATACGCGGCCATAACTAGCGATTTCCAATTGAAGTAATATATTTTCGAAGTGATACCATTTCCGGTTATACCGGAAGTGGGTCATCACTTTGTTATTTCAAATGGCAATCTACCTTTTTTATTATACATCTAGAACCGACATTTGAGCAAGACATAAAATAACCAAGTTGTTGCACTTATCTGTCAAAACTTTTGACAGATTTAAATATTTTTGTTATAAACTCGATTTTTGAGGAACATTTATAAAAATTGTAGCTCGTAGATCTTTTGAACTACAGACACAATTTTTGCTTAGAAGGATAGAAGAAGGATCGAGGAATTCTTTAAGCAGTCTACACATGTCAAATGTTTATTGCGTTGTTTTGTAATTATTTTTGTTATAAACTCGGTTTTTGAGGAACATTTATAAAAATTGTAGCTCGTAGATCTTTTGCACTACAGACACAATTTTTGCTTAGAAGGATAGAAGAAGGATCAAGAAATTTTTAAGCAGTCTTCACATGTCAAATGTTTATTGCGTTGTTTTGTATGATTTTTTCAATTTGGCCTTTTCAAACAGCAATAACTCAATTTTTTCAAAAGGCACGTGCCAATTTTATATCGTCATTAGATGAAGCGTCAAATTTCAGATGGAATTGTATCAGCATGTTGTTGAGCATCAATTACGAAGAAATAAAGCTGATTTCTGCATTGAAAATGTTCACATTTTTTCATTTCCATCTGGCGTGCAGTCATCTGTTATTTCTCATTTTTGCAATGAAATATTATTATTATGTATTCAGATCAGTTCCTCATTATTGTTGTTGTTCGTCAGTTGAAATTAATCTGAAAATGGTTTATTCCACTGAGGAAAGGGTCGAAATTGTATCGACGTATTTTCGAAATAACAGTTGTGCCAAAGAAACGGCAAGGATATTCGATAGGAACCATCCTGAAAGAGAAAGGAGTCAGTCACCAGTACGTTAAATATTTGGTTGACAAATTCCTAGCTACGGGTTCGGTGGCAAACAAAAACATGAAGTGGCATGTCCTGTCAGAAATGAGGCAACGGAAGTGGCAGTAGTGGGTCATCTACAAATGGAGAATACTACTTCGATCAGAAAACTATCTCGTCTGACTGGTGTATCAGCTACAACTGTCCATAGAATCGTGAAACATCACAAATTTCACCCTACAAGGTAAAATTAGTGCATGAAATAAACGAAGATGATCCAGATCGTCGTTTACAGTTTTGTGAAAATCTAAGTGAAAACCTAACCGCTAATCCAAATTTTCTGAATAACATCTGTTTTTCTGATGAAAGCACCTTTATGCTCAGTGGTGAAGTGAATAGACATAATTGTCGATATTGGGACACACAGAATCCTCATTGGTTTAGAGAGGCCCACACGCAAAGGCCTCAGAAGTTGAACGTTTGGGCAGGAATTTTGGCAATCATCTAGTTGGGCCTTTCTTTATTGAGGGTAATCTGAATGGAAATGGCTACCTACAGTTGTTAGAGGAACACATACTTCCTAGATTGACAGAAATTTTACAGAACGATCCAACTCTTTCTGAGGACGAAATGCGTTTTCAACAAGACGGTGCTCCTCCGCATTATGATGCTCGGTTGCGCCAATATTTAGACGAAAATTTCCCAGGAAGGTGGATTGGTAGAAGAGGACCTGTTGAGTGGCCAGCCAGGTCACCAGATTTAAATCCCCTAGATTTTTTTTTTGTGGGGCCATCTAAAATCTAAAGTTTATGCCACAAGACCAGAAAACCTGGAGGAGCTGCGGATGAGGATTATCACAGAATGCCGACTTTTGACTCCTGAAGTTTTCGCTAATGTGAGAAGAGAGTTCGAAAATCGTCTGTATAACTGTATGGAGGTGGGCGGAGGTCATTTTGAACAATTGTTGTAATAATCAAGTTAGTTTTTTGTTTTCAATTGAACACAAGTTCAATAAATCTCGTTTTCCTGTTTAGATGAGCATCCAATCAGTTTCTCCATCATCCCTCATCCTGATCCTCACGCCAGAAAACCTCGATTGCCAAACTGAAACCAATGCCTCAGTGATTCAGAAAATAGAAAAATCTTTCTGGAACTTTGCCACTCAACCTGTAATCACTTGTATGATTTTTTTTGAGTTGGGGATGCTGAATGGAAGAATATACCCATCTTTTATAGTTCCGAAATAATTTGGGAATATATTGAATTTTGATGATTTTGCAAGAACTAACAGAGAATGCTCTGAAATATTTGAATCAAATGGCTGAACTGGCTACGGTCACCTGACAGGTGCCTAAAATTAATGTACATGTCACTTCGTTCATTCGAATTCGATATTTCAACAGGAATTGTTGGTAATTTGGAGTGAAAATTTTTTAAAACACCAGATTGATAATAAAATGGCTGATTATTCAAACGAGGATATGTTTAATCTCTTTTTAATTTATGGCGAATGTCAAAAAGTGGTGGATAGAACTTGCAGGCAATTCAATAACCAATTTCCAAATTTGGCGGCTATGATTAAAACAAAACTTTGAAGGATTGGAAGCACTTTTCTGCAATTTGGAGGAACAAAATATATAGAAACTAGAAGAAAACTAATTCTCGAGGACGACGACAATCAAATTGATACGCTAGCGTATTTTCGTACCAATCCACATGAGTCCATTAATCTCAAATCAATGGATGGATTGAGTTATACTTCCATTCAAAGGATCCTTAAGAAACATAACATGTACCCGTATTTTTTTATCAGACTATAAAAATTGAAACCAACTGACCTTCCCAAGCGGCTAAATTTCTGTAAAAATCTATTAATTCGGCTTCAAGAAGATGAGACAATTCTGCAGAAAATTGTATGGTCTGATGAAGCCAAGTTCAATGATAGTGGAATAACCAACAGGAGATTCGACATTTTTGGGCCAGAGAAAATCCATTTTTCATTGAGGCTATTGATTTCCAAAATAAATTCAGCGTGAACGTTTTTGCAATTTTAATGAATGATTTGTTGGATTATCACATTTATGAGGAAACTCCTAATGGAAAAAGATTCCATGGAAATTTGAGAGGAACATTAGCAAATTTTTCAGATGGATTACCCCTCTGAGGGATTGCTATTACCAAATGGATGGTGCACCAAAACATAAAACACGAGCTTTAGATCGGCAGCTAACAGAAATGTTCGAGGATGGATGGTGGGGTAACCAAGGACCAAATATATAGCCTCCGCGTTCTCCGGACCTGACGCCCCTTGATTTTTATTTATGGGGCAAAATCAAGAGTGAAGTGTATCTTATTCTTGTAAGAAGTAAAGAAGAGTTACTAAAGCGCATTCATAATGCTTTTCGTAATATTGATCCTGAGGAAACTAGGAGTTCGTATACGAGCTGTCAAGTGTATCGAGCAAAATGGGGCCCATATTGAACATTTATTCAGATCGTAAATTAGTTTTCTCCTATGATGTTTGCTATCATTTATTCGTATTGATGTAATTATCTTCCGGTATAACCGGAAATGGTATCACTTCGAAAATATTTCAATCCAATTAGAAATCGCTAGTTTAGCCGCGTATAAAATTTCAGCTTGATATTGTAATTGGAACTTAAGATGTTTTTAACGGACGTTGCCGGTAGATATCCCTGTATAACATTGTTGAAAGCTCTTTCTTAGCTCAATAGGAGGAAAATCCAAGCAGGGTTGCTTCTTTGAGGAACAAAAAAGATTTAGCGAAGTTAACGATTTTAAGCCTTCTCGACTCTTAAGTAACTTTAAGGAATTTTTGTGTACATTACTGAAGGTTCAGTTTCAGATACAATAAAATCTTTTTTTCCATTCAAAATAGTTCATTATTTCTCGAAATAATGGAATAAAATAGTTAAACTATTTCTACAAGTCTTTCCCTCGAAAATTGATTTCTCTAACCCAACAGATTCATTATTCTCCCTTTCGGCATTTGTGGAGGACTCTGATACCATCTAAAACTAATGTGCGGTTTTTAATTGAATGCATCATATAATATGGATTCTTCTTCTTCGTTACATTCGATTTTATAAATACAGGGTGAGGCGTAATGGAAGAGCGTTTTTGAAATGAGAATAACTCAGCTATTTTCTAACGTAGAACATTTTTAATTACGAAATATTAAAGCTTAAATGTTATCATTTAGTGGAAAAAATCATGTTCTAAAAATGACATTAGGCAGATGACATCTATGTTCTGCAATGCATTGCTGTAGTCGATTCACAAAGTTCTGCATTACCCGCTCTAACAAATCGGTGTCGATTGCCGTAACTTCTCATGTGATGGCATTTTTCAACTATTGCAGATTCCGAGTTTCATCGACGTAGACCTTAGCCTTGAGGTTTCCCCACAAAAAATAATCACAAGCAGTGAGATCCAGGGAACGAGGGTGCCACGGCGCATCACCAAAACGAGAGATTACATGACCAGGAGAAAAGCGACGCACATATTCCATTGAGGCTCTAGCTGTATGTGCAGTGGCACCATCGTGTTGGAACCAAACATTTCTTCTGTCTATTCTTTGTCATCGCAGTTCTAAGAAAAAAAGTTCTCCAGCATGAAAATATATCGATTAGAGTTTACAGTTACGGTTGCTCTTCTCTTATTTTGGAAAAGTGCGGTTCAATCACCCCAAAACAGCTCATAGCGCACCAAGCGGGACTTTGTAACTGTGAAGTGGGATTGATAGAGTTCGCGAGGGTATTCTGAGCCTCATCACTCATCATTATTACTGGTTCATTTTCATCAGCGATAATCATTTGCAATTTCTAGGCTGGCGTTGTGCAAAATCTGCTTCATTCAGGTCCTGGACAACAACAGGCTTATAGAAGTGAAAACGGAGGTCTTGGTGTGAAATTCTGCGAACAGTTTGACTACTCATTTGGGGTGCTGCACCTCGTATCCAGAGGTATCCTGGGCTTTGAAATAC
This sequence comes from Cryptolaemus montrouzieri, assembly GCA_013387265.2. Lineage (NCBI taxonomy): Eukaryota > Metazoa > Arthropoda > Insecta > Coleoptera > Coccinellidae > Cryptolaemus > Cryptolaemus montrouzieri. The sequence goes on from JABFTP020000001.1 coordinate 36,739,611, forward strand.
AGCTTGTCTCACTCTTTCCACGGAAGCTGGTGTCCTTACACTTCGGGGACGACCTTGAGGTTTCGGACTAATTGCTGATGCAGTCGTTCTGAAATTCTGTACATATCGGATGATTGTACCACGCTTCGGAATTGAAATGTTACGACCAATGTTGAAGCGCTGGCGAAGTCGCCGCTGAACGACAATGCCAGACTCTCCCGATTTTAAATTCTCTTCAACTGCAACGCACTCTTTTATCACTTGTCCAGATATACATTGTGACTAAATGGTAACTCCTCCTGAGTCGAATGACCTCAGCTGCTGCCCTCTATTCACTCACTGTTACGTGTACTACCAGTTCCAAAAACGCTCTTCTGTTACGACACACTCTTTACTTCTATGGAGTATACCTCTTTAGTCAAGAAACAAAGGGAAAAAATCTTTATTAGTCCAGAATAACATACCCTAGGCCACCTATGGCGCCTTCTGAAGAAATGTCAGAGTCCTAAATATTGTGAATTTCCCATATCGAAAAATCCAATTTTACCAAACTATAAGAAAGCACATTGAAGCAGTCGAAATATACAGGGTGTTTCCGGATGAAACAGACATACAGCAACTATAAATAGATGAGACCAAGGACTTTTCGAGACTGCATCTCATTTTCTTGGCCAAGCATTCATTAATGATGTACAGGCTGATTCATGGATTTCACTCTAATTTTAATATCTCAATAATTTCCGTTGAAAGAGAACTAGGGCGCTGGAATTTTCACACAATATCTTTGTTATTGATGTTGCAGTTCCGTACTTTTTTTTCATAATTTTTGTGATAACAGCCAGACCTCATCATGCTGTGCACGGTTTTCGTAAAATAGGGTGGAAGTTGTTGAATCCCAATGAAACGTCATTTCGATTTATGTAACTGGCTAGTTTGTCGCATATTTCAGTCGAACACAAACGTCATTGTAAGTTCCTTTACAGTCAATTTTCGCAATCTTTTATTTCAAGACGTGTTTGGAATTCAATATTTACATACTATCCATGGTTTACGATGCCAATAGACAACCAAAAATTCAAAATACTCTTTTTATGGGAAATATCAGGGCCTTACTTATATTTCTATATTCGTGCCACTCCTTGAATCCATCACCGAGTATATGATTTTTATAAATCTGGGAATAGTCAATTTGTTCTCGATAGAACATAAATTACCCGATCGATGTTACTCAAAATTTGGAATACCCTTCGTTTTTCATTTGAATTTCACTAGAATGCTTTTTTTGGTTTGCAGCTTTCATGAAAAGTTGAAAGGCGAAATTTTGTACCACACGTAGTGTTGCTAAGGGTCTATACAGATGTATTTTTCCTTCTAAAATTCTAGAGAACAAACAAATAACTAGACTAGAGAAACAACGTTAACAAATAGCGTTCTCGGCTGGCAATAATTCCAATCGATCTGAGATTGCTTGGGATTCGAAAATTACGTCATCACTCTGGTTGCGATCTGTCAAGATCAAATTACCAACCGAACATAAATTCAAATTTGCATCATTATCGATCCCGAGCACATAGTTAAAATACGAAAATAAACAAATAACTTTACATCAACATATTAAACTTTTAAAATGGAAAACTGGAGACCAGTTATTGGATATGATGATGAACCAATAGTGAATGGAAATGGTATCCTCTTTCAGAATATAAATTGTAAGTAGTAAACACAAAATTAATGATAAAAATCATATTTTGAATTTTTTGCAGCTGGCGATGTTGGATATCTAGAAGATAATAAAGAAAATTGTAACGCGTTGGGAATTACTCCAAGGAGAGAAAGTGCCTCTCACAATGAAGATTCAAATGAGAATTCTGAAAATACCAATATCTATGATGCCTCAAAATTAGAATAGGGGAATGAAATTCAACTACTCTTAGATTTATACCATGAGTATTTGCCACAAATTGGACTGATGAAAAAATTTAAAAACAAAAAAAAATGTGGCAGCAAATATCGGCAGATATTTTAGAGAAGACTCGACTTCTCAGAACTGATATTCAATATGAAACCAGATATAAAACTATCATGAAATGAAAAAATATTAACGCAAAAATTAATAGGACATCTAGTAGTGCAAGCATGTCTATTCAATATGAGGATGAAATAGATGAAATCGAGCCATTGTATCAGTTTTAAGTCCTCAAGTAATGATAGATATCACAAACAAAAGTGTTAAAGTTGAGCCAGTGCCACCCAAATCAAAAAAACATATACCACTTTGTGGAAATTCTACTTCTCACGTAACAAACCAAACCAAATCCAAAGAAATTAAATTTGGCAGAGGTTCTTCTCTTCATACATGAAGATAAAGAAAAAAAAAAATAATGAACACCGTAGGGAAGGAATGGCGATCCTCAAAAATTTCCTGGCCAAATCATCTAGTCGTTAGTTTATACCCTTATACAGGGTGTTTTCGATTTGTTGCCTGTGACTGTTTAATTAGGTTTAAAAAGAGTATTTATTTATTTGCAATTATGTATTTAATAAGTTTTTATTTGTTGCCTGTGATTGTTTTATTAAGTTCAAAAAGGCATTTTTTATTTTCAGTTATGTATTCATTAAGTTTTCATTTGTTGGTTCTGTCTGTTTAATTAGGTTGAAAAAGATAATTTTATATTTTCAATTATGTATTTAATAAATTTAGAAAGAGTGTTTATTTATTTTGTTGTAATAAATATATTTGAGTCAATTTTATTGTTTTAAAGCGAAGGTGTACTGTGTATTCCGCTGAATACTAAGTAGAAAACTATATTTTATGTTATCTTTATATTCCATATTATTTAATAAACTTCCACAAAGTCATCCACTTTATAAAACAGACAATGCTTTCGTTTATTTTCAATTTGTTATATATAACATCATCATTTCAAACTGACAATATTTTGCTTTTTCCCTAATTTACCGAAAGTCGCTCTTAGAATTCATTATTTTGAGTGAATTACCTTCAAATTGACTGAGAAGACAGATAATGGTCACTTCCTATTAATAAACATTCAGGACCATGTTAAGTTGGATAGGATTCCATACTATTTTCAATCAAAAATAAAGTCAATAAACTTAAAAAATATTTATTCATCAATTCGTGAAAGCTGAACAGCCAACTTATCCTTTTCATTTCCCCTAATCTTTTTAACACGATTTCTCCCTCTTCATTATAATTTGGTTCCTCTTCAATCTCATCTATTAAATCATTAATATCTATACATAAATTATGTGAAATACAACAACACAAAATGAATTCGGTTTTCGCAACTCCCCAAAATTCTAACATCATTAATTGACGAAATCCACCCTGTAGAAGACCAAATGCATCTTCAGTATTTACCCTTGTTTTGGAAAACAAATAATTGAAATTAATTTTGATATCATTGAGATTCCATAATCCCTATAAGGCGTTAAGAGATTTGGAGAAATGGGATAGGCTGCATCACCTAAAATATGGTATGCAGGTTCCAAATTCATTATTTTATCTCCTATGAATGACATTCTAAATAGAGAAGAATCATATACTTTACTTTATATACCTGTGAAGGCATCTATGAATCTTTTTCTGCTGTCACAAATTGCTTGTACTGTATGGCAGGTCATGTCATGATGATTTACATAAGTTGAGTTTATTTTTCCAGCAGGTGTTCTTATGTTGATGTAACTTCCATTAATGCAACCCAGAATTACTCGAATACCTGAAGTATATTTTTTTTTGCTTGAAATCAAGGTCAATTTTATTTGGAGTAGCGACCTACCATTGAAAATTCGTTAGCAGCACTTTCTTTCTTTTTAGAGTAGTAGGAAATTTGTTGATATTTATTCCTACGCTTCTTAAATATGTCATGACTCGCTCTATTACAGCATAGCATGTGTTGTAGAAATGATTGTATCAAAAAACTGCGAAACAGTACGCAGAACTGATTTGTTGCCAACAAACCTGTAAAGATACCAACAACTAATTTATACATAATTATCACATCAAATCCACTAGAGTACATAAGTAAAATACTATGTTTAAATTTTGGGATATTTTCGAAAGTAGTATGTTTTGAAATAACACACTCTGTTTTGGGACAAACTTCTGAAACGTTAAGTTTTCAATATTTTAACTATTGTTTAGTATTTTTTAATTCCCAAGAAGAAATAAGATATTAAAATTTCCAGCCATTTTCACATAAAAACATTCATAAAATGCTCAAGATAATTACCACAAAAAATAGCAATATGAATTATTGCTGTCTTTGTAGGCGTTCCCCCAACCTGGTTTTGGGAAGAATTCACTTTGTTCGAAGCCCTCTGATAACAATTCAGAGGTGTTTTTGGCCACTCGGAAATGATCTTTGAACTGGAAAAAAACAATAAATTCTACCTTCAGAATTACATAGGATTAAAATACGCTCACCTTCTTTTCATCGTGTTTATTAAGAACATCTTCTTCAAAATTTTTTATTTTCGCAAGTTCCCTTTTATCAAGCGGGGAGATCGCAGCAATAAACTCCTCATCACTGTTGGAACTAGAGCTCATTAATAACAAATCTAACAATTCTCCTTCAACAGAACTATGATCTTTATTTATTTGGTTTTTAAGAATGCGACAATTTACAAAACACTTCGCCCAAAATATACCTTTACGCTTTCACTAGTACATACTCATCCTAAAAAAACAACGACGTCATATTTGCTCCAAATCTGTTGCTCTGACCCATCCATTCAGATCAAGTCCGAGCGATCTCGGAGCGATCCGAAATGCCAGTCGAACATTCAAATCTATGAGCGATCAACAGAAATCTATCCAGTCGAAGATAAATATTTCTGGGAGAGCGCCCTCAGATCACCCGAGATCAGCCACGTGAAAACGTTAAAAAACATCAGAAAATACAATATTAATTAAGTAATAATTATCTATGGTTGCAACAGCACCCATTGTCCTCAGTGCACAACTTCGATTGTAGTCACAGAAATGTTTTATTCAATCTACTCTATGCTCCATACCTCAATGAGATATTGTCTGACATAATACAGGTATTAATGTGATGAACCACAGTAGTTAGGAAAATTAACGGAGCTGTTTGAATTACGGATAACAATAGAAAACAACAATTGGCTGGTATCAAACAACATTAACACTTTTTAATAGGTACTTTCTCTTTGAAGATTGTCACAAAGTGAAAATAATCGAGAAAATGGCTCCGTTTTTCTCAAATGAAGAATATACTGACATGATTTTTGTTTCTGTAATGGCAATGGCAGATAATCGGTTCGTGAGTGTACCAGGCGATAACCAAACTGAAGGCACCCAAATCACAAAACATTTGCTTCTATGTTAACTTATACAAGACAACATGGAAAATTTCCTTCATATCTTAAACCTGAAATATTTCGTCAACATGTTATGACTGACATAAAGAGTATTCTTTAAATTGAGAATGAAAATCCTGGAACTAGTACTAGGAGAGTTGCTCACGTTCTCGAAGTTCCTCAAACACGAGTGTAGAGAACACTGGAAAACGAAAATCATCACCCATTTCACGTTCAGAGTGTTCTCGTATGGCGTCTAGAACCTGGGGACGACATGAGGAGAGTTGCATTCAGAAGCTGGATTCTGAGAAATCAGTCACAAGAGATGATGTATTTAATTTGAAGAAAACCCATGAATGGGGTGAAGTGAATCCACATGCGACATGTAAAAGTTTTCAATGAATGTGTGGATAGGTTTGTAGAATGACCATTTAATAAGACCACATATTTTTGAGGGACGTCTTGATGGACAATTCTCTACAAGAAGTGTTACCGGAACTTCATGAGAAATGAAAATATACACGAGCGTAGCATGTGGTTCGAACACGACAGAGCACCCCCGCACTTTGCCTACGAAGTGCGAAATTTTCTGAATGTCGCATATAATAATCGCTGGATAGGTCGAGGTCATTATTGGTCCTCCAGGTCTCCAGATTGTTTTCTAGTGGATTTTTTCTGTGGGGTTATTTAAAAAGTATAGTTCATTTGGTACAAATAATAAATAGGGATCACTTAATGGAGAGAATCAGGCATTTCTGTCAGGAAATGCGACATAACACAGTGATGACACGAAATGCGGTCGCAAACCTCTTAAATCGGGCAGAAAAATGCATTGAAATCACTGAGATGCATTTCGAGAATAATTTGTAAGGAATAGTTTTTATTAATTTGATGTTTTTGTTTTTGTTTTCGTTGTTTCTATAGTTACTTATTTGTTTTGTGTTATTCGTTAAGCTGTGAATATGGCAATTTTGCTGTCATCTAAGTAACATAAATGCTGTTTCCTTTTTTGAAGTTCCATAATAAATTACGGAACCTTGTACAAGATTATATTTTCAAGGAGTAGAAAAAGAATTTGAAGAGGAAAATATAGACGAAAGACATTTATGAAATGACCAATAATATCATAAATAAATTCACAAATGAGCTAGCATATCCTTTGACAATTATGAAAAACAAAAGTATCCAGGAAGGATACTTTCCAAAAGAACTTAAGATTGCACGAGTAGTCCTTTTATATGAAAAGGTGATGCTCAACAATGTAGTAACTATAGACCCGCAGCCATACTGCCTATAATGTCGAAAATTTTCGAATTAGTTATGAAAAATCGGATGGTATCATTTATGAATAAGAGGAATCTATTTAGCGAGGCACAACACGGGTATAAAACTAATAGGAGCACCACCACAGCTGTGCAAAATGCAGTTGAAGCAATTCTTTGGACAGGAACGAGGATGTGTCAATGTTGAATTTCAAACTTGGAAAGGCCACTAATTGCTTTTCACATGAGATAATTCTACAAAAGCTATACCATTGCGACTTTTGTGGTAGCACATATTTGCTGCTCAGATCATATCTCAGTGACAAATCGCAGTTGGTGGATTTCAGCGACGATAGATCGGGTGAGCTCAGACTGACATGTAGTGTTCTGCAAGGTTCACTTTGGGGCCCCTCTCCTCTTTCTTATCTATGTCAATGATATAACAGTGGCAGCTACTAGCAATGTCTGTCTCTACTATGATGATACATCAGTAGTTGTGAGGGGATCAAACAAAAGCGAGAATAATTTGAAAAGAGAAGAGGTTTTGAGAGAAACTAAAACTTGGTTTTCATCAAATATGATGCAGCTAAATGAGACAAGAAGGAGAAACTTTCCTTTGGCCTAAGATTTTTTTTTGCATGCAAGCAAGTTCCTGGGACTATGGATGGATTCAAAATTAAGTTGGACAGTACATATTAACAAGACATGTCAGAAATTGTCTGGGGCACTCTACAATTTGAGACAGATCACCAAAGTCAGCACCAGAGAATCAGCGAAAGTAGCTTATTTCGCAGACTTTCATGCAGTCATGTCTTATGGAGTGCTCATATGGGGTAGAGCTTCAGAATCAATTAGAGTCTTTAATCAGTAGAAGAGGGCTCTACGAATAAGTTTTGGAGTCAGAATAAATGACTCTTGTAGGCCAATATTTAAAAACGAAAAATAACTTACCCTTTCATGTGTCTACATCCTCGAAGCACTGAAGCAGGTTCATTTCAATTGATCACAAAAGACATATAACACAAAATTCCTACCACTACTGGGACACAAAAATGTACAATAGCCTTCCACCGTATTTTAATGACCTAGGAATGAATATATTCGTTAAAAAATTTAAGCAAAAACTCACACAAGGAGCATACTATTGTATTGAGGAATTCACAATAGCATGCAAGAAATTTCGATTTGAATGGTAGAGCATGCACACTTACCTGTGATTTTGTTTGCATTTTAATCTCATAGTTGTATGTTTGTTTTTCATCTACTATTATTGTTTATTTTTCATGTTTATATATGACGAATCATGTATTTTTGTTAATGATTAGTATATTTCTATTTCTTTTCTATAATTTCGAACTACATATTCTTGTATAGACCCTTATAGACGCTTAGCAACACTATGTGTGATACGAAATTCCGCCTTTTGACTTTTTATAAAAGCTTATCGAAGCGAAAACAGCATTTCAGTGAAATTCACATAAAAAACGGACAAGTCATGTTCCATTGAAAACTAATTAACATTAACAATTAACAAGTACGGCCTTGATATTTTCCAAAAACAGAGTATTTTGGGTTTTGGTTGTCTATTGATATCGTAAACTATGACATAGTATGCAAATATGGAATTCCAAATACGTCTTTGGATTAAATGATCGCAAAAATTGAAAGCGAGGAAACTTTAAATGACGTTTGTGTTTGACTGAAATGTGCGACAAACTAGCCAGTTACATTAATCGTAAGGGCGTTTCATTAGGATTCAACAGCTTCGCCACAATTTTACGAAAACCGCATACAGGGTGATGCGTTAAGGCTGTAACACAAAAATTGTGAAAAAAGTACGGAGCTGGATCATCCGAAAATTTTTGCCAAATTAACAGTCAACATCGAAGAATAATTAGATTAGTTCACTAAGTTTCTAGAGATTCTTACTAATCTAACGCACTAAACTGCATTAAAATCTGTCTTACTTTGCAAAGAATCAATAGTTCATTCATTCAATGCATCAACTATTTTGACCCACACGTATGTTTTGATTAGGAGTAGGTTCAATGTTCTTTCCTTGCGCATTCGCCATATTGTAAGTATTTCGACAAACACTGCGTCAAGAAATTGTAGCACAGTTTCAATATTTCAAATTTCTTTCGTGGTAGCCAACTAATTATTTACGCATGTTCTTTCGAATGTTCGGACAAATGCCAACAAAATTAAATGTTTTTCCTGGCGCACATGTTACTCTAATCAGAAATAATGCGAGATTTCGCAAGAAACCACCACATATTGAAAACAGCAGTTATTAATCAATTCTCGCAAGTAACATTTGTTCTTCTAGAAAATTTCAATTATCGGTGATAATGCAACTCGTATCACGAAATTCTTTCCCGGTATGTACCAGTATGTGCTGAAGCAAAAGAAAGTTTCTTCCAATTCAAGAATTTGATAAAATAAGATTAATTTTGAAGAAGTTGTGTTTCAGTGTTAAATGGACCATGTTACATATTTTCGAAAACTGAAGCTCATACAAGGTTTCAATCACGAAGTTTAAGTCGCCATTAAAAATTAGGCTAATATCACGTGCCGTGAGTATTATGCAGTGTAATTATTGTTTTGAAGTTTTTCGAATTAAAAACTGTCAATGGACAATATGCAGATATATCATTGTGTTTGCGATGCAAACGCACGACAAGTTGCTAGACAATACCTCTGAAGAATCAAAGCGATTCTGTGATGATGAAATACATATCAATTACAATTATTTCGATCGAAAATGTCGAAAAATAATTTTTAATTGACATGTTTCGAAGTTGTGAAATTTTATTAGAGCAAATGAGTAAATAAAATCATTTAATATTGATCACCACAAAATTTTATTCGCAATGATCGCCTCATCTTGAATGCATATCTTAAGTCTATAAAAAGAGTGCAGAACAATATGATGGACATTGACATATCTAATTCTTTCGATGTCATTGTTTATCGGTTCTTGAAACTGCTCGAACTTTATTATCTCTTCTACAATACACAAATAAAAAAGAAAAGGACCATTATAGACCAAGTATTTATTTGTGTGGTGAATATATATATATATATATATATATATATATATATATATATATATATATATATATATATATATATATATATATATATATATATATAATAATAATAATAAGATTTTGGGTCTGAAGAAAATTTGTTTGAACAGTTACAAAAGATAACAGTCATCAAATCTTGTAATATTCTTCGTAGGTTTCTTTCCGAAAATAATAATGAGGTAGAGTCATAGGTTTTCTTTTTAGTTTATAATGCTCAGAATCTCATTTCATATTTTATTTATTTGTTTATATAAATGTAATATTATCAACTGAAAATTTTGTCATATTTATATTCAGAGCAGTATTCTATTCGATCGTTCACCACTTCACACAAAGGAAACTATTAATGAGTAACATTCAGTGTTACTTGACTAAGGTCCGTACACTGGATTTTTCCGGGAGAAAGCCTCTGACACTACTCGTTGGTACATTGATATCATTGTCTGATGATGCTATAATATATATATATTCTGGTAGATTGATATATTCTCATAACATTTAACGTTATCCTAATATATAATTATTCCAGGATATGTTTTGATTATAATCATTGCCTGGCAATGGTATTAATTACCGGGTGGTGGATTTATATTTTTCATGAAATCAGTTTGATTGCATGAACAGATATATGGGCAACTCGTCGGGGTAAAACCCCTATATATATATATATATATATATATATATATATATATATATATATATATATATTTGTTATATACCCACTCATCAAGCTTTTCAAACAGTGTATTGACGCTGGTTTTTTCCTGATTCTCTTAAAATATCTCGGGTCGTGCTAGTACACATAAAGGGTCCTACTAATGACCCAAACAATTACAGACCTATTGCATTAGTTCCGATTTTCTCAAAAATTTTTGAGTCTTGTCTGGAACTGAAGATACATGAGTACTTTGAGGGGTTAGGGATCTTTTCGCTGGGCAGTACGGATATCGCAAGCACAGATCCACTGATGACGCTATAAGAAAGTTGATCGAATTAATAGTTCATGGTATGGAAAGGGGTTTCATTGTCGGTACTTTTTTCTATGATTTAAGTAAAGCGTTTGATTGTGTGTCCCCTGACATATTGACCGATAAAATGAAATGCTAAAACTTTGAAACAGCTAGTTGTAACCTCATACGATCCTTCCTTTCGAACCGTACGCAGTACACTGTGGTGAATGGAGTCGCTTCCGGCTGTGCTGGTGTTGTTAGTGGCGTACCACAAGGATCAGTTCTCTAACCATTTCTTTTTCTGATCTTTATTAATGACCTTGTGCAGGCAGTCGGTGCCGCTGATCTGCTTTTGTTCGCTGACGATACTGGCATTGTTGGGAGCGGTGAAAGTGAACCCGAGGTTACTGCAGCTATGAACGACACTCAGACTTCCATCTCAGAGTGGTTCAGTGTTAACTAACTGAACGTTAATGTCAAAGCAAATGTTAAAAACTGAAAAAAAAAATTATCGATTTTGAGAATAGGGAGTGTGTCCGGTTTTTGGGTCTTCAGTTTGACCCTGCACTGAGTTGGAGGGCCCATGTATACTTGATATCGGGAGAGATATCAAGTAGTATTTTTTTGATTCGTAATCTTGTCGGACTGAAGCCCGATGACGCGATGAGGATGGCTTATTTTTTTCTCGTCCAGTCTCACTTAACTTATGCAGTGACGAATTGGGGTCACTCAACGCACTCTAGCAGGATATTTGGATTGCAGAGAAGAGCTCTAAGGATCTTATCTTATAAAAAGTTAAGGGAGGATGTACGGAATGTCTTCGTTGAAAAACGAATTCTCACTTTCCCATGTTGATGTATCTACCATTGCTTAATGGTAGGTAGGAAAGTTGAAGATTCGTATTTTTTGACCAAAGATCTCCATAACTATTTTGCACGTAATCAAGGTAATATACGTATTGACTTTTTACGACTAAAATCTAGTCGCTTTGGTGGAAATTATTTCAGTAGGGTTTTTATGAACAAATTACCTTTGAACATCCTCAACCTTCCCTTAAAACAGTTTGAGCAATTTCTCAAAAACTTTCTAATTAAAATTGCCTTTTGTCATGTGAACGAGTTTTTAAATTATAATTTCAACGACAGTGGTGTCTTAAGGAATTTTACATTATAATTGCGATTCGTAACGCGTTTCACTACACCGTAGCTTCTTCAGACGAATGAATGTAAAGAAAATAAGAATGAGAATATAAATATAAATGTTCTTGAGTTATTAGAAGCATATTGGGTTGCTCCTTTTTAAGTGGTTATTTATTACAGGTATATCTGATGATATTAAGGAATAGATTGCTACCCGAAGAGATTCAATAGAGGTGAAGGGCTCAAATCGACTTGTTCATTGATGAGTCTACCTGAGTGTTTGTATTCATTGATTTCTAAAGTTTCCCAAAGATCTACTTTCCAATATTCATTATCTGTATGCAAAATTTCAAACTGTGGGTCGAAAGAAGGATCATTTTCTAAGATATGATTCGCGTAATTTTAATCTGATTTCTTATTCGAAAAACTGCGTTTATGTTTTGATATTCTAATATTAAAATTTCTGAGTTTTACCAATGAAGAAATTATCAGTCACTGCAATTCAATCTATAAACACCTGATTTATTGTTTTTACCTGATTTGGTTTTATTTTTTTTTATATATTTGCCTAAATTAATATTAGTTTGGAAGCTATGTTGAAATTATTGCTACTCAAGAATGATTTCAATTTCTCACTTGTAATGCCAACGTAGGTTAAGGTGTTGAATTTTGTTTCATTTTATCGACGGGGTAAACTTCATTCAATGCGATTCTACTTTGTGTTTTATTTAAAATATTATTTATTAGTTTGGGATTGTAACCATTATTTTTAGCTATTTGTTTAATCAAATTTAATTCTTTGTTGAAATTTTCTGGTGATAACGGGATGTTAATCAATCTATGAAAAACTATTGAATGCTGACATTTTATGTTGATACGGATGACACGACGGGTTATGTATTATAATATCTGTATGTGAGGGCTTATGGTAAATTGCGAAAACATGTTTTCCATTCTCATTCGAAATTGTTACGTTTAAGAAATTCATCGAATTATTGCTTTCTATTTCGGTTGTGAATCCAATTTTTGGATGTAATGAATTTATATGATTTTCGAAAATTTCTAACTGTCCATCTGTGCCTGTGAAGCAAATAATGAAATCGTCTACATAGCGATACCAGTATAAACAATATTTACTGAGTGGATGATTATGAATTAATTTCTCTAATCAAGCCATCTTCAATAGTGAAATATTTGTTATTGAAATGGAAATAATTTAGATCCAAACAAATTTGTAATAATAATCATGTCAATACTATCATTAAATCAGATATTCTTTCATTATTACAAATTTGTTTAGATTAAAATTATTTCTATTTCAATAACAAATATTATACTATTGAAGACGGCTTGATTATGGGCAATCCGTTAAGTTCTTTGTTAGCAGAAATATTCATCAATAATTTAGAGAAATTAATTCATAATCATCCACTCAGTAAATATTGTTTATACTGGTATCGCTATGTAGACGATATCATTATTTGCTTCACAGGAACAGATTGACAGTTAAAATTTTCGAAAATCATATAAATTCATTACATTCAAAAATTGCTTTCACAACCAAAATAGAAAGCAATGATTCGATAAATTTGTTACAGATATTATAATACATAGCTCGTCGTGTCATCCGTATAGACATAAAATGTCAGCATTCAATTGTTTTATTCATAGATTGATTAACATTCCGTTATCACCAGAAAATTTCAATAAAGAATTAAATTTGATTAAACAAATAGCCAAAATAATGGCTACAATCCCAAACTAATAAATAATATTTTAAATAAAAACAAAGTAGAATCGCATTGAATGAAGTTTACCCTGTCGATAAAATGAAACAAAAATTCAACACCTTAACCTACGTTGGCATTACAAGTGAGAAACAGAAATCATTCTTGAGTAGCAATAATTTCAACATAGCTTTCAACTAATAATAATTTAGGCAAATATATAAAAAATAATAAAACCAAATCAGGTAAAAACAATAAATCAGGTGTTTATAGATTGAATTGCAATGACTGTGATAATTTCTACATTGGTAGAACACAGAAATTTTAATATTAGAATATAGGAACATAAACGCAGTTTTTCAAATAAAAAGCAGACTCAAATTACGCGAATTATCTCTTTGAAAATAATCACTCTTTCGACCCACAGTTTGAAATTTTGCAAACAAAGAATGAATATTGGAAGGTAGATCTTTGAGAAACTTTAGAAATCAACAAACACAAACACTCAGGTAGACTCATCAATGTACAAGTCGATTCAAGCCCTTCACCTCTATTGAATCTCTTCGAGGAGCAATCTATTCCTTAATTTTATTTGATATACCTGTCATAAATAACCACTTAAAAAGAAGCTACCCAATAAGCTTTTAATTACTCAAGAACATTTATATTTATATTCTCATTCTTATTTTCTGTATATTCATTCGTCTGAAGAAGCTACGGTGTAGTAAAACGCATTACGAATCGCAATTATTAAGTAAAATTCCTTAAAACACAGTACTTGTTTTTAATATTGATAATGAAATTTTACCAAGTAAAAGCCTCCCAAATTCAAAAGACAGTGGTGTCCTCTAAGTGTTTATATCTTTTCAATGTGATATTGCTATTTCTGTTTATTTATATTTATATATCTATTTTCGCAGTATCTCTCACTGAGATGCGTTACATTGAAAATCTTTTTCTTTTTTCTCAATTGACAAATGTAAGCTTTATGATTGTCAAACATGCTAAATATACTTACTTACTTACTTACTGTGGACAGGATATTTCATATATCCCCATTCATAGATATCAAACGGATTGAGATCCGGTGACCGTGGAGGCTCAAAAATTGGACCTCCTTTACCAATCTACCTATTTGAAAAATATTCGTTCAACCATTCATTTACTATTCTTCCCTGATAAGGAGGTGCTTCGTCATGTTGAAAATACATATACTGAATAAAATTCAGCGAAAAATCATTCAAATATTTCTGTAGAAAATATCGATAATTGATGGAATTTATTCAGTTATTTGAAATATGATTGGACAAGAAGCTATTACTACCCCAAGAGTTGATATTAAACCTCGTTAAGAAACATTTTTGCCTTACTAAATTTGGATTCTGTGGGTTTATAAATGAGTTATGGAATTTACTTATTGTAAAGCAAGATTCTTCCTAATCTGAATCTTGAGCCTGTTGTAGGAAAATCCAGCAGCAAAATGTGTATCGATACTGCTCGTTTCCTGCATTCAATATATGCACTTACTGTCTATAATAAGTGATTATCTTCAACGCAGTTTATGATGTTCTCCTCATTTCGTATGTTAACTTAATTAGATTAAACATGTTAAGGGGCAAATGTTTTCTGAGTTTTCCAAATACCGAAGTAAAAACTGTACGATCAGGAAGATGTCTTTGAAGGAATCGATAGTATTCTCTAGCATCTTCTCGAACTCTCCTAACGCAAAAACCATAAACATAGATCATAATTGCATACTCTTTATTACTGAAGGAATGCATTTTCAATTCAAGGAATTTAAGGTTTAGAAACATTAATTATTCATCGAAAAGATATTCTGACATTTATCTATCGAAAGTAACTAATATTCTAGATGAATATTTTTATGGTTACGAATGGCACTTTTGTACATCAATATATAGATTTCACTCCATATATGGTAACACAACAGAATCGGTTTGATATAGTGAAAATTGTAATTTCCAAGTTTTGTGAAAATCTAATCCTTGAAGCTGAGTATCTCTTTATTGAAAAAGATTATCACCGTGCTGGTCTCTTTATTTCATCTTAAAATTGCTTCAGGAATCACCCAGTTTATTTTAGGCTTGCGGTACACCTGTATTAAATAGGAGATAAAGTTATGGACCAATTGCGGTCTAAATGGACACCCGGTGTATCATTCTATAGTTCTTTTCAGAAGGAAAATGGAACCCTTAATATACGGAAATATCTGAAAATAATTCAGGGTTAACATCAAAATTCGCGATCTGCACAAAAGAGATCCAAACACAAATTAATCATACAAAGAACTTGAACATGAACTAAATTATAATAAAAAAAACTCCATTTCCTTATGAAACCTTCCATTTCAACAATGAATTCCACTCAGTCGCGAAAATTCACCATTTCCATTCTGAACTCGCAACCCACATATGTAAATTTTATTTGTTTGCTTTTGTTTGAAATTTTCATGGATACGTTTGTTGTGAAACTTTCCGAATACACTGACAGACGAAGCGATATTAGGGCAATAATTTACGTCGAAAAATATAGATTATATGGAACTGTGTTTAGGGCGTACAAAGGCCTGAAAGACACTCAGAGAGGGGAAAACGCGATAAAAGAAACTGATAAAACTAAAATAAAAGACGCTTGTCGACGGCGTTCCGTGGTGAGCCTTGTTTAAAACTGCAAGAACAATCTTTCCCAATCTGAGTTTGGAAACTTTGATGGCTCACGGCGAAGAGGAATGGCTTGCTTCACATTTTTGGATGTGAGGGGTGGAGGGAGAGCTAGAAAAGCCCCTGCTTTGTTTCCCTGAAACTTTCTAAGAGTTTTATTGCCCGAACATTTTTAATTGGTTTACGTCCTGCACTTCGATTCATTGGATGCTGTTCTTCATCAATAACTTTTCGTGAGACAACCACTCACCTGAATATTACAAAATGCTGATAAAATCGAACAATTAATACAGAATTAAAGAGTTTATCGAATACTGGCCACATAAGGTTTTTACATGGTGGAAAAAGGCAATAAATACTGTATACATTAAATTAAAATTTTCCTAATTATATGGATGACAATTTTATTCTGTGGAAATTCATTTCAAAATATGGAAAATGAAAAACAATTTTGACAGTTTTTGACCCTTCGGTCATTATTAGGTGTTGAATACTAACCTACGTACAAAGATGATTACAAGATATATTTCTTTCATAAGTGTTAAGTAGATACATTGATATCTAGTTGGCTATTGAGAGTAGAACGCGGGTTTTTCTGGATTTATTGATCTCCAAACTTTCCGACAGATGCATTATTATTCCTTTATTGAATGTGTCTTAATTTATTGTGTGGATTGTTGATTGAATATTAGGGATTTTTAATCTGATGTTATATGTTCTTTCAATATGTATTCAAACTTACTACTTGTTCGACCTACATAAGCTGAAGGGCATTGGTTTCATTCGATTTTGTAAATACCAGATCGATTGATTTTATCTGTGTTCTGTTTTGTATTAAAAAGTTGTTAGCTAAGATTTGAATCGAAATATATAGGTTGGTTCAACGAAAACTTAAAACCTCGATTTTTCGATTTTGAAAAAAAAATATGGAAAATCGCTCGGACTTGTCGATTTCTGATTTGAGGAGGAACAACTTTTCGATTCTTTCATCACCATAACTTTAATTTCTGAACGGGAGTAAGCACAACCCCCTGATTTTGAAAATTGATGAGGGGTGTTGCGATACCTTATTTTGAAGATCTTATTGAGTACTATCTGATTTTCGCTTCAAAATTTACATCGTTAACGACCTGGCAGCTAAAAAAGTGGTTTACTTTTGTGATTAGTTTATTAAATGCGGAAAATGGGCACCATTCCATGCAGTAAAATAAGTTTTGCTCAAATCGTTCAAGTACATTACTCAACATTTCTGGTTCAATTTGACGGCATATATAAATCCAAAGTCGGAGAGAAAATCTGAAACGGACATCAGAAATTTTGCTGAAGCTGAAATATTGTAAACGACACAAAAATTCGAATAATTACTATAATAACATAAAAATATCCTCGCCGACAATAACAGAATTTCCTTTGATGTGGTTCGAATAAACCGAAATATTTGGGATAAAAATCAACCTTCGTCTCAATTTTCAGTAGCGCGTTTTCCTTCGTTCATCCTTTTTCCGGCTGGCGTCACCTCTAACCGGCGGCTCAGAAGACGTTTATAGATTTTCCTGCATTCATTAAGCACATCTTTCCCCAGCCCGCTTTGCGGAATCACTCAAGTGAAATATTTCGTACGACGATGGAATTTAAATGTCGACTTTGAAATTTTACCTGCATCGTTCCAATTATGCGAAAAGTGGAAACTGTTCCGAAGCTAACTAATCCGGCGAGTAAAATTTTCGAAAAGGCCATAATATTCTGTAAATGTTAGGTGATTTCAAATTCAAATTGTATTTCAAGTTAAGTTAAGTTTGAAGTTATTATTGCTGCAGTTTTCATTAACTCTAGATTCAATTATCAACGATTTTCGTCGTATCATTATAAAGAGTATCTACTAAATACGAGGTCCTGTTTTAACTGAAACGAGAAAATTTATCGAATCAGAATTTTCCTCTCGTCCCGATCTAATTGAAAATATTTTATCGCTTAGTTTTTCTCAAAAAATTCATATTATATAAAGGTGAAATGAAGGTACCGGCAATCAAGATTACAAGAGAGTCAACATCGGAAATTCGAGTGGTATTTGAAGCATTCAAGCACAAAAATATGCCTTAGTATTGATTATTTGCGCAGTAACACGGATTTCAATGCAGTTTGGTGCATTGAAGGCCTGAGAAATGTAAAAATTTTTCGAAAAGATCTAGTCATGAAGAAATACCAAATAGCACTTGTGCATAAGAAAAAGCATTTCTGAAATAACATTATGAAGTAGACAATTATAATAAATTTGAAAATTAGTAAATAATCGTGAAAATGAAATAAACTTGGGAGTTTATGGGGTCGGCCAGAGCCAGAGTACTAGGTGCCCGCAGCGGATGTTTCATCGTCGCCATCTGAAGTAATATGACCATTTGTCATATAATTGGCTCACACTTGTTACTGGGACTGTTAGCTGAACCGGATAAATCATTTGCTTTACAATAGTGCACTAATTGAGGAGCTTCCCAAATACTTCCATAAAAATGAGATCAAGGAATATTGGCCTATAGTTATTCTGATTCACATTTCCATTTTGGAAAAGTGGAATAAACCTTGATATCATCAGGTAGTCGGGATGAGTACGTATAGTAATACATAAGTTAAAAAGTTTAGTTAGTGGAAACAGAAGTTCATTTATGTGAATGAACATAGTGTTACCGTGTTCATAACGCCTTTTAACCTAGATCGCCGTAGGCTCCTCCGACCAAGCTAAGCACAGAACGTACTCTGTGCCATCCTGGCACCAGGGTTTGAATATCTGTACAAATCTGAATTTCTATTTTTCTTCGTCGATCCTATCGAGGTCCATCATCTCTGTAGATCGTACGCAGTACGCGTTGCCACGAGTCAATTCCACAGACAACCCACGCCGTCCGCCATATTGCCAAACCACCGTTTCCTACCAACGAACCACGTGCTTTATTTAATTTTATATTCACAATTACAACGGGTGTTCATGCAAACCTTAAGCACAGAACGTATTATGTGCCAACCTGGCCTGGGAGATTGAATATCCGTGCATTTCTGTATTTCTCTTTTCTTTCGCCGACCTTTTCGAAGTCACATCGTCTCCGTAGATCGTCTGCAGCAAGCTTTGCCACGAGTCGAGTCTACTGACAACCCACGCTGTCTGCCATATAGCCAAACTACCGTTGTCTAGCAGCGAATCACGTGTTTTATTTAATTTTTATTTACGTTTGCAACGGTTGTTTGTGTGAACCATTGATATTTTTCTAAATGTGTATGACCCCATTCTAGTAGCATAAGAGTTACTAGATATGATTAGAAAAAAGTTATACAAGTTTCTGTTTTTCATGCAATGAAGTCGTTGATGAGAAGATTGATTGAATATGTGATATATTTTCGGAAAAACCTTTACGAAAGTTACCTATAGGTTAGATATTGAATAAACGAAAGTTTGCATTTTAACTCAAGAAATCGTTGGACGCACATGGCTCGATTCTACGAGTTCCTGTATAAGTCAAAATAATTCTTACATAACTTCTAAAATAACCGAGGTATTGGAATTTGGTTGATTCCGATAGTTTTCAAAATTTCCAAACAACTCGATAACGACGAAAGCTAGCTTGAATCTGATTACAACAAGGAATCCCTCACACAAAAAGAACACGGAGAATTCAGCATCATTTTCCTCTTTTCACAATATTCCACATATAGCAAAACCGTCGAAATCTGACCACCTTGTAGAGTATCTAACTCGCTTGTACTGGCTAACACTGTCATGAACACACTTGTAGTACTGCAAAAATGGCTGTTTTCAAAAAGAAATCACCTTTCCTCGAGGGAGTTGTTCGAAATGTCTTGGGTGTGGGACTTGAAGCAATTGTTTTGCTCAGCATTTTTGATGCACTTGAAAAATAACATGCATAAACAGACACCTATCATTCATTCATTAAGTCTGATCCTATAGAGATCCAATGTGGAGTTCCGCAGGATCCATTCTCGAATCGATATTTTTATTATCTATACCTTTCAGCTCATGTGTTGTTTAATTTTCTACTCGGCTCATTTATATGCTGACGACTCACAGCTCTATTTACAGTTTACGCGCGACTCACTTGATGAAGCTGTAGAAAAATTAATATAGATTTGTATAACAACTATTCTCTAGTTGTTCCCAAAGTTTCAAAAGCCATTTGTCAAAGGAGTCATGTTTTCCTAGCCCCAAGAATTTTCAATAGGATACCTTTGAGGTTGGATTCTTAAAACTTAGAATGCTTTCGTGAATATCAAATTGATTTACGATTGCAAAGAATTTCAGAATTTCGAAATAATGCTTTGTTAAGCGCTGGTGTAATCTCACCTCAATTATTGCGATACCGTATATGGCTCATGTCTGAAAAATAGAATGTGATCTCGAAAATAATTCGTAGATATAAATAATGCATTAATGAACTTATTCAACAAAACTTTTGAGTAAAATTCAATGTATGTTCAATGTTTTCATAGAGAATTGGTAATATTGTTAAATCTTGTGCTGACTTGCAAGCACGAAGAATATCTTTATAGACGTTAATATAGAACAGATTTAATTGTGTGAGGTTCACATCGATCTTTTAAATCGTTATTCTGTTTAGTTGAAACTATCCTACCAAATACCGAATAGTTTTTCAACCTGGATGCATTTAAGTGCACTTTTTTTTGTCAAAATCCTTGTAGTTTCTATTTTATTGAGGTTGGATTAATCAGCTATGCTGTATCCTACCTTTTGGTATCCCTCAATGTACAGTAACACTCACTCATAATAAGTTTGAGATCTTTAATGTAATTGATAGTTATATTTATTATGTCTGTACAAGATACCAATAAAATGCTATTAGTATTTATTATCGTGGACTTATGCACTATCTCAGCTGTTAGCTGGAAATAATTTACCTTTCCAGATTCAGCAATCAAAGGAAATAGGCTTGATTACAATATACTTGACATAAATTTCCTAACTATCCTACATGTATTGGCGACATCCAGCAACATTGCTGTTCTGGCTCTCTTATCATACACCACTATGTCCGGCCTATTTTTCCTCACCATTCAGTGATAACAGGCCTATCGTAGGTATAATGTAAGTGAATTTTCGCAAACACAAATTTGTAATTGTTGTTTCAACTATGCTGTATAGTCTCTGATCTTATATAGCAACTTATCTGTTTGTAATGTTCTCCTTCATTATAAATTTTTGTAATTGTTTGTAGCGATCACTTGGTCTTGGATGGCCATTTGGAAAATGCGATTGAAGATTATCAATATCATGCACTATCTCAGCTGTTAGCTGGATATCATTTACCGTTCCCAGATTCAGCAATCAAAGGGAATAGGCTCGATTACAATATACTTGACATAAATTTCCTAACTATTCTACATGTATTAAGAATTACAGCTTTTGCATTTCTATATAGGTATTATTATGCAATTCTAATTTCATAAGGCTATCATGCAAAGTTTTGGGTATTAACCTAAAGGAGGATACGATGACAGGAACAATATCTATTTTCTCGAGGTACCACATCTGCTTGATCTCAATAGCAAGGTCTGTGTATTTGGACTTTTTCTCCTGGAACTTATTCAGCACGTTGTTATTATTAGGTTTGTCGACATCCACCAGCATTGCTGTTCTGGCTCTCTTATCATACACCACTATGTCCGGCCTATTATTCGTCACCATTCTGATTATGCCTGTGAAAATAGTCCGTATTGGCCAGTTGTTCGCATCCGGACGTAATATGCTTTATAGTCTCCGATATTATATGGCATTTTCTGCACCTATCTGTTTGTAATGTTCCGTCCTTCATAATAAATTTTTTGTAGATGTTTGTAGCGATCGCTTGGTCTTGGATGGCCATAAGGAATCGCTCTTTCTCCGCGAATAATTCTCCTTTCATCAACCATTTGTTGGAGGCTTCTTTGTCGATGTGTGGTTGATTAATCTCTTGGTGATGTCGTCCATGCAATTCCTTTCTTGACCATTGCTCTTGTTTTTCAGTATCTGATAGGAGTGGTAGATTCAGCAGGTCATCTCTGGTAGCAAGACTTAGAGGTGTATATCCCTTATTAGCAAACGATACCACTCTATGGAGGTCAGAAGTGAGAGCTTTTGCTGAGAAGAAATCTCTGAGATTTTTTATCTGTTCGGTGTGTAATTGACTACATCTATTAATCCGCGTCCTCCTTCTTTCCGCTTCAAAGTTGTTCGTATCACAGACGATTATGGATGATGGTTGTTGTACTTTGTTAGCATCGTTCGGGTCTGCCTTTGAATATCATCCAGTTCTGTCTTAGTCCATTTGATTATTCCAAATGAGTAAAGCAACACTGGAATGGCGTAGGTGTTAATTGTCTTGACTAGATTCCCCGAGTTCAACATTGATTTCAGCACAGTCTTCAGACGCTGACTGTATTCTGAACGAATCTTCCTCTTTGATTGTTTTTGGTCTAGCAATCTGGCCGTTTGGTACCCTAGATATTTGTATGTTTCGCCATCTCTCATGCGCTGTATAATATCACCGTTTGGAAGTTGTGTTTCACCATCTATGACTTTCCCTCTTTGAATGTTTAGGTTCTTACATTTTTCAATCCCGAATTTCATCAACATCTGCCGAGAACTCACTGACAGCTTTCAGCAAATCATCCAATTGCTTCTTGTTCGTTGCATATAATTTGATGTCATCCATATACAGCAGGTGGGAGACTGTATAATAATTCCTATCTGTTTTTATCCTAAATATATATATAATATTATCATCAACATTGGATCTTTTACTTGCTCATTCGTGATTTTTTGGGCTTTTGGGGGGTTTCAGTGAGCCACTCCATGCTCTGGTGCTTGGTTTCAACGTCGTTCTCAAATACTTGTCACCAGTATTGTCACGTTCAAGAAAACAGAGATCATTTCCAGTAATTCCGAATAAGTCAAAACTTCTTTCCTTTCTGAGATCATTTTGATCTTAGGAATATTTTGAGGAACCATGTTTGCACAAACTGCTCTCGTCTCCAATTCATTTGTCAGAATCTGATGACCTGAGTTGTGATGCAAATTCAACTATTCCGTGATCATCCTGACTGTCAATCCTTGACCTGACGCACAAAATCCAGGACATTTTCATCGGTATTAACACTTGAAGGCCTTCCGCTTCCTGATTCATCTTTCATCGACTTTTTTCTTGTGAAAATACCTCAAAACACCGAAAACTTTGGCCCTTGACAAAATACATTCTCCATAGTCCTGCCGAAGTTTTCAGATCAAGTTTAAAGCAAAACTTGATAGCACACTGGTCTGAATTTATTTTATGCACAAAAAAAGCTATTTCACGAAAACTATCGCTACGGCGAAAGAAATGAATGAAATGAGTTTAAACTCTTACTGTAGTCGTATCACAGGTGCACCTAACGCACAAGCATATCCAAATCAGAAGCAACATTTCTCTCCTTAATTTATTAACAAACCTGATACAAATAATAGCCATCATTACACGCTTGTTAAATAACATATCATTAAAAAAAGAAAGAGTCCTCACTTTAATTTATATAAACTCCCGAGTCTATTTGGCTTTAATAGACTTGGCACCATACTTTTTCCATTGAAATTCCAAAACTCCCGAATAACAGCATCGTCTTCCCAATTCAGAAAACTGTATAGTATATCGACTGATTTGAACAGGATGTGGGCAAGCGAAACGCCAGGGACATATTTGCCATCCTGACTGGAGTGCCAAATCCAATTGATTAGAATTAGCCGCCCCAACTTACTCCAGTCCGGACTGTCGACGATAAATTCAACTCTATATACTGCTACAAACATAAATCAGAATGTTGGACGAGGAACTTCGAATTCATGTTTGCTTTCTGTTTATTTATTCGTGATCTGGGGTTCCAAGTGACGGATTGGCTCGAACGATAGAAAAAAATTGCTTTACATTCAGAGTATGTAACTTCAAGTGGAAGTTATCATGAAATAGTAGATTACAGAAAAATATGGAACTGTTTGAAAAGTCTCTGATGCTAATATAAAAATAAATTTTATCAAGCAGTTGTTTGAAGATTACCGTATATGGATTCAGTCGTTACTAGTTCACTCAATGAACTTGTTTTTATGCATCCAAAGTATAATATACTTAACGCCTAATATACCAAACTCCTAATATACTAAACGCTTTTTCACTGTATACTGAGCGTCTCATTATATCCCTGCTCAATTCATACTCGATTGATCTTGATGTTGAACGCCTTTATATATTACCTCGTTGATTATTATGTAAAAGCAGCTTCAATTATTTTTCATGGATTCCTGCTGCTTTATTATACAAATTTCTACACTATTCACTACTTCTGATTCAAAGATATACATTCAATATTAAAATCTCATCTAAAATAGCTTCAAAATGAAATGGTTTGACCATATATATGAAAATGAAGTCATTCTATCACACTTCTGGCATGAATATTCAATTATCAAGAACGCAAATAACAACTTAAATCATATTTATTTCCGAGCTCACGAAAAGATTTTTGAGGTCGCCAGAAAAATATTCTGCCAGTTGTAAGCAGCCAAATCAGTGAAATAAGTAGTACAATCAACCGAGAACGAAAAGATTCATTCCATATTCGGGTTCTACGATGTCAAAACAGGAGTTTCAATCTTTTTGAATTATCGGCCATCCAAGAAAGTGATCGCTAGAAGGACGGAACATTACAAACAGATAGGTGCAAAAATTCCATATTAGATCGGAGACTATACAGATATTACGTCCGGATGCGAACAACTGAATACGGACTATCACAGGCATAATCCAAATTATCCATCAGAAACTTGTTTATGAATACCTTCCAGATATTACAAGTATCAACCGGCGCCCGTATTGGGAAAATGACAGGATAGTTTCAACAGAATGGTGACTAATAGGCCGGACATTGATGATAAGAGAGCCAGAACAGCATTGCTGGTGGATGTCTACCGAATAATAACAAAGTGCTGAATTGTTCTGATTGCTATAAGAAGAACGATCGTAATTTTAATTTTCTTAAGAATACCTACAAAAAGCTCATGTAGGATAGTTAGGAAATTTATGTCAAGTAAAGCCTATTCCTTTGAGAAAAAGGATAAAAGCTGTGAGATGATTTTCTAATTCAAATCTTCGAATTACTTACCATAACACTAAGTTCTCCCTGTGGCAGGATAGTTTTAACTAATTTATCAATTGTCTATGTATATTAATCAGTAAGATTTAACAATATTACCAATTCTTTAAGGAACTGAACAAACCAAATTCGAAGACCGATATTTTTCGTCAACCGATTTAGATGATTTTTCGGCAAGTTATAGATCAACTCTTCTACTTTGTCAAAAAAATTAAAACAAAATTTATACGGGGCAAAACTACAGAAATTCGTAACACCCTGTGGAATTTCGGGTCCGATCGAAATTTTGTCAAGACACATCTGCACCTGTAACTGACATTCTTTCAGAACTGAGAAGCGGAAATAGTTTATAAAAAATTCTTTTCAGAGAGCAGGTGTGTATCCTGGCGATACACTCGTGAAATGAAATTAACATGTTGAGAAAAATTTCTTTTAGTAGTTGTCCTGATTCTAAGAAGAACGACAAATTTTAATTTTCCACTCAAGTAGATTATATTTCCACTTATGTATACTCCATTCATATTAATTGAATTTTACGTCAGTCTAGTTTCTAAATTATATTACAAAGAAGCGTTCAAATTTTTCTTAGAATATTATAATCAATCTCTGATGATGATATAACATCACACAGAAGGCGGGAAATTGCCCCCGCAGATGACATTCTTCGTTCTGTAAGAAAAAGTATCTAAGTTGATAGATATGCCTATTGATTTGGCAAACATATTTTGAGCAATCACTTTTCTAAAAATATAATTCATGATTGTGAACTGAAGAAATTGAAATATTTAAGAGAAGCATAACTGCATACGCTTGTAGAATAAAATACAAATTTATTTTCAATTTTCCTGTTATTTTGAATTCATGTTGATAGGTATTGAAGAAAGGGCACTATCAAGATATAACTGAATTCAATTTAACTGTATGTAACATCAAAGTCATGTAAAGTTTCCTTCTTGTTCATGAAAACTTACAGAATAAAACTGTATACTTACTTGTCCTGTGCGTACGTGTCTTGATTATTTTAAGCAAGACATATTAAACTATATTTTGTCTTTCGATTCGGATTTCCTTGATTTTAATACTGAAATCACCATGAGCTCACTCAAAAATATTAAATTCCCATTCACACTTAAATTTGAAAAATTGAAGAGCATACTTCCTATTGGATCAACTAAAACAAAAACAATAAAGTAAACAGAGATAAACAGATATCTAGTGCAAAATATTGTATTTAATCTTTGTCCTTACTTTCTTATTTTATTTGAATTCAGAAACAGTAACAGACATTTATTCCCATAACTGGTGAAATTTATCTGGTTTGAAATGATTTGAACACCACTCCTACATAACAAAATCCATAATTTTAAATTGTTTGCATCTTATACCAGTTAGAACAACAGGTAGATAATGTATACATGGCATATTATGAATAACCTTCAATATTCATATCATATCAAATGTCTATCTGAGTGAATATCGTTTCAGTAGAAATATACACAGCAAGGGTATTACCACCAAACAACGTCCTGAGGTATATTCCATTATTTTTGTTCTATTTTAATTCAGAAATATTATTACACATTCATTTCATAAACATGTAAAAGTTAGCCCAGTTTTAAATCATTTCACTACCCTCGTACATTGCTAAATTTATAATCATGAATTTTCTGTATCTTTTAATAATTATAGCAGATACATAATAAACACAAACCATGTTGTGAATGTCTTTTGATATTCATATTATACTAAATGAATTTTCGAAACACAGTGAATTACTTCTTAAGAAAACTAAATTTAGAAAAGCCTATCACTTGTCGATAGCGTCTTGGTAGATATCCCATTCTGTTATAATATAGTCTTGATTTATTGCATACAGAATCCTCATTATATTAATTTCAACATTACAGGTATCCTAGAAAAGAGTTTTATAAGTTATGTTGCTTTATTTCAATTCAGAAATAATAACACACATGATTTTGAATTTTTCTGAATCTTATTGCAGTTATAGGAATCTTATTGCAGTTATAGGAACATATAGAAAACATATTAATAGCATGTAGTGAACAACTTTCAATATTCTTATCATACAAAAGGTCTTCTCGAAAACAGAATGAAGTTCCTTTGAGAAGAAATATATACAGAGAAAGTTATACCTGTTAATAGCGCCTTGAAACTTCTTATTTCTATAGGATACTCTTGATTTATTCCATATAGAGTACTTACTATCATAATTTGATTGAGGAGGTCGTTACTTGATGAAAATTGATGTACATATTTTCAATGAAATAAAACTAAAGTATTTAAATTTTCACTATATTAACAAAACTATGACCGGTTTCACCAGACTGTGGCTTTATCAGATAGATACAAACTAATGAACAGAGTTATTCCTACTTAATATTACAATAGGTACAAGAGGTATGTGGAAAACCCATCGGAGTTGCTTACTATATGAATTGAGAAGATTGAGTAAAGGAGAAAGATTTAGATCTAATTAACTATTAAGTAACCTACCTGAATACTTTTCTTTGTTGATCTCTAAAATTTCTGAATAGATTGACTTTTCTATTTAGAAATTTTAGAGATCAAGAAAGAACAGAATTCAGGTAGGTTACTTAATAGTCAATTAGATCTAAATCCTTCTACTTTACTCAATCTTTTCAATTCATAAAGTAAGCAACTCTGATGGGTTTTCCAATATATCTCTTGTACCTATTGTAATATTACGTAGGAAATAAGACTTATATATAAGGAATAACTCTGTTCATTAGTTCGTATCTATCTGATGAAGCCACAGTGTGGTGAAACCGGTCATAGTTTTGTTAATATAGTGAAAATCTAAATACTTTACTTTTATTTCATTGATAAAAAAAATTACTATCATAAACACATTCCAGGGCCCTCAGAATTTCAAAATAAGTTAGCTTAACCTTGTTTGTTGTTGTTTATAGGTTAGGTTGCCTTATTTGAAATCAGAAATATTAGCACCCAAGATGCTGAATTTTCATGAATTTTATTGCAGTTATAATTACAGATAGATAACATATAAATGGAATTTAGTGAACGAGATATGTACGAATCTCTTGACACAACTTGTTGATCTGAAAGTTTGGCAGAACTGAGTCAAAGGTTACTTTGCACCGAGATCGATTTCTATTGGAGATGACTTTGAACTTTTATTTATCATTTTAAATTTGGATTTAGGAAAGAAATACATACAATTTCTAATAGGGAAAATATCGAAATATACATCATATCATACATATCTAATTTCGAGCTGCAAAAAAGGCGCTTTCGAGCTGTTCGAAAACGTATTTCTAGATCGGAATTTGCACGACATCCTCCGTCGATATAAAGGGATATCCATCGGGACCGTCCGTTAAAAACTTTTTAAGTTCCAATTACAATATCAAGCTGAAATTTTATACGTGGCCATAACTAGCGATTTTCAATTGGAGTGAAATATTTTCGAAGTGATACCATTACCGGTTATACCGGAAGTGGGTCATCACTTTGTTATTTCAAATGGCAATGTACCTTTTTTAATATACATCTAGAACCGACATTTGAGCCAAGGCATTAAATACCCAATTTGTTGGCACTTATCTGTCAAAACTTTTGACAGATGTAATTATTTTTGTTATAAACTCGACTTTTGAGGAACATTTAAAAGAATTGAAGCTCGTAAATCTTTTGCACTACAGACACAGTTTTTGCTTGGGTGGATAGAAGAAGGATCAAGGAGTTTTTTAAGCACTCTACACATGTCAAATGTTTATTGCGTTGTTTTGAATGAGTTTTTCAATTTGACCTTTTCCAAACAGCAATAACTCAATTTTTTCAAATGGCACGTGCCAATTTTTATATCGTCATCAGATGAAGCGTCAAATGTCAGATGGAATTGTATCATAATAAATAATAATAATAATAAATAATTTGGGAATATATTGAATTCTGATGATTTTGCAAGAACTAACAGAGAATGCTTTGAAATATTTCGATCAAGTAGCTGCACTGGCTACGGTCACCTTACAGGTGTCTAAAATTAATGTACTCGTCACTTCGTTCATTCAAATTTGATATTTTAACAAGAATTGTTGGTAATTTGAAATGAAAATTTTTGAAAATCACCAGATTGATAATAAAATGACTGATTATTTAAACGAGGATAAGTTTAATCTCTTTTTTATTCATGGCGAATGTCAAAAAGTGGTGGAAAGTAGTGGCAGGCAATTCTATAACCAATTTCCAAATTTGGCGCCTATGAGTAAAACAAAATTTCGAAGGATTAGAAGCAATTTTCTGCAATTTGGAGGAACAAAGTACATAGAAACTAGAAGAAAACCAATTCTCGAGGACGACGACAATCAAACTAATGCGTATTTTCCTGCCAATCCACATGCGTCCATTAAGTCAGCATCAATGGATATTGGATTGAGTTATACTTCCATTCAAAGGATCCTTAAGAAACATAACATGAACACGTATTCTTTTATTAGACTACAAGAATTGAAACCAACTGACCTTCCCAAGCGGCTTAATTTCTGTGAAAATTTATTAATTCGGTTTCAAGAAGATGAAACAATTCTGCAAAAAATTATATGGTCTGATGAAGCCAAGTTCAATAAAAGTGGAATAACCAACAGGAGAAATCGACATTTTTGGGCCACATAAAATCCACATTTCATTGAGGTTATTGATTACCAAAATGAATTCAGCGTGAACGTTTTTGCAATTTTAATGAATAATTTGTTGCCTTATCACATTTATGAGGAAAATCTTAATGGACAAAAATACCTGTAAATTTTGAGAGGATGCAAATTTTTTAGATGAATTACCCCTTAACATTCTGAGGGATTGCTATTACCAAATGGATGGTGCACCGGCACATAAAACACGAGCTGTAGATCGGCAGCTAACAGAAATGATCGAGGATAGATGGTGGGGTAATCAAGGACCAAATTTATGGCCTCCGCGTTCTCCGGACCTGACGCCCCTTGATTTTTTTTATGGGGCAAAATCAAGAGTGAAGTGTATCTTATTCCTGTGAGAAGTAAAGAAGAGTTACTAGAGCGCATTCATAATGCTTTTCGTAATATTGATCCTGAGGAAACTAGGAGGGCAACTCATCATGTTCGTATACGAGCTGTCAAGTGAATGGAGCAAAATGGGGCCCATATTGAACATTTATTCAGATCGTAAATTAGTTTTCTCTTATGATGTATGCTATCATTTATTCGTAATAATGTAATTATCTTCGATGATTGGTTTTCGCTTGGTTCCTACAATTTTTATTCATCCGAATTGTAGAAAATTGCTTCTTATGCTTCGAAATTTTATTTTACTCATAGAAGGTAAATTTGGAAATTGGTTATTGAATTGCATGCAATTTCTACCCACTACTTTTTGACATTCTAAAATCAATTAAAAAAAGATTAAATATATTTTCGTTTGAATCACCAGTGGTTTTATTCCAAATGTGTTGTATTTTTTGGATATTTTCAATCTGAAATAACGACAGTTCTTGTTGAAATTTCAAATTCGAATGAACGAAGTGACAAGTACATTAAGTTTAGGCACCTGTCAGGTGAACGTAGCCAGTTCAGCTAGTTGATTCAAATATTTCAAAGCATTCTCTGTTAGTTCTTGCAAAATCATCAAAATTCAATATATTCCCAAATTATTTCGGAACTATAAGAGATGGGTATAGTACATGCTTGTACAATTCCATCTAAAATTAGACGCTCCATCTGATGGCGACATAAAAATTGGCACGTGCAATTTGATAAAATTGAGTTATTGCTGTTTTAAAAAGGCGAAATTGAAAAAATCATACAAAACAACGCAATAAACATTTGAATTGTGTAGATGTAGATGTAGAAAAAAAATTATTGAATTCTTACGATACAATCATTCTGTATTTCAATGAAATTTTCCGAAATTCAAGACGTTGCTTAAAAAATTGTATTTTATAAGATGTTGATATTGGTTTTTCAATTTCGCCCTATATGTGCTTTGGGTGAACTAAGTATTTCACAAATCTATAAAAATTTTCAGATTTTTGAAAGAATTCTACGTAAAAAAGCTACACCTTTACCAATGACAAAAAGTTCAAGCGCTGTCCCTAGAGGACTTACCCGCAAGATTGCAATTTTGCAATTGGTCTTTAACACCAACAAGAACAAAATAATGCTTTTATTGGTTCAGTTATTTTCTCTGATGAGGCAGGCTTTCAGAGAAATGGCATAACAAACTCCCATAATTCAAATTTTTGGACCGATGAAAACTCTCATGCCATTGCTTTAAACCGACACCAACAACAGTTCCAAATAAATATTTGTGCCGGATATGTTGGTCCGCATTTTGTTAGGCCATTTGTGTTGCCACATCGTTTAAACGACGCAAGTTATTTAGACTTTCTTTTTAATAACTTGTCAGAACTTTTGTAGGCTATTCCACTGGCCAGTCGACAGAATATGTGGGCACGATGGTGCCCTTTCACATTTCAGTTTAGCAGATAGAGATCACCTAAATGTGACCTATCCTAATCGATGGATAGGACGAAGCGGACCTATCGCATGACCACCTAGGTTACCAGACCTGAATCCTTCAGATTTTCATTTCTTGATCCATCTAAAGAGCCAAGTTCATACACTAAGGACGGAGATACGCTGCTTGAGGTAATAATTCACTCTTCTAATAAGATAAAAAACAATCTTCATATTTAAATTGAAATACAAAGATCTATTGTTTCGAGAGCTAGATCTTGCATATGAGTTGATATTTATCAATTTGAATAGATAATGTAAATATTGTCCATATAGTAAGGTTGAAATAATTGAAATAAATAATAAATGCAATAAATGAAGATATTTTTATTGATAATATCGTTTCTCTGTGAGTCCGTTGCTCTCGTTACCGGTTCTTTTCTAACAAGTGTAGCTTCTTTATGTAAAAAAATTAATCTTTTATCAGATTTGTAAAACACTTATCCCCTAAAAACTTAGAGGGTAGTTCAACCAGAGCGCATATGCGGCAAAATTGAAAAAAACCGAAAACACCTTATAAAATACTAGTTTTTTTAGCAATGAACTGCATTTCGGAAAATTCCATTGAAACACACAGATTTTATCGATGACAAACAATTTAGTTTTTAAACTTTAGGGGTAAATATCTCAGCAGGGATGGATTTTAGAAAAAAAAAATTATGAAAAGTTGTGGCATTATTTTGTCGAGATCTATAACATTCCGAGTGATTGATACCTTGTTCTAGGACACCCTGTAAATTGATTCTTTAACTCTCTACCCGCTAATAGTACTTACATTCAAGAGAAACACAAAAATTAAAAATATTGATTCAAAATACTAAAGAAACTCTATTTTAGCCCTCTATGAGGGGTCATACCTTCTTTTTTCAAAAACCAGCAGTATTGATAGCGAATTTTCATTGTCCTAATATCTTCATTTACCGTCTGACCTTCTGGCAAGGATTCCGAGTACACAATACAGCGATAAAACTGTCGACATTACCTTGATTTTTGATTGATTCGCCATTTCGTCAAACTCATAAAGCCATGTCTCATCTCCAGTTACAATGCGTTTTATAAATATAGGATGGGAATCGACTCGTTCCTCAGCGACCTTTATGCGATTCAATTTCAGAAGGAAATTCAGGTCATTTGAAGCTAGTCCAGCGGTAACGCGTTTCATGCCCAAACAATCGTTCAAAATGGTTCTAATTGATGCATGAGACACAGAAAGTGCATTGCCTATCTCTCTCAAACATATTCAACGATTTTTGATCACCATTCTCTTCACTTTATCGATGTTAACTTTAGTTGAAAATGTTGATGATCAAAGCTAGGCAAATCTTTCAGCACCTCTCGGCCGCTGTTGAATGCACTTTACCCATTCAAATGCAAGTGTTTTTGATGAAGTCGATTCATGTTAGCCTCCTGTAATTGTTTCAGTGATTCGGCATTCGAAATTCCTTTTGCAATACAAATTGTTTGTTCGATATTTTTATTCATTGCAAAAATCGCAAAACATACTTGTAAGATGAAAATCGAGCACTGTGATCAAACTGAATGACAAACAACTGTGCGTCAGTATAGTATAGTTTTAAGTAAATTTTTTCAGTAATCACTCCCAATTTTTTCGACAGAGTGTACGAGATATTGTTGTCTACTACAATTCAAAGCAATGATCCACTCTTCACATCATAAGATTGAAAGATATTACCAGAAATAATCATGAGGACTAGCTGTAATGCCTTCACGCTACTCCCTTGATTGAATTAACGTGTTTGTTGAAACTTCGTTTTAGGATAAAAAGTTTATCTTTCAAATTAAAATAAAAAAGCGATGGGAAAGGGTTAAATATACATAAAAGCGATAAAAAGGATGGGAATTCCCTTCATCCGAAGTTTTTATGAAAGTTTATTGTAGCGAGAATCCTCTTTCAGAAGGGAGAGAACGGCTATTCAGAGAAAAATAAATATGTACAGGGGCTAGTCAAGCCTCCAACACCTGGGGTGAAATGGTATAGCGTAATATTAATTAATTTGAAGAGATTCGGACTTGCTGTGTACAGATTTACTGTTCGAGTTAATCTACTTAACTGCGAATGGATTAAGTTTCGGAAACCTAATGCTTGAATAGGGATATTGGTGTTTTAATATAGATAGTTCAAGTATTTAAGCTGAAAAGCACTTTACTCGGAATTTTTGTATAATGGGACCAACAACTTGTTACTCAACGTTCTAATTGATACTATCTTTTCGTTGAGCGAATGAAAACTTTCTATATGGATTGCGAATATTACTACGTAAAATTGTCTTTATTTAAGATGAAAAAGTTTATTCAATGTTATAGCTATTTGAGTTTAAACTAAAGAGAAAGTTAGCAATTTTCTTATTACTTGTTTCAGCAGTGGCGCGGTGCTCTGTAGCACGTACACTCTTGAAGATTTCATTTCTGTTCGAACGGTATTTTGTATTTAGAAAACAAAAACTACTTTAGCAATTCATTTTGTAAACAGGGTCTCCCAATTTTCTATAAGAAAAAATCTTGGGAGGGTTTTTCAGATTGGAAGACCACTTTTTTGTTCAAGATTCAAGACTGTCCTAAACTCTGCTATAATGTCTTTAAGTAATAAGTGTTTTGGTGAGTAGTTTCGTCACAATATTTTTTTTCCGTAAATATTTATGAAAATAGGCTCTCACATCTTCGCATGCTCCTTCGGACAGAAAGGATTAATACTCTTTTCCTTTCGTTTTCTTATTACCCAAGGATAGCTTCATTGATGAATTGAAATAGATTATCCTCATTTTATATAGGAGTAACTCAAAAAATTTTTTATATATATCTTGATTTTTTCAAATGGAATATCCTGTATTTTATTATTCATGTCAACGCATGAAAATTTATGCCATATTTTTGCAGAAGTAACCTTCTATCTTTATCTTCGACCATTTTCGAGATAAAAAAATAAACTAAAATCACAAAACCAGAGGTTACGAAAGAAGGGTTTATTAGTACATATCATTATACTTGATCAAAAAATTGGAGATATTTCAAGGTAGTCGTGTATGAAATACATAAAAGATTGGATTTTGGTGAGATGATCTACAAGGTGTTGAAATGTTGCCCGTTTCTTTGTAGTCACAACTCAATTCTTCTCAGGAAAGACCGTTGAACTCTCGACAAAATTTGCGGATTAACTGACTGAAAGGCTTCGACTATTCTCTCTCATATCCAACTGTATTGTAGAAGGAATCTGGTAAACTATGCCCTTAATATAACCCCACAAGAAAAAATCAACACTTGTAAGGTCCTGAGACCTAGCTGGCCATCTAACAGGACCACCACGTCCTATCCATTTGTTTGGAAATCCATGATTCAAATGCTCCCTAACCTGATGTGAGTAATGTGCCGTTGCTCCATCCTGTTGAAACCACAAACCTTGTCTTATATACTCCGGTGCATCGGCAAGTAACATTGGTAGATGATTTTGCAGAAAATCTAAATACATTTCACTAATGGGGTGCCTGTCGAAAAAGTGCGGCCCGATTAAATATCTATCTACTGTAGCAGCCCATACATTCAAGGACTAATGATGCTGGTGATATATTTGTCTCATGAGGTGTGGATTTTTCTTGGCGTAATAATGAAAGTTGTGCCTGTTGACAAGCCCATTCCTGTGGAAAGTTTGCTCGTCCGAGACATATTTGGATTTTCCGCTACTTTGTCACTTGCCCAATTGCAAAAATTGATTCGATTTTCATAGTGATTGTTCAGTTCCTGGTGCA
This sequence comes from Cryptolaemus montrouzieri, assembly GCA_013387265.2. Classification (NCBI taxonomy): domain Eukaryota; kingdom Metazoa; phylum Arthropoda; class Insecta; order Coleoptera; family Coccinellidae; genus Cryptolaemus; species Cryptolaemus montrouzieri. The sequence continues at coordinate 36,775,270 of JABFTP020000001.1, forward strand.
GCTGTACATGATATACATGAAATTTATTCACTGTCAAGATTCTCTGGACGGAAGTTTGACTTATATCTGTTAACTGAGAAATGTCTCCTTGGCTTTTATATGGGTCCTCTGTCTCTGTCAACAAAACTGATAACTGGTTGACTTCAGCTGTAGCAGTTTTGGTTTTCATGTTTTTTGTAAGCAATATTACCTGTTTCGAAAAATCTGATTAGAGGTTTTTCAGAGCATCTTGCATCAGGATGATTATTATCAAGGAACCTGATAAACTTTACTTGCCAACAAAGAATCTCTATCACACTCATCCAGAATGAAAATCATATCCACCATTTCTTCTTTGGAGAACTTCATGGCAGTCAATTGAGAAAATTGGGTTCAAACCCCACTTTAACAATGTTTAATAACGAAACCCTGATGAGTTCACCATGTAAAATGCAGAATATGATATGTCCAGGCACCTGACATAAGGCACAAATAAAAAAAAATGTAAACACATACCTCGATTTACGTTTTAGTCATCTTGATTTTATCATTCGTTAAAAGAATTATCTTGTTTAGGTTTCATTTTTACCAATTGAATCATTACAGAAAAAAATATTTTTTGCAAATAATGATGCATGTTGGTAAGTTTGATACGGTTTGTAGAATTTTCATCGAAAATTTTTACAAATAATCGAATATTTCGAAAATGATCTAAGATAAAGAAGAGGTTACTGTTACAAAACATAGCACAATATTTTATGCGTTGACATGAATAATAAAATACAGGATGTTTCGTTTGAAAAAATCAAGATATGATATTCTTAAAATTACAATATTCATTTCATACAGAGTCACCTCTGTATGAAATGGAACGAAAGGAAAAAAGTATTCATCTTCTCTGGCCGAGGGAGCATGCGATGATGTGAGAGCCTATTTTCATGAATTTTTATGGAAGAGAAAATATTGTGACGAAACTACTCACCAAAAAAAACTTTTTACCTAAAGACATTATAGCAGAGTTTAAGCCGCTCCTGAGTCTATAACAAAAAAGTGGTCTCCCAATCTGAAAAAAACCTCCCAAGATTTTTTTGTAGAAAATTGGGACACCCTGTTTACTACAGAATGAATTGCTGAAGTAGATTATTACTTTCTTAATACAATACAGTTCGAACAAAAATGAAATCTTCAAGAGTTTACGAGCTACAGAGCACCGCACCACTGGTGAATCACCCAGTATATAGGTACAGAGAAATGGGTTGACAGATCAGGTAAAATACATATTAAAAATTAACATTGGGTACTAATACATAATTCAGAACTACTTGATAATCCCAAATATTGGGGAATAACATAAATCAGTCAGATCGTTGAGTAATATATTATAATTGTCTGTATTGTGCTTGGCTTTGATCACAAAATAAGCTGGAAAATATTAGATTTAACTAACGTAGTAGCTATTTCGATAATTTTATCATCATCAGACATTTACAAATTGTGAGGTACAGTCGTACAATTTGTCTTGAATATAGAAAAACAGGTATGAATTATAAAGGGATAGAAAAACAACAAGTTTTCTACTATTGGAATATAGATAGGTAGATAGATATATAGATAGATATTAGATTATATATTATCTTTTTTCGAATTTTCACTTACAACCAATAATGGAATGTACAATAAGAAGGAAATGACGTCAACTAACTAATCTAGATTTAACAACTGCAATTATCTACTTACTATATATTTAGAAGAAATCGCACCTGCTGAACAATGCTCACCCTAATTTCAAAATATTCCTCAATTGAGGATGGTTCCAATTCAATTAGAGCATCTTCAAATCTTCTTTTGTGCATTGAGATATTTTTCATTGATTTGATATCCACCGATAGATTATTCAAGAAATTTATACACATATATGATGGATGTTTTTGTGATAGTGTAAGTCTATGTATCGGGTAGTGCAAATCGGTACTTTTGTAGGGTAAACATGATTAGCAATAGGTACAGAAAACATGTTCATATTTTTGAAAATAAAAATTGAATATTCATAAATGTAGAAAGCAAGGACACTTAAAATCTCGTTTTTTTCTGAAAACCCCTCTGCATGAATCCACAAATTTCATCCTTCAAATCAGTCTTTTTTGAGCAACAAATAGTTCATGTACTCGTAAGCTTCATCCCCAGAATATGATGCCATATATCAGTAAAGATTCGAAGTTTGCAAAATAAATAATTTTTCTACATTCATAACTGATCAAAGTTCTTATACCAAAAGCTACTTTACTGAATTTTCCTGCTAGATCTATATGACATGACCATTTGAGAAATTTATCTATGTAAACGCCTAAGAGTTTGGTATTTTCCTGAGGGGGAATCGTTTCATTGTGTAAATCTATATTGCTTTCCATGTCCTTTCATGAATTTTTAGTTCTCAGGACAACAATTGTGGTCTTCTTTTCATTCAGAACAAATTTCTTACTCTGAAACCAGCTTTTCACCTGTGAGTTAATACTTCTTGCACATTTTTCAAGTTGTCCAGAAATTTCACGGCCTACTAACACATAAGTGTCATCTGCATAACCTGTTATTACTCCCAGTTTTTCATCCACACTTTGAAATAAATCATTCATGAAAATCATATATAGAACTAGTCCTAGAATGCTCCCTTGTGGTTCCCCGTTATGTTGTCACAGTATGTCAGATTTTGCTGCTCGACTCCTTTTTTACAGACACCCTGTAGCAGATATGATGCTCGTCTCCTGCGCAGAGTTGCCTGGGTTCAATCCCCACAAAGTCAGTGCGATTTTTCGGATTCTGGTAATCGCGTGTCCATCTTTCGGAGGAGATGTAAAGCTGTCGGTCCTGTCTAACAGAGATGTGTTGGACATTAAAGATCCCTTCCCTCGACATGAGAGGGGTTCGGAAAAATTCCCGGGTTAGTGAGTTGACAGAATTCCCCGGCGTGTGATTAGCTGAAAGGCAGAAATAGAGCACGTTAAAGGAAAAACAAACAAACAAACACCCTTTATTGGCGTTCTGTTAAATATGACTTTTCCTATGACACCCATGCTCTTGAGTTTTTCCAATTGATATTTTGATGTGAGTCATATGCTCTTGTAAGATCCTTAAACATACCAATTGCCAGTTTATCCTCTTGAAGCGTTTTAAATATTGATTCTGTGAAATGATATATGGTTGAAATCGTTGATCGTACCATTATATAACCGTGTTGCGAATCTGATATAAGATTATACTCTTGTATGAATTTAGTTAGTCTCACACACAGTGCTAGTTCGAATAACATTGAAAAAGCTGGTGGTATTCTGATTGGCCTATAGTTATCTGTAGCTGTTGGGTCCCCTCTTTTAAAGAGAGGTTTGATGACTGTTAACTAAAGTTGGTCAGGAAAAATTCCAGAGAGAAACAAGTTATTTATGATAAAGGAAAGGACATGTACAATTTCCCCTTTGCAATATCTTATCGAGCTTGTTGGAATCACCGCATGTATTCTTGTTTTTGACAATTGTTAGAATATCAATAACTTCGTATATGCTTGTTGGTCTAAGAAACATGGATCTGTTGTTAATTTCAATACTAGAACGAGTAAAAAGGAAGAATTCTTCATCCCCATTCAATTTTGGTACAGCCTCTATCTATTCTTGCAAGCTGAAGTTTGTTCATTTTCAAAATATTTATGCCACCTTCTATTTTTAGTTTTAACAATTTTGAGAGAAGCACATTCAAGAAATACGCAAAAACATTTTCACAAATGTAGACCACTGATCATTTGCACTCTTAATATATCTGAAAAGAGCGTTTGATAGTTTGAGCTACTTCTCAAGAAACTTGAAATGTAAGGTGTAAGGGGGGTTGCCTTGAATCTTATAAAATCTTACCTCACAGACCGAAAACAATGTGTGGTAGAAAATGATGATGATGTTAATTTGGTCAAATCAAACTGGATGACGGTCGAAAGAGGTGTTCCACAAGGTTCTATCTTGGGACCGCTCTTTACATAATATATACAAATGATTTGATAGAGGTCACTGATGAGCATACAATTTTATATGCTGATGATACAACTTTTGTATTGAGTGAAGAAGACATGCATAGACTGGAAATTAAAATCCTTAAAACCCTAGAAAGTCTTGATCGTTATTTTTCAGCAAATAATCTTGTATTGAATGTAGCGAAAACTAACGTTCTGTTATTCGAAAATAGGGCTGTTGAACGCATGTGGATAAATTATCAAAACACTCTGATTGAATATGTAGAAAATTCAGTTTTTCTAGGAATATGCTTAGATAGGAGACTAGATTGGAAGGAACATATTGATAATTTAGCAAAAAACATATCTAGATTTTATTATGCTTTGCGAGTTATAGCAAGAAATCTGGGTACGAATGAAGCACTAAAGGCATATCATGCTTATGTCCATTCAAGACTGAAATACGGCATAATATTTTGGGGGAACTCCACTTATGTGGATAGAATATTCAAGTTGCAAAAAAATGTTTGAGATGAATTTTCGGTCTGATGATTACGGACTCATGTGAACAGATTTTCATTCAAAACAGCATTCTGACTGTTTATGACTTGTATAGTAATTAGTTATAGAGAATAGGATCTTTTTGTTGTTGGTGCTATAAAACACAATTACAAAACAAGGAAAAGAAATGACTTAATGGATGCAAAATATAATTTTCTTACTCAAAAAGAATGCAAGATATATGATGATTAAATTATATAATATGCTACTGTTGTCGGTCCTTAAATAATTTTAAAAGTGGAACTGAAAAACTACTTGAAAAGTAAAGCTCACTATAATTTAACTGAATTCTATGAAAACAAAGTTGAGTCGTTGTGATTGTTTTTCTGGTGCATTTGATATACCCGCATCGGATTATACAGACTGTGATTTGAGCTCTCTTTGTATATTGTTTTTACTTACCATTTCAATATTTCTTTCACATTGCTAAATTTCTCTTGACATGATTGATTATCTATCTATCTATCTACCTATCTATCTATCATTTACTATTTTTACATCAAATATAAAAACTGGTTCCCAATCCTGCTCTCCCAAAGTTCGACGGAATTACAGTTAAGCATTTTTAAGTAAAATCTTCACCATCTTCACCATCTTCACCATCTACAAGATGGTACATTTCTATGAACAGTACTGAGAACCCTTGCAGATCTGTCTATTTACAGTTATTCTGAATGGTTTAACAATTGTTGGTGATAAATCAAACGAACTACATTAGTGACAAGAATTCAGAACCATTCGTTCGGTATTTGGTGCCCATCAAATCTACGTTGAAGTCGCCCGCCAAAATAGTTGACTTTATTATTATTATTTAAAGGTACATTCATAATTACTCAAAAATCTCGAATATTGGGGAATAAAATAGGTCTGTGTTGTCGTTTAGAAGGGTAGAATTGTTTCTATCGTGTTTAGCTTTGAAATTTTCAGAGATTCTAGGTAATTGAGTTTATTACTTTTCGGGGCACGATGAATAATGTTAAGATTATCTATATTAGCAATTCAGTGGTTGTTACCTGAGCGATTCTGTGCGATGGTGGAGTCATTTTTGTTTTTACAAAACGAAGAGTGATGTTCTTTGTATCTATTGCGAAAAAATATTCCTGTCTGGCTTATGTATACACCGTTACAATCAGGGCAACACAATCAGTATAGTCTTGAATTGTCTTATTTGTGAGTTTTGTATTTGGTATTGAAAAATAATTGTGATATTTTACCTATAGGTATTGAAGGCAATTTTTATGTACTGACTAGATTTGCCACTTGCTGTGAAATTGGACCAAAATAAGTTGAGGTAGAGAATTTTTGAATATCGGAATTTGGTTTAACATGAGGGTATATACCTACTATTGTAAGCTACCTGTGTTTAGTTTTTAAGAACTATTTTGTCTAATCTGGAAGGGGGGTACCGTTTTTACTGGCGATAGTTTTTATGACGTAAGTTTCTTTGTAAATATTTTCAATTAAAAGTGGCATGAAAAATTCTCTTTAGATCATTGAGTTGAAAAAAGCTAGTTTATGTTGCAAGGAGTAAGAAGAGTCATGAGTAATGCAAGTATCTATGAAAGTAGGTTTTCGAAATATATCAAATGCAAAACAGTTATTTTTTCGGGAAATGGTTAAGTTTAAAAAAATTTATTCCATTGTTTATTTCTATTTTTAACTTGAAATTGATTTTTGGCGAAAGCAAAGAAATTTTCATAGCTAAACAAAATAGAAACACTTCATCCTTCTTAACGACAACACAGACCTGTGTTTTTCCCCAATATTTGAGATTTTCAAGCGAAAAATTTTCGCTTGAACATTTTTCAAATGTTCCTCAAAAATCGAGTTTATAACAAAAATAATTTAATCTGTCAAAAGTTTTGACAGATAAGTGCCAACAACTTGGGTATTTTATGCCTTGCTTAAATGTCGGTTCTAGAAGTATAATAAAAAAGGTAGATTGCCATTTGAAATAACAAAGTGATGACCCACTTCCGGTATAACCGGAAATGCTATCACTTCGAAAATATTTCACTTCAATTGGAAATCGCTAGTTATGGCCGCGTATAAAATTTCAGATTGATATTGTAATTGGAACTTGAAAAGTTTTTAACGGACGGTCCCGGTGGATATCCCTGTATATCAAAGGTAAAAAAATTATTTTATCTAAATTAGTTGAATCTAATAAATTAGTTTTGATTTGACACTGTGTGACTTCTAGTTATTCAGGAACTCAAATGACTGTTCTAGGGACACCGTTGTGGGTCAATAGAAGAAATACAAGGCGCATCGAAGAGAGCTGAATACGATGCCGGAAATCTACTTTAAAAACTGTTTTGATGATTTGAAAACTCGTTGGCAGAAGTGCGTTGTATCTGAAGGGAATTCCTCTTTAAGGCGATGATATTGACTTGTAAGAGAAATAAAGCCTTTCAAAATAAATGATGAGTACTCATATTTGGACACAGTAGTATGCAGCGTACTTATGGTATACATATTATGTTTACAACTTTATAAATCATTATATCTCAAAAACAGTGGCTCTTTGAAAAAAGTATTTGCGTATTTTTCGTACATAATTATCTGACCTACAGTTTTTTATCGAATAATTTAGTGATTTAACTCATCAATTTTCTTGAAATCGCGAAATCCCCATTTTTGTGACCTTCGACTTTAAATAATTTTTTTCCAGGTATAAGATGGATGAAAACTTTCTGAATTTTATTTATGATAGTATTTTACACATTCCTACAAACTTCGAGCTGGATGCGAATTTTTGTACCTTCAATTCGTTTTCTTGGTCTAATTTGATTCGACTATATCATCAAAATCTATTGAATAGAATAGATTCGATGAAATAAAAACGATTTTTTGTACTCAACAAAGTGAAGTGTTGGTTTCATTGTCTCTTTGAGAACACTTTAATTTTTATAAATTGATTTTTTTTTTCGGTTATAACGAAAAAAGTCTATTCTTCTTAAAAATGTAGTTTTTAGAAGCTTTTCCATGCACAAGGTGTTTTAAACTTATTTACTAATTAGGCAAAACGAAATATACGCAGATACCAATGCTTTCAAAAACAACAAAACCTTTTTTTTTAGGTTTTTTCTGCCTCAAACACCTCTTTGTTGTTATATTCAGACTCAAAGGGAACACCCGAAATATTTTAAGAAAACAGTGAAATAATCTACGTAAGCTATAGAAACAGTAGCTCTAGAACGTCAAAATTTCATGGAAACTCAACTTCATAGATAGGTATCGTAGAGTATTTACCCTTTTCGAAGAAAAATTTAGGTTTTTCCAAATATAACTATTGTTACGACATCTTATTTTCATATTAATTATTTTGTGAGTCCAATGAACATATTTCTGCTGACCATTGTTTTTTTATTTATTTAACTACTTCATACATTTCTTTGTAAAGAATATTTGTAAAGTAGATAATTTATAAGGATACCCCATGAAAAAAATAACACCTTGCAATATTATTATACACTTAAATAATTATAGTACAATAGATACCGAACGTGAAACAGAAAAGACACAACAAATAAGGACATAATATTTTAAAACAGAAAATTGAGAATTAAAGCTTCCTAATATTTTCCACGCTGTAGAGCAACAGATGTCCTAAAATTAGCCAATGACTTGGAAAAAATTAAAAAAAATTGACAGACTGAATTTGCGACTATGTGCGATGCAAGAATTATCCACAAGCAAAATTTGTTTTACTAGTAGTGAATCTGACTAAGGGAGTTCTTCTTGTTAGTCTACCAGACAGGTTAAAGAGAATGCACTGTGGAAGTTCAGGACAGTCAACAAGGCCGTTTATTAGATTAAAGAGGAAACATAAATCCGCAATCCTCCTACGCGACTGCAATGATCCAATACAAAGCTCTGCACCTATCGCACTTATTAACTGCCCAGTAATTGGTGAACTTCGCCTATATAACCAGTATTTTGTAAATTTTGTATCTTCTGCAATATATTGGAGCCGACATTGTGAAAGGGTTACCAGACCGGGGAGGCATATTCCATTACAAAACGAACTAACGCACAGTAAATCCTCTTCAGGGTAGACTCTGAAAAAGATGCGCAGTTTCTGATCAAAAATACAAGGCTTTTGTAGGCTTTTCGGGATATATCTACAACATGCTCCTCAAAAGGTGTTTTGTCCAAGAGAACACCAAGGTCTCTAACACTCTCTACCTTACAAAGCAATTCACTGCACATAAGATAGTCGAATAAAATATCGTCTTTTTTTTTCTACAAAATGTGATTACATTGCATTTCCGGAAGTTAAGATACAAAAAAATTTTCTCGGCCCAAGCCTGAAACTGTGAAGTCTGCTGTTTCAACCGTTCACAATCGTCCAATGATTCAATTCGTGAAAAAATCTTTTCATCACCAGCAAATAATAAATAATTTGTCGAAATAACGAAAGCTATGTCGTTAACGAAAATATTGAATAGAATGGGACCCAAGTGTGATCCTTGAGGAACACCAGATGTTACCGGTGTAGAACTCAAAAAATAGTTTGTATATTTTGCAATTTGTATTCGACCACAAAGAAAACTGCGCAATCACGCCAGCAGTAGACCAGATACTCCCAAAGCCGAGAGTTTAGCCAACAGTAAGTTATGATTCACGCAATCGAACGCCTTACTGAAGTCTGTATACATAGCATACATCTGGTGTCCCGAATCAAAACATTTAATCACTGCATCAACATTAAAAGTAAATTAGAAACAGTGGACTTGCCCTTCATGAAACCGTGCTATTGAGGCACAATCACATATATAAACTTCCACTACAAGTATTTACATACTATCGAGTCCAAGAACTTAGGAATAGTTGATTGTATGGCAATTCCTCTATAATTTGAAACCACAGATCTGTCACCAGATTCAAAGAAAGGTATCACGTAGCTCTGTTTCCAGTAGTCCGGAAAGTAACCTGCTTTCAAAGAGTTATTAAACATTTCAGTTAAAGGTTTCGCCAAAGTTGTAGCACAATTTTTCAAAACGTACGAGGAACCCCGTCCGGGCCCGCAAAACTATTCACCTTCAATCTCATCAACAGTACACAAACCTCTGAAGTAGAAAATTCACGAAATGATGCATGAACGGTACTATTGAAATTGTACAGAGGTGGAACCACCACATCACTACTATAGACACCAGAAAAAAACTTCGCGAACATACTGACAATATCATCATCAGTATTCATCAAATACTGTGAATCAGATGAAATTTTATTTTCGATATCTTTTATGTAGGTAAGATAGAATTTCTCATTCAACTTCTGGCACTCTGAGCGTAATGAGCAAAACTTCGCATAATCTGATCTCGATCCATACTGCTTATAGCATTCACGTGTCCTCTTCTTCTTCTACACGAGTGTAATCAGCCTTCTGGAATACCATCCGGGAAACTTACCAGGAGTAATTCTTTTCAAGGGGATGAATCGATACAATCCTTCATATTGGAATTTGGAGATACATTCATTCGCTTTTTGATCTTGAAAAGACCAGTCAGAAGACGCCAGATATGAGTTAAGTCCGATATATTCTCTTTTCTTGAATTCAAACTGTTAAAGATCATAATTGAAGTCAGCTTCACTCAGAACAAATGGTACAGATATTTGCAATGCCGTATGATTGATAGAACAGTTAGACAATTAATTTGCGGCACCACTCTCTGCACAAAAATCCCACTGAGTATCTTCCTTTGAAGAGGAGTTCGATCAGGATCAATAGAAATTTTCCGAGTTGACGATTCAACCATTCTCTTTTTATTTTTCAGTGTTACAGCAACCTTATCTGGCCCACTGAAAACAGCCTTGGCTGGTCGAGACTTGCCATCTCTTCCATTCTTCTTTCCTATTCTAACAATCTTTATCAACTCGTCAGGTTTAATGTCGACCCCTGTTAGCCATTTCTGTACCTCTCGCCTATCATCATCGATTCTATCTAATTTTATCATTAACTTCCGCACTAATGACTTCCATATTTGAAACGTTCTCATTCGATTTAAGTCTATCGACTTCCTCCTTGAGAGAGTAAATCTGCGCTTTTCTTTTTAGTCAGGTTAGGTGCTTGCTTGATGCTATCAACATATTCTTCGCAAAAGAAGAGACACGTTCTTTTATGAATATTCAGAACTTTTTGCTCTCTTTCCCTCAGAGCTGAGCACCCATCATGGAACATAATACTGCAACAGTCACATACATAAGCAATATCAGGATCGACTGCTGACTTACATCGTGAACAGCTGTACGTAGACGTATCCAGTGAGCGGAGATAAGAATAGAAAGTGGAAAACAAATTAAAACACACCTGGAGACACCGATAATGAATTGAAGAAGGTGATGAGTAATATTATAATATATATTATGAGTAATTTAAATGAAACAAGGGGTTGGAATATTCATTTTTCATTGAAAAGTTTCTTGATTAACAGAAATTCAAATTGCTTATTTTTGACGGTGTTAGTTTTTTAGCGTCATATCCGCTTTTTATCTCATCTTTTTGCAGTACCCCGAAAACCAACTCATTTGAAGTAATTTGGTTTAGGTTCTATTCGAAATTGTTTTTTGTCTTCTACAATTCATGCCGCTCAGCAACTATTTAAATTTGTAAGAAATTGCTGAAATGTTTAATAATTTGACGTCACAGCCAATTATTACTGCTAATCTGAGTTCATTTGCATTGTCTAGTCTCTAGTGGGATAATTTAACCGAGGTCTTAAAACGACCGCATAAAAAGAACTTCAGTCTATGACGTGTGGTGACCTAAGAGGCTTTGCTCTTGGATAAGCTGTATAGCCATTATTGTATTGTTAATGTAAATAGTTCTATGCTGCAGCTCTGAAGTAGGCAAGAACTACAGAGGATGTCTGAGTACGAGGTTGGTCCAAAATTTACTTCGCGTAGCTCAAAAATTACAGAAAAATTATAAATTTTTCTCAACATAATCTTCTTTCAGCTTAGTATTAATTAACCCTGGAATTTTTGCCGTTCCATAATCGTATCTGTGAACTGGTGCATTATTTTGATGTTACAACACACTCTTTTTAGCCAATTATGGCCATTTTATCTTGATTTAATCGTTCAAACTTTGCAGTAGGTTCTGCCGACTGAGTGAAGGATCCACATTTTATCCTTGGTAATGTAACGACGCAAAAAGTTAGCCTTATTGTTGTAAAATATAGCTTAACTCTCGATTTGAATACCTCCACCTCTCTGTACGCTATTTTTGTTGAAGAATGAGCAATCGCGGTACCTATTAAACTTATTGGTTTCGCCATGTCAAATTTTCAGATATATGCGATGTAGTGTACAGTTAGTTATTTACCATATCTGAAAGCTTGCGCAGTTACAGTGGATGGTCATCGAATACCACTTTGTGGATTTTCTTATTCATTTAGTCGACCACTTCGATACTCATTTTGATAGCCTCGTTTAGACTCTGCTATAGTCTGTTCACGTTAAGTTTAAAGTGACGTCATCAACCAGTTTTCTCGGATGTTGCCAATGTTTCCCAAAATTCCTATTCAGTGCGACTGTAAAGTATGGAATAAAATTCATATTTTCTGTATTTTTGATTTCAAAACGCTTGAATAGGTCGAGTTTTTATATTCAACTCGAAATTATTGTTAAAAAAATTTTTTTCTCTTGTAATTCGCAAGATATGACGTCATCGACCAGTTACAACACATATTTTTTCATCACTATTCTACAAAGATTATTTTCTGAGTGTTTTGATTTATGGATTAGGAGACTGAGATGCGTCTTTGCTGAAATACATGTTGTTTGCTTTACGAGGTAGTGGTATGAATTTTTCTCAGAATAAATACGATTGTCACGTTGACTTTTTTCTCAAGAAAACTTTGCCTCATGTCAATTTGAGGCATATGAAATTAATTCGCGACCTTCCTTTCCCGAAAATTAAACTTTTCAATAATCATTCATATCAATACCTCTCGAATGGATCATCCTGTATATCGAAAACTTCGCATCTCAGACCTCTAGGGGGGAGTATCAAACCATTCAGAAAAATAATCTCTGTACCTTTCAAAGTACGTAAGAAAACAAAAATTTCTAGTTGAAAATATAAATCGACCTGATGATCATAATGGATCTTCAGAATACTAGGACTTACCTGTAAATGCAACACATAATGCATAATTCAATTCAATTGTATTCACCTTTCTTCAATATAAAAACCGGAAAGACAAGAAATTTTCATTATGCACTTTGTTCAATAAAGGTTTTGAGCACTGGCCATCTCAGGATGGGAATTTGAATTACAATAGAAATGAATAAGGTCTTTGAGAAAATCAGGTTTTTGAATAAGTCCAAAATTTAAATTGAAACGTTATTTTTTGACTGATAGAAAATTCTTTTCACTAGGCCATGAAATAATGATTATTTTCGAAATATTTCAATCTTTCAACAGAAACTAGAATGTTGTCTACTTGGCTCTTGCAGATTCAAATAAAGAGCAGGGGTAAAACTATCTAACAATAGAAATCAACAAAATCATTTATTTAATGATAATTTTACAAAGGAACGGTTGAGAAAGTGAAATTAATCGAAAAAATAAATACTCCATTTTATTCTGAAAGTTCGTCTAAAAATGTTTCACTGTCACTGTCATTCCCGTCCATATTTATTATCAAAGGGGGAACATCTTCAAGATCGAAATGAATTGCGCGTTCCCACTAATATTGAATTTCTTTTTTGAATGCTCAATAGTTCTACTCCATACCTCTGGAGTAATTTTCTGAAGAGCTTCTTTCCATCCAGAAAGAGATTATACAACGGAACTCTCTCTTCCTTCTCTACATGGTCCCGGTAATAGTTTTTGGTTATACCCCAAATACTTTCAATTGGGTTGAAAATGCAGTGGTAGGGAGGAAGACGTAATAGTTCGTGTCCATATTCTTCAACTAGATTATTAGAATTGGCTTATTCCTGTGAAATATATTCAAATTGAAAACACACATAATCCTTGAAATACAATCCCATTTGAATTCAGTACTTACATTTTATCTAGACTCAATAACTGTGGATTCAGATCACTTTCTTTATAAGCAATATTATTGCATCTTAACCATTCTTGAATCTCAACCTTTTTAGTTGCTGTTGTGGGGGCTTTGTTTGAAGTAGTTGTATGATAACTTGCATTATCGAGTATATTTGTTGAAGGATTTTCCAAATTCAACAATAGTTGGTGTACAAACCAATGCTTGAAGTTTTCTTGATTAATTTCCCCGTGGTAATCACTGTCCAAAGTTTTTGAGGAAAAACAAGTTCTGCACCAGGAATGAAACCATGCGTGCTGCGTGCATGGAGTACAATGACTCTGAATCGAGTATCAAATTTAGAATATCTTGAAACAGTACAAACAATAGTTGATAACTTCACCTGGTTCCACCAACTATTGTTTTATTCACACTTTTGGTATTGTCATATGGCCACAAACGACGAATAGCCATGTTTCGTCAAGATAGGCAAATTCACGTATTCCTTCATTTTTTATACGAATATACGATTGCATAAAATGAAAACGGTTCAATGCAATTCCATCAAACCTCTTCTTGGATTATCTGTGGAATACTTAAATCCAATGTGTTGTACCATTTTCCACAGAGATGTCTTACACCCATTGAAAATATCTCTTTCGTGGAACTTCTCTTTTGATGCAGACAACGTAATATGTTCCTCTACAAAGAATAAAATATTGAACTTGATTTAGACAAAGGTTTTAATGACTACTTACTGTTCTGAAACTTGTCATAGATAGTATTTCTTGTGGCAGTTTGATCGAAATCGTCAATATGTACTACAGGTTTCTCATGATTCCTTTTTTTCTTGGACTCATCAGTGGATGCCATAATAGTGTTAATGGATGAAATGCTTACTTGTAAAGCACTCGCTACTCTCTTTAAGCAAAAAAGTTCATAGTATGTAGATGTGTAGACAATTTGGAAACCAACAGATGAACAAGTTAAGTTGTATCATAATATCTCTTTTTTAAGGGTGGAAGCCCCCTTCTGTTATTTATTTTAGTGGTACCTACATCTCTTACAGCTGTAAGGGGGAGAAGAGGCCCCCCATTATCTAGTTCTTGTTGGAAATAATTGCATTATGATGCAATCATGTTTTGGGCGTGGCTCGAGAAAGCTTTTGGCGTCTTCACTATTTATATAGAATAAATATTCGAAACACTGAGTTCGGCAAAGAACTGATTTTACAATAATGTTTTAAATATTATCAAAACTTCGAGGAAAACACTTCAATCCAATCTCAATTAGCACAAGAAAGCGAACTGAAATAAACAATAAAAAACGTCAACGCCGCATTTCAATGTCAACTGTCATAATCAAGTGTCACGATATGTCACTAGTAGTTCCTTTGCGCGAGACTAGTCCATTGCAATCTTTTCCAACCAGACATCCCTAGCTATGACGTCTTTTTAAACTTATCGTGAACAGACTATATATAGCCAGTATTGTATTGTTAATGTAAATAATTCTATGCTGAAGCTCCGAAATAAGCTAGAACTACAGAGGATGTCCGAGTACGAGGCTGGTCCAAGATTTACTTCGCTTGAATCAAAAATTAAAGAAAAAATTAAAAGTTTTTTCGACATAATCTATCAGCTTAATATAAATTAGCTGTGGAATTTTAGCTGTTCCATAATCGTATCTTTGAACTGGTGCATTATTTTGATGTTATAACACACTCATTGTAGCCAAATGCGGCCATTTTTTTCTTGCTTTAATTGTTCAAACGTTGCAGTATGTTCTGCCGACTAAGTGAAGGACCCATATTTTATCCTAGGTTATGTAACGACGCAAAAAGTAAGCCTTATTGTTGTAAATATAACTAAACTCTCGATTTGGATATTTCCATTACGCTATTTTTGTTGAAGAATGAACGAACGCTGTACCTATCAACCTATTAGTTGCGCCATGTCCAATTTTCAGATATATACCATGTAGTGCACACTTATATATTCACCGTATCTGTTAGCTCGCGCAGTTACAGTGGATGATCATCGAATACCCCTTTGAGGATTTTCTTAATCATTTCTGAGGTGGTCATCTCATTTAGTCGACCTCTTTCTTGCTCATTTTGACAGCCTCGTTTAGACTCTGTTACCCCAAATTTCATTTTTGCAAACGGTGTGTATGACTTTTCTAGAAAGAATAAAATTCAACTTTTATATTGGTTGGCTAAGACCATTTTAAAATATGTAAGACATATCGGTGACCAATTTTCATTCATTTTATATAATGAATGTTTTCTTCTTAAGGCCTTCTAACAAATACAACAAAACGCAGCATCTTCAAAGTTGAAATATATGCTTTATACGATAGACCCATAACTAAATTCAATAAGAGAAATCGGAAGGTATTTCTTTTTCTTAACGTGTTCAAAAATAAATGGGTAACACGTAAAATACTCAAGCAATACTAGTCACCACTATTTTTTCAGGATTTAAGTTGATGAGTATCTGCAATGCAAAAACCAGTGGCCGTCATTTAATTTCTCACACTTCAAACTGTAATATCATCAGAAACACTAATAAAATCAACCAATTCCTAATTCACAACTAATCAAATATACAATCTGCCAAAAACTCATCCAGAAAAATTCGATTGTATTCAAATTTATGCAGCGATAATTATTTCAATCAAAACGTAACACAGCCAATGTAATTATGGTGGAATTGCCGTGAAAACCCTGTTTATATCGTTAATTTCGTCAGCTTAATGAAAATGATTAAAATTATAAACGAAATACCGATCGAGGAATTAATTGTTCATTATAATAGAATTTATGAAAATGTTGTGGAGTCACAAATGGTATTAGGATCTATGGTAAGCTCTCAAAATATCGATCCATGGTTCGGGAGCACCTTTCTATTTCGAGGCATTCCAGAGAACTACTATTGCTTCATATTTTCTAGCAACCACTTCAACAATTGCAATCATAAAAATAGTTTTGCAATTATTAACAATGCGACTGCGAAGGATTTCAAATGAAAAATCTGAAGCGTTAAGATCGCTTGGTCTCGCTAGCCTTAGTTTGGACCTCAGTCGCCATATCGTACGACGAATGAAACATTTTTATTCAAATATTGACGAACCATCAGATTTTGATCGGCAGACAAAATTACTTTTTTCAGAGTTGATATTTCTTGAAATGAAAATTGAGCCCAATTTATAAATTAACGAATATTCTATCCACATATTTGAAAAAATCGTATTGACATATGCCTTTTGTGTTGGGATGTTCATTATCTTTCATCCACAAACGATTATTGTGGAGATTCATGAAACAATTCATGAAAGTTCAGTAGATCAATTCAGATGGTGATTGATGGTGTTACGAGTGAATCTTTTCAGATAATTGCAGGAGTACCCCAGGGCTTTCGTTAGCACTTTCTTTATTGGTCTACTTCATCTCACTGAAAACAAAATACTTGGGTTTGCGGACTGTACTCTGGTGTCCTCATTTTCTAGTCAGCCACCTATAAATGCTGAGGGGACACACCAACAAAGATACCAACAGGGCATTTCACTGAATTCAGACTAGGAGAGCCAGTTGAACATGGCAAATTGCAAACAAGAGAATCACTGCTTAAGAACTTATTTTAATAATGCCAGGACAACAAATTGCCTTAGAAAGAAAGATGCATCTACTCATCACTACCGGAGGTAACTGGTAAGACCTTGTGTCAGCCATTGCCAAATCTGCTTCTGCTACACTCAGTTTTCCTTTCAGGCCTGAGCAATTCTCCACACCATCACAGCTAACACTTCATTCAAGGCACATGTGCAATCTAGTCGGGAATACTGCTACCCAAACATTAATTTCATCTATAAGATAGTATCCAGAAGAGAGCAGTGCCCCTCACCGACCTCACGGAGATCACGTGAGATCTCCAACCTCTCGCTCAAAGGTGGCAGGTTGCTGATTTTCACAGATATTTTTAAGGCAAATGCTCTGAAGAACCCTCTCAGAATTTTATATGGATCTCGGTTCCATCGATCCTTTCCGCTAACTTACAGTTTTTCCCTTCTCAAAAATGATGAACACACATTGAATAAACTTGGGTTGCCACAGCATTGCCAAGACAGGCAAAGCCATCTTCCAAGAGTTGACAACATAAAGAAAACATAACTCGAAGAAGAAAATGAGCAGAAGAAGGACTATTGGCAAACTGACACTGCATTTGATGATTCAAATGTTGATATTGTGCCATTTTTCTCATGAATTTTGGTACTCTGGGAAGAATATCTCATTATAAAGAGCTTGAACTGTCTGTGGTACAGTTATAACAGTGGTACCAGACAGTTAAAAGGATTACATATTGATCTTGTGCTATTTTTCTCAAATTTTTTTCTGGATGTCCATCATGGAGTTGCTTCTCCTGTTTTTCCTGATCCGTGGTCTTCGAATTTAAATTCGAATTGAAACTCTCAGTTACACATTATCCCGCATGAACAGTGCCAAAATATTTTTATTCATTGAATGTCAAATGGCGCAAGGAGTGGTAGCTGCAGAGGAGACACGGCACTTGACTATGGGATTTGTGGCATAATCCAAAGATCATTTCCCCCTAGCGTCAACAAGTTCAAGCCAAAGGAGAAGGGATTGACCAATGAAGGATACGTTGCATGGTCAAGCTATAGAAAATTTCCAGTTTCAGTGTCAGAAGCTCAGATAGCAATAGAGGTTGCTATGTTAAGCGGACACCTTCTCAAGTCTGAGGATGACAAGAACAGAGTATCCTACATCTTTGGAGTTTACCTCATAAGAAAAACATGAGGAAAATGAGCAAATCTCTTTTAGAAAAACAAATCCTAAGGGTTGTGAGGTACTACTAGATACTACTACTACATACTAATATCATTCGAAATCCTCAACAATATTATCAATATTGGCATTCAAAGAAATAGCTCTTCAAATGCTAATAAGAATATTCAGAAGTTATCTGTAATACACCTACTTGTAATACAGAATTACGAAGAAACGAAAATTGCCCGTTTCGTGCAGTCAGCCTTATGAGCTGGTGCCTACTTCAGAAAAAATTAGAATCATATAGTTCACAGCTCGTCATATCAAGTCCTGAAATGAAATCTCAAGAATAATGTTATCAAATGAAGACAGAACTAACGAACACCTGTAAAATTTCTGCAACATCACAAATACATAAATTGAGATTCAGTATCTATGCCTCCCAAGATATGCTTGAATCAAACCAATGCAATAATTGCAAAAATCGAACTCTTTTATGTAAAAGAAACCATACAAAGAATATAAGCCTTTTGCTAAGAACAAGGTTACACACATGGACATATCGAACATACCCGTGACAACAATTAGGAAAGTGAAAATAAACAACGGAAAATAGGAAAACAAAAAAGATCCAACACATCCACCTGGAAGTGATAGTGATCAATCACACACAAACTTTCCCTTGAAATAAAAGTAAAAAAAATAAATTACATAAAATATCTCGAGGAAAATATGATTAGACATGGAAAAAAACAGAAATACAACAGCATTGAACCAACAAGACGGAAAGACGAAAATGATGAAGAGAAAATTGCCTCTATTATAGTTTATAACGATAATCAATCTAATATTATTGAAAATATAGTGACGGTTGCAAAAAAATAGATCAAGGTATTCGATTGGACAAAATCAATGGAAAATCTTAAGGAAAAATAAAAATTGTAAGCATCAACATTAAAGACGCCTCTATTGGATAATGCAATATCAACAAAATAAACAGTTTTCAGAAAAATTAACAACACTGTTCTTGTTTAAAAATATGGAATGGCTGTTAAAGAAAAGGTAATACAATACTGGATAAATGTTAGAGAAGAAGATGTTTGTCATAGAACAGCAGAGTGGATTGATAACGAATATAATAAGACTGCCAGTATAGAGCGAATGGATTGGTATGAAGAAATAACAATAGAACTTTGAACAGCACTCTACATCGCCAAAATGGAATACCTAAATTCTGGAAGGCATAATTAGAGGTTACACATGAGAATCTGATCCAGGTCTTCAACAAATTGACGCATGAATATGGCAATATACTCAATTGGCTTACAGAAGAGAAAACTAACTTGTTCTCTAGAAATGCAGTACAAAAAACCTGAGAACTACCGGCCAATCGCCTGCCTTAATACTGTGTACGAAATCCTTACAAAAATTACATCGGAAAGACTTTATACCCGTTTCAAAGAAAACAATTCATTCACTGAATAAGAGGGCTATATTAAACACTATTATGGTTGCAAGGATCACCTTCTTATGAGTAATTTATTCTAAAAAATGCCTAAGATAATGTAAAAGTGTTCTTAATTGCCTCAATAGATTATTGAGAAATCATTGAAAGTATACCTCAGAGCAGGTATATGGAAACTATGAGTATATGCAGAGCATCCCCAATAACACTGTCATGTATTTCAAAAGCCGTAAATACATGGAAATTTGAGCTGTTTCTATCAAAGGTCTCAATATTGTTAACAGTTGATGGCATAAAATGAACACTAAACAGTTGAAAGTAGTAGGTAAGTATTTTCTGTTTCAGACAAAGCGTAGGCCTTTGCTGGCAGCCTCGAACACTAGTTCACGGTGAACTCTGCAGAAGCAGAGCTCCACCACTTGGAGAGAACTGAAGCAGAAGTCCGCAAACGTCTAGACGAAATTAAAGAGGAGATCATCCAACCCCCACCACGGAAGAGCTGAAAAGTATAATCTCTCGAATGAAAGTGAGAAAAGCACTTGTAACAGATGAGATCAACAACAGACCACTGAAGAACCTCCCCAATCGAGCTCTAGGACAGATGAATCAATCATCAACGTGAGTCTGTGGCTCCATTAACCTCCTGAGAAATGGAAAACTGTGGATGTCATCAGAAAATAGACAAGCCAGCTTCCTTTCCACATCTTTATAGGCCCATCAGTCTCCTGTCAACGATAGACAGATGATCAACAGATCATCTTGAGACACCTGGCAGATCACGTGTAGGCCAGCAAAATTATCCCAGATGACCGATTAGGCTTAAGGAACAGCCACTATACCCAACAGTAATTTCTCTGTGTGGTTGAAATCATCAGTGATGGTTTCAACGAGCACCAGTTAACCTGCATCACACGGCCATAATGATCAAATATACTGCCCATCCACTGGATAACCAAGAGACTCCAAGAGCCCACAGAGCAACTGGAATAATTGTTCACCAAGTGGCTAATCACATAAACCCGGAGAAGAGCTCGGCTCCATATCTGTTCCGAAGGTGCAAATCAGGATGAATGGCCAACCTATCCCGTGGCTCAATCAAGCCAAATACCCAGGAGTCACACTCGACCGACGGCTGACATGGCGTCATTATGTGGAAGACTGAACGAGCGAGGCGAAGGCAGCCTAAGCTTTCCTCTACCCCCTGATGAACAGGCGGAGCAGCCTAAGTGTAGCGAATGAGCTGAAATTTAACAAGGCCGTCATCAGGCCCATCATATCATATGCGTCAACAGTCTGGGAATATGCAGCCGCATATTATATCCAGAAGCTGAAAGTCGTGCAGAACAAAGCATTGAGGCCGTGGATGCCTCATGGTACGTCCGAAGCTCCAAGTTACATCGGGATCTGAACATTCCGAACATGGTCGAACTCATCCGCAGAACGGCGGTGAAAGATTTCCAGGTTGTCCACAGCTACCCGAACTTCCTGGTAAATGCCAGCACTACAATGAGGACGAACCAAGAAAATAAAAGAGGCCCAGGATGGTGCTTCGAGAAGACCAGAAGTAGTTATAAGTTATTTGTAAAATGACAGATATTAGACCATCGTCACTAGGACGACAAAAGTAAAATGTATTTGTTATCTTCAAGTATCATTTAGATCCTACAGATCAGGGTTAGATCCAAATATTCCACTTATATTCATTTTCATAGAGATGTCAAGAAGAAAGTGAAATAAATATTATATCGAAAACATGAAAGTAGTATAACAATTGAGTGATGAAATACATATGAAGTTTGAGCTCGATGAGTGTGCCAAAGTAAGTTTTGCCAAGCGAAAATCGCAAATAAAAGAAAATATACAAATATGTACACAAACAAGTATCAAATCTTTAGCACAAATGACGTAGCGGAAGTCTATTTGAATCCCCAGTTGGTTACAGGTGCTTAGTAAAATTTTTTCTTCAGAAAAAAAAGTATTTTTTGGGAAGAATGCAATGAATGAAAAATAATCCCCACCTCCCTCTTCGCAACATCAAAAATATCGATACCGGAAGCAGAATATCTACTGATATCCCTTACCATAATCGCAATACTGAAATGATTTCCAAACATAACTACAGAGATTTGAAACTAGGTAGAATATATTAACGAAGGATTAAGCTATTATTTATTGAGTACAGATACTGAAACAGCTTTGTAGCCAATATTGCTCCAATCATTCATTATCGACACGAAATAGTCTATTAATTATATTGCTATTTTCCATATAGTTCACAGAAATTTGAGTCAATTCTTTTTTCAAAAAACATATTGAAATTATTGTATTTAATCATATTATTTCATATATTTCATATATTTATGATGATTTGGAAAAAGATATTAATATAACTCTGGAATTATAAAAACTTCATAGAAGTATATTCTGCACAGAATATATCCTAATTTTTTGGAAAAGAAATCTTACAAGAATGTTTCAAGATTGAATATTGAATTTGCAATAAACGTATACTGTGGCCGAAGATCATCTCGGAAAATAGAAAATATCGCAACGTTGAGTATTGTTTGATTATCTTCTTAGTCCAATGTATGATCAGACTTGCTACCCATACTCTGGACAGCGAAATCTATTCTGTTGTCTTTGGCACATGTAGTTTAAAGAAAATTCTGAAGTGTCACTGCAGCAAAGAGGAAGTATATATCGTACTACGAAATCTATTCTGTGAACTATTAAAATCTACATGTACGGTTCAAATGATAAAATAGGGCGGAAATAGAGTTTATCGAGATGGCATAGCAACATTAGAGGTAGATGAAGTGTCTGATCAGACTCTAGCCTCAGTTGAATTTTCTATTAGAATAAACTTAATCAGAAGACGATTGAGGCATGGAAGACATCGCACCTTTCAGAGGCAACACTGTAGTGGAAAGATTAACCTAAAGGGCGTCCGAACAAGGAGTATGGATACTCTTAGAGATACCATTCATGCATATGAGGATACTGAAGCTCAAACATCGCATCTTGAAACAGTTTAAAAGGTTATGGGATCAAATAGAAGGCTGTAGATTTGCCATAAATATTCTAAAAGAACAGCAGTGAAATATCTGCCAATGTCGAGAGCAAATCTGCGAAAGGTGATAGGCATACTGATATTGAAGAAACTCTACCATGTCTTGGGAGAAAGTGACACACCGCTCTGTTGAGGGTTTAAACTGGAGGAGTCTGATCAATCCAAAAACCAAAGTACATATGCCAGAGAGGAATGGACAATTTCTGGCCAACTTTGGAGGATCACAGACATGCAAAATAGCCTTGCTTGGTATGAAAGGATGTTTTTACATATACCTTTTTTTTATAGTTTTTCCATATCACTTTTCTAAGTTCAGCCATCCATCTAAATTCATATCTTGACTACACTATCACTGACAAGCTCTCACCTTCATATCATTGACTGGCGGAACAGAATTTTTTCTCAGGTTTTTCTCCTTCTCTGAAATCATAGTAATCACTTTTCTGAGGCTACATATTAGGAGCGGCCGGAGGTGGTTTATTGAGTTTTCTACATTCTGTGCTGCATTGTTTTGACTCATATCAAAATTTGACATTAACAATAATAATAAAACTGGCTTCTGGTTGTTCTAAAATCTAGTCTTCAATTTTAAAAATACATAAATTCATCTTAAATACTCATTAGTGTCGCATAAATTACTGTTATATCCAAGAGAATCCCTTCTAAGTATGTAAAGTGTAATCTACACATCTGTCATGTTTTGATGATGGGCATCATTTAATTGTTAACATTATTAGAGCAATCAGGATACTTGATACAAAGCTTATGTGGAGCTCGCACTTGAAATGGGTATTCGTGATAGCAGTGAGACCATCGTCATCACTATGTAACTGATGCTGGGTCTTGCTCCCCTTCACCTTCTGATTAGAGGAGTGGCAAGAATGGCTACGTACAAATTGCAACATCTTCCCCTTCACATCTGTACCAGATACACCCATCATTGTGCCCGGCACTATACATGCTGAAACTGAGACCAATGAGAATATGAGTATGAGGTCTGATATAGCAGTTCCCAAAATCAGCATAGAGGCATCTCACATTTCCATTATTAGCAGATAAGAATGGGTCAGCTTAAGGGAACATCTTTTTGAGGGTTGCTGTTGATTGACAGGAGGCTCCATAAATGCTCAAGGACTTGGAGACAATCTATTCAATTAGGGAATTGCCAAAGAACAGCCTGTCTTTCTGGCTGGCTTGTAACTGTTTTTCAAGCAGAAATATTCATCATTGACCTCTGATCTAATATTCTGCTTAGGAGTGATTAACACGAAGCTTACATCAGGGATACCCAAGCTACACTCAAGGAATTGTCAACCGACAAGTGCACGTCGTTCATGGTGTAGGAATATCGTTTGAAAATTGTCAGAATGAAAAGTCTTCGCCTTAATTCTGGTTTTCCCATTAAACGCATTGCAAAAGCATTACAGACTATCTTGAGATTGTCTGAGCCAAAGTCCGGGTTCGAAATTCCCTAGAGACGTATGGAAAATAACTAGTGGTTTCACATGAAGGTATGGGAGCACTGAATACTTTGATCTTGAATGCTCTTGAATTTTAACTGCTAGGGTAACCAGGCACTGGAGGAAGAATGAATAGAACACGTTTTGGGAAAGTTCTGGACCGGGGGCAGGACGAGATTGGAAAACTTGGTTCCGAGAAACAAAAACTGACGGTGCTCATTATAGGAAAGTAGACCTTGTGGATGAAAATCAATATAGAGTATACCATAATCGACCACTGGGTCGTAGCTGCGTAGTCTACACTCAGCGGACACTTCTTTTACTACTTTGTAACTTGTGTCTTGATATGTTTGAGGGTAGGGCACTAGTCTGAGCGTTATTTCGAGATTGATAGCCCTGGAAGAGAGAAACAGGGAGTTTGAGAAAAAGACATCGAGATAAACATCTTATTATAAAGTTGCATAGAACCTCTTCTATCTACAATACGACATCCGAAATAACACTATAACAGATAATGAATTGCGTAACCAACCAAATTAAACGTATAACCTGAATATTAAAAAAAAAGAATTATCGACAATAGGTTCCATTGGTTTAATGACACCTCAGACAATGGAGGAGACAGCTTTAACAAGAGCAAATTGCGCAGCTACTTTTAAGAACCAAAATGGGGTGCAATGGTGCCCTGAAGAATGGTCCATTATTTTATTCGCAGGTGAATTTATATTTGGACTGAACTCAGAGTCTAGGCAAGCACGACTGGGGAAATAACCTGGTGGCGGTTGAAGACTCAGTGAGAACTCTGCTATAGATGAGGTCCTTAAGGGCACAGTATACGAGCGGTAAACTAACCAATAACGAAGTTTTGAATCAAAAATTAGAAAACATACTAGGAATTCCATTAGCATTTTTCTGCTGCTTTGATTAAATTTAGAAAACAAAATAAAAATCTCTTATGATCGAGAAACAAAATAGAAACAAAAATGACGTGTAAATTCTCCATCAAACTTTATATATTCCAACACTTCAAGCAATTTTTCCCTAAATGACGAACCCATTACTAATTTCTGAATATATCGAAAGGTTTCAATATTTCGCTGCTAGAAAATTTTCTCATAAACAGAATTTTCTCCAGCATTTTTCCTCTAGGGCCCTGACACACATCTGCTAATCCCAGAACAGCGTAGCAATTTAAAGGGCGATTTTTCCATCTGAAATAGGTGCCCGCTTCTCTACAGGAAACTGGAATGATAAATTGGATACACGACGGGAAAGTTACAGCTGGAAATTGAAAATGAGGAAAAAGCTGAGTGAATATTCTGATTCGTATAAGCGACCTTAGTTCGTGTGAATGATAACCTAATAATGAATGTGTAACCTGAAGATGTATGCAGAAAATTGAATTTCACGTTGATTTTTTCCGGAAATTAAATAGATGAGGAAGGTATTGAATCATTTCAACCGATTGAAGCACAAATATTAGATTTCGCAATGGTCTGCTACCAACAATTATGAGTTCTCAATTCTGTGACCGCAAATTCGAACTCTCTTCTATCGTTAGATAGATAAAACTACATAGAAAGTACAGAGGTATTTATAAGCCTTGTAAAAGTGCGCGAATAACTACCATAATCTAATTGACAAGTTAAGTAAGTTTCATTGTAATGTTTCTTGAAAGCCTTTTCTGCAACAATCTTGCCAGATTTTTTCTTATCATGTTTACAATAAAAATTATGAAATTAAATGATTTCAAATAGAATGTTCAAATAGTCCTTGATTTACTTCTATACAATGATACATTCTGTCGAAGTATCATCAAGTGATTATTCAGAAAATCTACTTAAACCGATTGTGGAAAGTTTTGTTGTTGCTGGGTTGGTACAACTGCTTTCTATATTGATGTAGAGTTTGAACATGATCATTTAGTTTATTCAAACTGCTCGATTTTGTCTGTTCTTAGTGTTTTGCGATTTTTACAATCGATAGAGATATCGAATGAAGAATTTGTCTGAAATTTTGTATTGCACATAGAATTTTGTATTCCGAATCGCTGAAAATATTACAGAAGGCTTACGGTGAATCGATTTTATCAAAAACACGTGCATATAAGTGGTACAGTCCATTTAACAGCGGCTGATATGTATTAGCAGATTCACCTCGCTCTGGTCGGCCATTAACATCTTCAACTGAGGTTAACAGCCATACACTGAAGAAAATGATACTGAAAATGGCCATTTGAGTTTGAGAGGGATAAGCAATAAACTTTTCTTGTATAACGAATCAATTCGTACCATTTTAAACGGGGCCTACTTTGAAGGCGACACAATAAATTTGGACGGAAAATAAATATTTTGTGCTCATTGACCAATTTCCGGTACTTTTCTGACAGAATTTGGACAGAAAACCGTTTCTAATATTGTTCAGCACAATTGGAGTTATTTGACGATACTCAACAACTCTCAAACAGAGCTCATCCAGATTCTAAGACTGAGTTACAACAATTTTGGACTTAACATGTCCCCGTAAGAAAAAATCTAGAGAGTTCAGATCAGGCGATCAGGAAGGTCACTACATAGGATCTTTTTTCCTATCCCACGACGAGAATATTGCAAATTGAGTTATCGGCGAAGTGGTGCGACGTAGTGAGGAGAAGCTAAATCTTGTTGAAAATATTATGGAACACGTTGCAGCTCGACTAGTTTCAAACGACCTGAACTATCTTTAGAAAATTGATCGCGTAGAGCTCACTGAAAACATGCTAGAACGAGTAAATTCCGACCCCACATTCATGAAACGTTTTGTACCTGGTGGTGGGAAATGGATCTATGAGTTTGTCATGCAAACCAGTCAACAAGATTTGAAATGGCACCTTCTAACTGAACAGAAACTGAAAAAAACCACATCATAGTCAATAGTCGAGGAAATGTTAACTGTTTTCTTTGATAATCGCGGGGTTGTGCATTTGCATTTCTTGCCAGGAGGTCAGACAGTAAAAAAAGGAATATTACCTGAGTGTATGCTGCGTTTGGGAGAGCAAATTCGTTAAGGAAAGCCAGATTTGTGGAAATAAAATTCATGAGTTTTGCGTCACAATAATACACTATCTCTCAAGGCTATCATCGTAAATGAATTTCTGACCAAAAACTCAACCAATGCTATCGAACAATCACCGTATTCACCTGATATGGCTCCGGCCAACGTTTTTCATTTTTTAAACTCAAATTATTACTTCGATGTACCCGATAAATCGATAGAAGACATCAAGAACCATTCGCGGCTAGAACTAAACTCAATTCCGAAAAGATCATTTGGAAAATGTTTCGATGAATTGATTATTCGTTAGAGTCAATGTATTATTTCGGAAGGGGCCAATTTTGAAGGCGGTGGATACAATAAATTTGGATGAACAATAGATATTTTGTGTTTCATTGACCAATTACCGGTACTTTCCTGACAGAATGTAAAATTTTGACAGAAAACCGTCTCTAACATGGTTAAGCATATTTGGAGTTATTTGACGACACTCAACTACACGCAAGAAGAGATCATCTGGACTCTGAGCCCGAGTCACAAAAATTTTAGACTTAAGATGTCCCCACAACAAAAAATCTAGAGAGTTCAGATCAGGTGATTGGGAAGGTCACTCCATAGGATACTTTTTTCGAATTCTACGACGAGGATATTGCAAATCAAGGCGAAGTGGTGCGACGTAGTGAGGAGAAGCTAAGTCGTGTTGGAAATGTAAGTGTTGTTCAAGTAGTAGGCGATCGTTTTCAGTTTTTCTGTTGTTAATGAAGCAATCGTATTATCTAACATCGAGATAAATTTCGCCATTCAAATTTACAGATACAAATAGAGGTTTCGTGGTCTCCAAAGATTCAATCCTAAACACTAAGGGTTTCCAGATATTAAGTAAAAGTTTCTCTGAGGATTTCTTTTGCTTCAACATTCACAGTTCTGTCGCTTAACTTCTGAAGTGAAATAATACATTCCTCAAAATAGCGATCGTTGTACAAGAAATGCGAGTTATTGTTGTTCATTATTTACCGTTTGACCTTCTACCAAAAATTCCGAGTGCACAACACCGCGATAATCAAAGAAAACAGTCAACAATACTTTGAATTTTGATCGACTTTGACGTGGTTTTTTCGGTTTCGGTTCAGCTGGAAGGTGCCTTTCCATAGATTGTTGACTGATTTACATGTCGAACGAAGTCTTTAACTACCTTTACGCGATTCGATTTATGGAGAAAATTAAGGTCTTTTGGAACTAGTCGAGGGCAATACGTTTCTTTCCTCAACAATCGTTTAAATTGGTACAAATTAATTCGTGAGACAAATAAAGTTCATTGTCTACCTCTCAAACTTAAATGACGGTTTTCGATTGCTATTTCTTTAACTTTATCGATGTTAACTACAGTTGAAAATGTGGATGGCGGGTTAGAGGAAGACACATCTTCCATCACATCTCGGCTGCTATTGAATGCAATGTACTATTCATATGCACTTGTTTTTGATGAAGTCGAACGCCGTAGGTCTTCTGTAACATTTTCAGCGATTCGTCACACGAAATTCCATTTGCAATACAAATTTTAAGACGAATTCCTTGTTCGATATTTTATCCATTGTGAAAATCACAAAACGCACTTGTGATAACTGACACAATCGGGCACTGTATACAAACTAAATGACAAATCGCGTTCAACTCCGCGTCAGTATTTAAATAGTTTAGCCAACTTAGCAACAACAAAAACCTCGAATATCGTAAACAGATTTTTAAAAAACTTGATTCCCGGTGCTTCATGGATAGAATGTATACTTCATGGATAGAATGTATATAATTCACAAAACTTTTGAGTTTATTCTATCACCTTTTCTTTTCGGTCCCTCAAAAGGTCGTCATCAAAAAACCCAAAACTACAAAATTTAATTCTTTCACTTTTTTATACATTATGATTCTACAATTCAATCTAAACTCAATTACTTTCCAAACTGGGAAAGTGTTGTTGATTAAAATCTACTGTTCAACGTTAATAATTTGAGATCACATGGTAGAGCCCTGTATGTCATCCCCTGACAAATCGTCCAGGATCCAACACAAAGCATGAACGATAATAAACGCCAATGTAACAGATGTGCCTACCAATCGCCTTCATCATCAGAATTTTGAAGGATTTTGTTTTGTAGGTCACTGATTGAAAATCCAGATGGGACTCATGGGATGACATTGTATTCATCTGGTCTTGACGGCATGTCTTAGAGTATATATAAAGGCTTTCATGAAGCGACATACTGCGATGATGACCTGTCAATCAGATGAAAACATATCTTCCTCTAAGCCGAAAAATAACATTGTGCATTCCCGCTTTATTTGAGAAATTGAATAAACTTGTCGTAAAATAAACTACATCAATAAATTGAAGGATGTTCTTTAAATTCACATTCAGTTAAAAATAATGTAATGCTGACTTATTTTTAAATATATTAAGCTGTATTCAACTGTTCACACTGCTCAACAGTAATTCTGATTATTGAGTAATGGATATGATATTAGCCTCATTTTCAATGACTATTTCAAATAAGTGATAAAAACTTTTGTATTACCGCTAGTTTAGAAAATATGCCTCATGGTACATTTTAAAATAAAACACGATATTTTCGAAATTGATCCTATATTATCAAACTCTTAAATTGAAAAAACTTTTTTTGTAAGATTAACTTGTCGATATTGTAGTCAGTGGGCTGTCCTGAATGCTCCAAAAATAGTCAGCAATCATGGGTGCTTTCCAGTAGTCTTGGTAGTGTTCCTCCAGGGTCTACGTTGAGTCGTTCTCCCTCTACTTCACTTAGATGCCCAAGATAAGCAGGAAAATAATCTACAGGGTTGTGAAGAAAGTATCACCTGATGCTCAAATTACATCCAAGCATTTGAATGTAACTCATTAGTTGTTCAACGTGTTGAGAATAGTGAGAACTTTTCTTATTTCCCAAAAAACTCTGAACAAGCCGAATAAACTAATTACATGCGTTTTTCTCAATCGCTGTCGTAGTTCCAGTAAAACTTGTGCCTTTCATTAATGATTCAATCTGTTGTTCATAAAAGATGGACTTTGATCTTCTGTGTACTCAGTTTTGGGAAATTTTTGGGACAACAAAGGGAAACAATTTCCATTGATGAGAGTTAATAAATTGTTTCATGAGCCCTAATTTTAGATGCAACGGAGTCTATACAAAGTGTTACATAATAGTATGTCACAACTTGAGGCGGGTAAATCTACGTGCAATTTTGAGAAAAAAAAATTTATATAAACATAGGTCCGCAAAAGCTTCGTTACGGAGCTACAAGGTGTTGAAATTTCCGGAAAAAATTGTTTTTTTCTTCTAAACTCCTGCTGTTTTTAAGATAGTCAGCCCAAATTTAGAATGCAAGCTATCTTTAACAGCCTCCATCATTACAAATCCTAGATTTCAACTGAAATTCACAAGATGTTTTCTTTTCCGAGGCTATGTCTCCTTTTGCCCTTTCAAAATTTTTTGCTGTACGCCACAGATCAGCGTGCAATCAATTTTCGTCATCTTCGTTCAATTGTATGCCCAAAATTAGCTCGTCTTCTGAGACTCAACTTATATTTATTTAATATCAAACTGAAAAAACGAACAATTAAAAACTAAATAAATTGCTGAAGGTGTACTCCACCTGCAAGAATACAGGTATCTTTCCTTCTTTGCATATTATCACGCACTCTTTGAAATATTCCAGAGGTATTTCTTATCGTGTCACAAGAAGTTTTTATTCGATTTCTCAATTCTTCTACAGTGTTCACTGGAGTGTTATAAACTAAACTTTTGAGATGTCTCCATAAGAAAAAATCTGAACTATTGATGTCTGGGGACCTAGGGGATCATGGTTCTGGCCACGCCGACCTATCCATCGGTTGTTGAATGTATTATTCAAGAATTCCCAAGCTTCTCCACTAAACTGTGCTGGTTCCTCGTCATGCATGAACCACATTATGTTTCTCACTAAAAGTTGCACATCCTCTAGCAATAAAGGTAACTTCTCCTCAAGAAGTTACCGATAAGCGGGACGGTTTAGTCTGTTAGGCAAAATAAATGGCCCAATCAAATAATTTTCAATTATTCGGAACCAGATATTTAGTGATAATTGTTCTTGATGAGATTCTTCAATCAAATGGAGGTTTTCCTCAGCCCAATAATGATTATTGTGAAAATTTGTGATAGGAGTTTTCTGAAAGTTAGCTTCATCTGTGAACATTATTTCACAATCAAAATGAGCATTTTCTCTAATTCTATCTAAGAATCATCGGCAGAAATTCAGTCTTGAAGGAAAATCTCGAGGAAGTAGAGTTTAGACGCGTTGAATATGAAACGAGTACAATAAAAAGTCGTGGAGAATCCTCCAAACTAGAATATGTGAAATATTCAATTGATTTTCCAATTTTTTTTGTATTCACATGAGGATTCAAGTCAATACAATTCAAAACTGCTTCCTCAATATCGGGAGTTCTCATAGTTTGAGTTGCACCTTTTATATGATTATTTACAGTAAAAGTACCAGTTTCCTTAACCTTCTGTGGATCTTTGAAAATTTTCGCCTGTCTGGTGTTACTTGATTAGAAAAGCGCACCTGATATAATCGCCTAGCTTCTGTTGTTTTTCCGTCAGCCAGACCGTACATGTAATGGATATCAGCCAATTTGGCTTTAGTAAAATTAGCTATTTTTTCTTACAGCAATAACTTCAAAAGTCTTGAAACTAATCGTTAATTAAATAAATAAATCGAGCAGACACTGGTAAAACTTTAGCAACTGTCAAAATAAATAAATGAATGAAAAAAAAATTCAAGCCTACTACTCATTTTTTAATTAGAAGTGCTTTCAATTCAGCGAATGCATACAATCGTTTAATAACTTTTTGCTCGAGAACGGTCGTAGATACGAAAAAATTACAATCGTTAAGAAAGTTTTGAAATTGAACGAAGATTACGAAAATTGATTGTACGCTGATCAGTGGCGTACTGTAGAAAAGTTTGAAAGGGCAAAAGAAGACATGGCTCCAAAAAAGGAAACACCTTGTAGGTTCTAGTTGAAATTTATAATGTGTAATGATGAAGGCTGTAAGATAGCTTGCATTCCAAATTTAATAATAATACTAATAATAATATTAATAACACTTTGACTTACTGTGAAGCAGTAGCGGTTCTTTGACTTCACAAACAACAAATCTCCACAACTCTGATTCGAGCTGTGCCAAAAAGCGTCAGAAAACCACCATGGCAAAAACGACTGGAGAAGGATATTGATAATATTAGAGCAGAAATCGGTCGCCTCACAGAATTCCTGAGAAACAGAAAACCCTCAAGGCGCTTGAAATCACATATACGCAAAATTTATAGGAAAATTGGTACGAACACAAAACACCCTAATCACAAACAACACATCGACGTGTATATGGACACTTTGAAACAGAAACTCCAAGCGAAAGCAAAGAGGCTTTCAAGATACGTCAAGTGTACTGAAAGGAAACACCAAAACCAAAGGTTCCTCCAAAACGCAGCCAATTTTCATAAGGGAAATAACAAAAATGCGACCAACAATAACAAAGAAGTACCTGACGCACAGTGCTTGACAGACTATTGGTCATCACTATGGTCGAACCCCAAAGAACACAATAGAGATGCGGAATGGATCACGAATGAAAAAGAACGCCTCGATATCAGACATATGGACTTCGATGGAATAACAGAGGAAGAAATCACAACAGCAGTTCGCGCGACCAACAATTGGAAGGCCACAAGAATAGATAATATCCACAAAGTTTGATAAACTCCATGGAGCCGTAGCGAAACAGCTCACGTATGTTCTTCAACATCCCAAGAAAACACCCACTTTCCTAATGCAAGGCTTAACATATATGCTACCTGAGAGCGATAGAACACAGGATCCGTCTCAAGATAGGCCAATCACTTGCCTGCCAACACTCTACAAAATACTCATGCATCTCCAATCGAATATACCAACACCTTGACGACAACCATATATTAGCAGAGGAGCAGAAAGGATGCAGAAAGAAACACCACGGGTGCAAGAAACAACTCATCATCGATTCTGTGATAATGAAACAGGCACACGTAGGGCATCGGAATGTTCATTAAGCTTTTCTCGATTATCTGAAGGCATTCGATAGTACCGCCCATTCTTGGCTTGTTGAAGTATTGCAGATATATAAAATTCACCCAGCCCTGGTAGAGTTCTTGAAGACAACAATGACGCACTGGCGCACGTCTCTGCAGGTCAACATGAACAATAAATCAATTAAAACCGACGAGATACCCATACGTCGTGGAATTTTTCAAGGTGACTCTTTGAGTCCACTATGGTTCTGTTTAGCAATGAACCCATTGTCCTAGATGCTCAATAGAACAGGATACGGATTTAGGATAAAAGCAGAAAGGAATTATCATACTATCTCCCACCTGCTGTATATGGATGACATCTAATTATATGCTTCCAACAAGAAGCAATTGGATGATTTGCTGAAAACTGTCAGTGAGTTCTCGACAGATGTTCATATAAAATTCAGGATTGAAAAATGTAAGACCCTGAACATTCAAAGAGGAAAAGTCATAGATGGTGAAACACAACTTCCAAACGGTGATATTATACAGTGCATGAGAGATGGCGAAACATACAAATATCTGGGATACCAACAAGCCAGATTGCTGACCAAAAAAAATCAAAGGAGAAGATTCGTTCAGAATACAGTCAGCGTCTGAAGTCTGTGCTGAAATCGATGTTGGACTCGGGAAATCTAGTCAAGGCCATTAACACCTACGCCATTCCAGTGTTGCTTTACTCATTTGGAATAATCAGATGGACTAAGACAGAACTGGATGATATTCAAAAGCAGACCCGAATGATGCTGACAAAGTACAACAATCATCATCCAAAATCATCTGTGATACAAAAAACTTTGAATCGGAAAGAAGGAGGACGCGGATTGATAGATGTTGTCAATTTACACACCGAACAGATAAAAAATCTCAGAGAATTCTTCTCTGCAAAAGCTCTCACTTCTGACCTCCACAGAGTGGTATCGTTAGCTCATAGGGGATATAAACCACTAAATCTTGCTACCAGATGACCTGCTGAATCTACCGTTCCTATCAGATACTGAAAAACAAGAGCAATGGTCAAGAAAGGAGTTGCATGGACGACATCACCATAAGATAAATCAATCACACATCGACAAAGAAGACTCCAACAAATGGTTGATGAAAGGAGAATTATTCGCAGAAAAAGAGGGATTCCTTATGGCCATCCAAGACCAAAAGATCGCTACAAACAATTACAAAAAATTTATAATGAAGGACGGAACATTACAAACAGATAAGTGCAGAAAATGCCATATAAGATTGGAGACTATACAGCATATTACGTCCGGATGCGGACAACTGGCCAATACGGAGTATCTTCACAGGCATAATCAAGTGTGAAACATTATCCACCAGAAACTTGCAGACAAGTACAGACTTCTGAACACCTGCCGTATAACAAGTATCAGCCGGCGCCCGTATTAGAAAATGACTCTATCAATCAGATTATACTACGATAGGCCTGTTATCACTGACAGAATGGTGACGAATAATAGTGCGGACATAGTGGTGTATGATAAGAGAGCCAGAACAGCAATGCTGGTGGATGTCGCCATCCCGAATAATAACAACGTGCTGAACAAGTTCCAGGAGAAAAAGTCCAAATACACAGACTTTGCTATTGAGATCAAGCAGATGTGGCACCTCGATAAAATAGATATTGTTCCTGTCATCGTATCCTCGACAGGGTTAATACCCAAAACTTCGCATGATAGTCTTGAGAAATTAGAATTGCATAAGAATACCTATATAGAAATGCGAAAAGCTGTAATTCTTAATACATGTAGGATAGTTAGGAAATTTATGTCAAGTATTTTGTAATCGAGCCTATTCCCTTTGATTGCTAAATCTGGGAAAGTGAATTATATCCAACTAACAGCTGAGATAATGCATAAGTCCACGATAATAATAATAATAGCATTTTATTGGCATCTTGTACAGAAATAATAATTATAACTATCAATTACATTAAAGGACTTAAACTTATTATGAGTGAGTGTTACTGTACATTGAGAGATACCAAAGGGTAGGATACAGCATAGCTGATTAATCCAACCTGAATGAAATAGAAACAAATACTAGACAAGTGTACCCACAATTGTACGGAAACATCGTTATGTAAGAGATATTCATCACTAATCTTACCAACTATTCATCTTGAAAAAGAATTTAACACCAAAATAAATCAAAATTAATTCATGCACTCCATATATAAAAGATCTTTTCTTCTTGGTGAAAAAAAAATTAGGAAACAAGGAAAAACTACACCTCATTTAACTGACTCTCAAAAAGCCAACGACTCACCCTCCTCTTAAATGCATCCAAACTCAAACCTAAAAGACTACTCGGTATTTTATTGATTTCATCTACATAAGATACATAAGATATAAGAAAAACAACGCTGAAACATGGAAGCACGATAACGCGGTATGGCAAGTTTATGTCTGAACCTGACGTTGATGCTATGAACATCTGTTCTATATTTGATTCGTCGGTGCAGATAGAAGGGGTTTCTTCTCATTCAAAATCATGTAAGAAAGACTCAGCACATGCAGCCTTCTTCGATTCGCCATGTTCAACCCACCCAATTGCAGCAGCCTGCAGGACGTGCGATATGTGCGTCTAAGGTTGAAAACAACCTGAACACGCCAGTTGTGAATTTTCTGAACTCGGGCCACATTCTGTTCTGTCAGATATGGGCCATATACGGTATCGCAATAATTGAGGTGAGACAACACTAGCGCTTCACAAAGCATTTTTCTTTGTCGAATATCCAGAAATTCTTTGCGACCATAAATCAATTTGATATTCAGGAAAGCTCTTTTAAGTGGCAAGCTGATGTGAGAATCAAACCTCAAATCGCTATCCATAATCAAACCCAAATTACAACACTCGCTAGTCAGAGGAAGAACTGCGCCTTTCACAGATATCTTAATTAGATCTTTACATGCCTCTCTCATGACCTTCCTTCCAAATAGCATAACTACAGTTTTCGAAGGGTTAATGCTTAGACATATACTCTCCGACAACTTTAAGATGTTATCCAAATCTATATTAATTTTTTCTAGAGCTTCATCAAGTGAGTCGTGCGAAAACTGTAAATAGAACTGTGAGTCGTCAGCATATAAATGAGCCGAGCAGAATTTTAAACAACACATGAGCTGAAAGGTATAGATAATAAAAAATATCGGTCCGAGAATGGATCCCTGCGGAACTCCACATGGAATCTCTATAAGATCAGACTTAAATTAACCGTATTTTCAGTGAAACCAATATAATGAAAGATTGCCAACAACAAATCGTGATTAATTTTATGGAATCCCTTCGAATAATCCAGTAGGACGAGCAACAAAAGTTCATTATCGCCTACAGCCTTTATGATGTCATCCACCACTGCGAGCAGGGCAGTGGTACAGCTATGATATCAGGCAAAATACTCTCCTACTCCAAATACGCCTTTACTTGGACAGCGACAAGTTTTTCAAAAATTTTGGACAATACACTCAATATACTTATAGGTCGGAGATCCTTGTAATTCTTAGGATCGAGTACTTTTGGAATCGGAATGACATAAGCCATTTTCCATGACTTTGGATAAACTGACTTCTCGATACAATAATTTATTATGTGACATATGAACTTCAGGATAAAAGTTGAACACAACAAAAGCATCTTGACACTTATACC
The DNA here is from genome assembly GCA_013387265.2 of Cryptolaemus montrouzieri. NCBI lineage: Eukaryota > Metazoa > Arthropoda > Insecta > Coleoptera > Coccinellidae > Cryptolaemus > Cryptolaemus montrouzieri. Next base: position 36,812,451 of record JABFTP020000001.1, read on the forward strand.
AGTTAAAACATCATAAACCTGGCTTTCAGTAACTATTGACACTTGAAATGATATAGAATCCCTCAGCCTACCATTACCGTGCTTATTCAAGAGTTCCAGGCTTGGAACAGGATTGTCAGCAAAAACACTCGAGAAATATTTACTCATTTCATTCACGTCACTGATCGGTTCAGGAATTAAACCCTTCTGTCGCAGTTCTATTGAGAACTCTATTAAATGTATCTATATACGATATTTGGGCTGAATATCTCTGAAACTGCAGGAGATTTGAAGAAGATGCCAATTTTTCCGGAAATTTCAACACCCTGTAGCTCCGTAACTAAGTTTTTGCAGACCTATGTCTATATGTACTTTTTTTCTTAAAATTGCACGTAGATTTACCCCCTCAAGTTGTGACATACTTTTATGTAACACCCTGTATAATGCGATTCTTCAATAATGAAGTGGATTTTTCATGCTTTGTTGTCTTGGCATTAGCGCTTCCTGAGTAGTCTAATCCTTTCCAACACAATGTTGATTTTTAGCTTTATTATCCCACAAGCAGAAATAACAAAGATTCGTTGTGTAACCGCTTTGTTGGCCTAAAATAAAGTTGACCATTTTTAAATCAATACATATGAGTGAGCTGTTTTCTGAATACATTTGTCTGTCCGAAACCAAAGCAGTAGATGTAAATTCATATTTCACTCTAGTAGAATGAGAAATCGGCAACGACCTTAATCTATTCCCGTTGTGTGGGAGAATACATTTCAGACTGCATTTTGATGAATCTATCAACAAACGCCATTCCTTATTTCTATTGAACCAGGTACATCTTTGCAGATTACGAAATCATCTTGTTCATGAAAATATTCAAGAAAATTCTGTTTTCTGGTGCGGTAATAAGAAACTTTTCGACGATGCCATATCAAATTATAGAAATTTAAATCAAAATTCTTTGAATTAACAGCAAATTATTATTGTAATTAAGTTACGAGCTGTAACTCGTAAGCAGAAGCTGTTAGAAAACAAATTATGGTATATTTAGAATCATCTAAGTCGAATTAGTAAACATCAAGTAACAATTCTTTCATTAGACGAAAAGAGCAATTCTGTTGTCCAGCGTAATAGTTATTTTAACACACCTTTCGTCGTTGGCGGGGACGTTTGCAAATTAACTAAAAACTGTTATTCATAATTGAATCTTCTAAATATATTTTCCCGACACCTGGGGAACCTTAATCCTTTGATAGCCCTTCCATAACTTCCTTGTTTCTCCAGCGATACTTGTACTGATACGTAAGAACAGGTACTTAGTACTTAGTAACTTATAGACTAAAATACAAAACAATCCTGAGAAAGTATTCATTCCCATTATCAACATAAAAAGAGCCTGTAGAAATATTTTTGCTTTAAAGCTCCAGATCCTATAGTACTAAATATGTTAACATATCTGTCAAATTACAAAAAGTAAACTTTGATGGATTAAAATACATCAATTTTGGTTGCCATAACGACAGAATAATTAAAATCAGGTTCGTATTTTCAATGATTATGGATGCTTTAAAATACCGGGTGTTCCCTCTAAAGCGCCCGTTAGAAGTATTTGGGAAAGAGTAAGATAATCACTTACTTTAGAGAAAAGTGTTATTTGAACGTGCCGTACATTCTGATGCTATTTTATATACAGGGTGCTTGAGAGCTTTTAAACTCAATACAACTCAATAGTCCACAAAACGTTTTTTCAGTTACGAGTATCTATTTTTTCTACTTTATCAGGACCATATTTTGAAAAAGTATTGATTGGTATTAGGTTTCTCTATATCTGTAAATTTTATCAGCCGGCAGTTCCTACAGAAAATCAAATCATTTGGTCGTGGAACGTAGAAACACACAGAAAAAAAATTCAAATGACAGTTTCTATGTCTCATAGTGTTGTATGAAAGGTTCTATGAAGTTTGGAGTCAGTTTTACGAGTAGAAGTTATTTAAAATAGCGATCGATAACCCTAATTTTATTTGTGTATAGCTATTTTGTTAAATGAAATGCTGAATAAATACCCTAACAAGAATACTATGAATTTATTTATCATTCATGGTCAATGTCAATAAATAATAAGTCGAACTTGCAGAACATTTGTCGAAAAGTACCCAAATTTAGGACCAAATTGCAGAAAACAAATCAGAAAGTTAAAATAAAATTTTGTAAAGTAAAATGAAATCTAGCCATTTTAGGTATAGTGAAACCTAATATCAATCAATACAAATTTAAAATACGGTTGGTATATTGTATAATATAATAATATTTAAACTATGACAATTTAATATTATTGACATGGCAAGTGATGTTCGAGCATCGTGTGTATAAAATTGCATAAGTGAGGTTAGATTTCTACACTACAATTCCGAAAATTTTAATGAAAATATTCATAACTCATCGATGGATAGCTTTCAATAGGATGAATCTCAACAGAAGATGCCAATCCCGGCACGTTGTTTCACTTAGAGCAGCATCTGCGTAAACTTTTTGGAGCACTCTATGAGCTACAGCCGCCGTTTTCTTCGAATGAATGAAGAAAATCAACACGATTATTTGGTACAAAATCACACATTTTCTCACAACTAAAAGTATATGACGCAAAAACAAAATCACTAATGTGTCACAGTGGTTTGTTCATCATATGTCTGATCTTTGTTCAAGACGTTCTTGATATGTAAAAATCGACCAGCACTTACTGCTGGAGACATCTATTGACAAACAGCGAGAACTTAGTTGCCCACCTAATAGAGAAACTGAAGTATGAAGAGCTTTGCTCGAAAGTTTGTGTATAATAAGTTTTCTGCTAATGGGCAGGGTATACAAAATACAACGGCTACACTGTATATTTTGAGATACAAGAAATACATGAGGCGCGTGATGCAAATTAGTTCATTTATGTGCAAACTACATTTTGTCAAAAAAGTACCCGAAATTGATATTCAAAAAACTCTGCTCAAAATGATTGTCAACATTGTTGTTGTTGCTAAGTTGGTACAAATGTCTTCCATACTGACCAGGAATTTGAACTCGATATGTCATTCAGTTTGTTTATAGTGCTCGATTTTGCCAGTTACCCAAGTGCGTTTCGCAATTTTTACAATGGGTAAAATATCGAACAAAGAATTTGTCTCAAATTTTGTATCGCAAATGGCACTCAACAGCGGCTGAGATGTGGTGGAAGATTTGTCTCGATCTGATCAACATCTTCGAAATCGATAAAGTGAAGGAAATAATAACTAAAAATCGGCATTTAAGTTTGATAGAGACTCGTACCATTTCAAACGACTGTTTCGGCATGGAACGTGTTGCCACGCGACTAGTTCCAAAGGATCTGAATCTTCTTCGAATATTGAAACGCTTAAAGATCACTAAAAACATGCTTGAACGAGTCGATTCCGTCCCCGCATTCACAAAACGCATTGTAACTGTTGATGAGACATGAGTTCATGAGTTTGACATGCAAACCAGTCAACAAACTTCGGAATAGCGCCTTCCAACTGAAGCAAATACGAAAAAAACACGTTAAAGTCGATGAAAAGTCAAGGTAATGTTGACTGTTCTTTTTGATTATCGCGGTATTGTGCACTCGTTATTCTTGGCAGAAGATCAGATGGTATATAAAGAATATAACCCATGCGTTAAGTTTTGTTTTAGAGAGCAAATTCGTCGAAAAGTCCATATTGGTAAAAAGATCTCAATAAATACCATCGAACAATCACCGTATTTATTCGATAAATTACTTGTTTGAGGAACCCTTTTTGAATCGATAGAAGACATAAAAGAGAATTCTCGGTGAGAACTGAAGTCGATTTCAGAAAAAGCGTTCGAAAAATGTTTTGATGATTGGATTATTTCTTGGCGTAAATGTATTATTTCAAAAGGGGTCACTTTGAAAGCGATACAATGAATTTAGATGAAAAATAAATACTTCTTGTTTCACTGACCAATTCTCGGTACTTTTTTGAAAGAATTTATTTTCTATTCACATCAATATATTTTTGTAACCGAAACTTCCAGAAATGTCATTTGGCTTGAAGCCAGTTACATTTGGAAATGCTCACAAAAAGTGATGGATTGCCCCACTTCTTCGTGAAACGTCGACCACGTAAACATTCTTTTAGTGTAAGGATCAACCAGAAATCACACAGCTACAATCAGGCAATTAGGCAGGATATGGAATGACTTCCACGTTATGTTCAGGTGCTTGCTGTGCGGTGTATAACATGAATTGTCATAATGCAACATTTTCCCTTGAATCCTGACTGATTCAAGCACTGGAGGTAAATATATTGTGGTGTACCATTTGGCTGCCACTGTACTTTGATTTTCAAGCTTAATTGAATTCAATCATCTCGTACACTAGAAGAGAACTCCGTACATAATTTTATTCATCTAGCCAACAGACCGAAAATAGGGTCCCTGATTCGCAGACAGCTCCTGTTGCTGCTGGTGTATATGGTAAAGGTCCAGCCAAGAAACAGCCTATTTCTTTTGACGGTTATGTGACTGTTTTCCAAGTAGAAATATTCGCCATTGACCTCTGTGCTGACCTCCCACTGGTGAGGGGATCAAAATATAAGTCAATAAATATCATGCCGCATAGCCAAGTTGCACTGAAGACATAGCCATTAGACAACTGCATTGAAGGCAATGAGAAGACGGACTCATTGGCTGCTCGGAGACTCGCCTTGGGATTCATTGGACTGGAGTCTAGGCTTAGAATTCTCCTGTATATCCCAAGGGTAGAAAATAATCGGTAGTTGGACCAGAAGGTACGGGAGCACTGGCTGAGCCTCATAGGTCTCATACACTCTTTACTTGCCGTCACTGGATCTTCCCCTGGGAGAGCTGAGGCTTCTCTCAAACTCTCCAGGCTAGACCTGAGAGTTCTAACTGCCATATTAACGTGGCTTTGTTGCCTAAAAAACACTTGAACGAGTTAGGGTTGTTCGAGGACCGTCAATGCAAACTATGTGAGAAGAAGATAGAATCAATAGAACACATCATATTCGAATTCTTAAAAGGAGACCGAATCAACCTTGAGGAATTTGGTTCTAACCTAACTGAGCTTATCGAGCTCTCACTCACGAAACTTATAGCTTTTACAAGAGGGATGGAGCTTGTAGGTGGAATTTAGGACAAATTGTGTATCACAGTAGACCACTGTGTAAGTGTCAATTTTGTCGAATATAAGATTTTCTTGGGTATCAAAATTTAAAAAATTATTTGAAATTAGTTAGCGCTATCTTGTCTAACTTGAAACATCTAAGGTTTAACTGAACACTAAACTACATAATTTAAATTTACGTGACGTTAGGTTTCTGAAAGCCTTATAGATTATAATATAAAACGAAGTAGAGGTTTCCATGGGAGGTGGTACATATGGTGCTTGATTACTGCAGGAATCTTTGTAGGTAGCTAAACATAAATCCAAACAAACATTACTTACTCAGCCATAAATAAAAATAAAGTGTACAAAAACACGTACTCGAAATAATTTTGAGCGTGTAATTTAAAAAAAAAGGATTATTTGCGTGACCAGTGCACTTCGCTTTACCGAAAAAAATAGAATCATCGAGGACACTAGAAAACTTTTCATTGTTAGTCTATAATCATCATATTTATAAGACAAACATCGAAAAAGGAAAAGACCAATAAATAAACTACATCTCTTTTGACTCATCATGTATGGTGACTGACAGGTGCATTATGAGGGTTGATTTATTTTCTCTTTCAAATGTACGCCAGTAAAAGGAATTTCACTTTCCAACTTCAATCGTAATTTTGATCCCATTTGCTGTCTCAAATCAGCATCGTACCATACCCTTCAGATTAGATGTAATCGTAATAAAAATCCGTAAAAAGATCATTGATCAAACGGGCTTAGGACGAAAAAAAGATAGACGGTCCAGCAGTCAAAGGGCTGACCGGAAGTGAGTCTAGCAAAGGTAATTGGAGATAGGGACCGATTCTCCCTGCTGCGCTGATATTCAGGGACGTATTAATGGAAACAGATATTTATTGAATCAAACGCGACAACTCAACCAATGCAATCGATTCTATCGAGAAGTTTTGCTGTGAATGTGATTATAGAAAGAAACAACTTGAATAAAAACATAAATATATTCGTTGCCCCCTCTCACCTCGTGGCTATACTACGATGTGAATACAGTTTTTGTGAAAAAGATTTTAAGGTTCTGGCTGATTTTCTCAGGAAGTTATCTTTCGAACAATCAATAAACTGGAGTCCCTTCTTATTACTTCTTTTTATTCCAAACTTTCGGAAGGAGGAGCACCTTTACTTTGTATAAAAGAATCAGCTGTAATGCCAGCGAATTTCGGTGTTAACTGTGATGCTGGGTCAATGTGTGTTTGTTTCTGAGGGATTTCGATATCTTTGCATGATTTTAGAACATTATCCAGCTGTGATTTCTCCGGAGACGTTGTTGACAGCACCTTGTTCAGTGACATGCTCTGTATGAATCTTCGTCAGTGTGACTCCTCAACAATTTAAAGACGCTGACTCGGAAATGAAGATACTTCCGCAAACCCAAATTTTCTTTTATCTGTGGCGTGCAGCAGATCAATTTGCAACAGAAAAAGAGTTGGTGAGAGCATGGAGCCCTGGGGTACTTCTAAAAATGTTCTCTCGTTACACAATCAACTACCACCTGAATCGATAAATCAATGAGAAAGTTAATATTACATTCACTCAATGTCTGAGGCACGAATAAGCTTAATCACTAAGACTGCGTGTCAAACCCTATGGAAGACCTTAGAGATATCAAGAGCAATGGTTCTGGAATGCTTTTCGATTATTGATATCCACAAATGCGTAACGTATGCAAGGAGGTCATCAGTTGATTGTTGTCTACGGGAACCATATCACTAATGATACGCTTTAAGATATTTCATGAGCTCTTCGTTTATCACTCCTTCCATGACTTTCCACATAATAGGCAACAATAAGATTGGACAGTAATTTTGGGTTACGCATTTCTTCTCTTTCTTTGAAATCAGTTGTATTATCTCATCTATTCAACTATCCGGAAACGTCTTGCTCTTATACAAAATTCGAAACACAAGATTAAAAATAGAAGCTAACTCTTGAGCACATTTTCTCGAAACAATTGGTGGTAGTGTAAGTAGCATCTTAATGTGGGTCTTGGATTAGGGTCTAACAGCGATGCATAATACTTTCATTCTAAGGTATTTCGTTTTTGCTGAAAATCAATGAAGAAAATACCTTGCGCTCCCTTGAAGACAGTAGCTATCACCTTGCCGGCCGATGAAGCCACCTCGGCTCCTTTTTCTTTGACTAACAACAGCCTCGAATTATTGTTTGGATTGCTGCTCCGTCTCAATATCACTCAGCGACCGTCTAGAGTTGTTACCTCTATAGGATGTCCTAGGAGGGTGGAGTATCTTTCATGCTGGTTCTGACTTAACAAAAATGATAAACTACTTATGAATCCTCTTGAGCGATAGAGAAGAATAATATTTTGCTTCTTTTTGATGTTTTGGATCAAAAGTTCATTCTTCTACTGAGTAATGAATATCTGCTTACCCAAATATTATTTCAGAGAACTGCTATTACAAACATTCTGAAGCTGATTATATCCTGATAAAAAGTGTCAGGAATTGATTATTCAAATAGTCTGCTCAAAACGATTTTTGTTGTTGCTAAGTACATAACACAACATAACTGTTTTCTAAACTGGCACAGAGTTTGAACGGAATCTATATTTTTGCTTGTTTACAGTGCTCGATTTTGTTAGTCTTCCAGTGTATGTTTTGTGATTTTTTCAATGGAAAAAATATCGAACAAAGAATTTGTCTTAAATTTTGTATTACAAATGGAATTTCGTCTGCCGAGTCGCTCAAAGTATTACAGAGGGCCTACGGTGAATCGACTTTATCAAAACCACGTGCACAGCGGCCGTGATGATGTGGAAGATTTACCTCGCTCTAGTTCGCTATCAACATCTTCAACTGAAATAATTATCGATGAAGTGATAATTGAAAATCATCTTTTAAGTGTGAGATAGGCAATGAACTTCCTGTGTCTCACGAATCAATTCGTACCATTCTAAACGATTGGTTGAGCATAAAATGCGTTGCCGCTCGAAATGTTCCAAAAGACCTCATTTTTCTTCAAAAATTGAATCGCGTGAAGGCTGCTGAAGACATGCTAGAATGTGTCAATTCCGAACCCTCGTTCATGAAGCATTATAATTAGTGATGAGACATGAGTTTAAGAATTTGACATGCAAACCTGCCAACAAGCTTGGAAATGGCACCTTCCAACTGAACCGAAACCGAAAAACCAAGCCAAAGTCGATCCAAAGTCAAGGTAACGTTGACTGCTTTCTTTGATTATCAAGATGTTGTACACTCGGAAATCCACTCAGAACATCAGACGGCATATAAAAAATATTACCTCAGCGTTATGCTGTGTTTGAGAGAGCAAATTCGTCGAAAAAGTCCAGATTTTAGGAAAGAAGAACTATGAATTTTGCACCACAATGATGCACCATCTCACATGGCTATCATGGTGAATGAATTTCTGACCAAAAACTCAATAAATACCATCGAACAACCACCGTATTCACCCGATATGGCTTCGGCTGATTTTTTCTTTTTCCAAAACTCAAATTACCATTCCGAGGTACCCGTATTGAATTGATAGTTGATAAAAGAGAATTCGCGGCGGGGACTGAAGTCGATTCTGAAAAAAGTGTTTGAAAAATGTTCTGATGATTGAATCGTTCGTTGCCGTAAATGTATTATTACGGGAGGTACTTACATTTAAGACGATAAAATAAATTTGGATGTAGAATAATGTTGTGTTTCATTGACCAATTCACGCTACTTTTTCGTAACAATGTTAATGTGATGAGTTGTTTCGTTTTCACTTGAAACTGTCTTCGATACATCGACAAAATATGTTAGAAGTTTTAATTGAAAAGAGGTTATTACGTTTGAAGTTGTCAACAAGAAACCAAAACAAATACCTCTACAATTACTTTTACAGACAATTTTTCTCAATCAACCCCTGTACGCCGTATGAGGCATCAGGCTTTAATCTCACTAGTTCTATTTGTACTTTCTTTCACGTTAAGACCTGTGATGAAGACCCATAATGGTGCCGGCCGCATTTATCAAGACATTTCCGATAATGTCTCCTTTAAGACATTTTCTCGGCCACAAGATCACACCCCCAACTTCCATTTCAAGAAGTTGACGTATACCTCAATTGCTCTGACTAGATGAGGAAACTACCAAATGATTTTATTGCGCTGTAAAAGAACATCAGGATGGTCCCATTGCGACGAGTAAGATTAAATACAAGAACGTAAAGGGACCATTAATTTTATATGATGTGATATCCAATTTTTTTAATTTAAATGAAATAAAACACTTTTGTTTGAATTCTATAATGATTTTCCTCAATGCACATGTCCAGTTTTCGGAGTTACGTTATTTTCAAGTATCTAGAGTTAAAATTTATGAGTAAGAATATGCTAACAATACCTAATTTAAATGATACGTAGAGGAGAGTCATTTAATTCTAGTTGGCTATTTAGCGTGGAGGATTCTTGCTATTTACAAAGTTTGTGGATTTTCAAATCCTACAGATTCATTGTTATCTCTTTATAGCATTTCTAATGTAATTAAGTGATTTGTAGATATATGTTCGAAAACTGTGGATTTGTTATCTGAGGTAAGATCTAGATTCAAAACTTACTTGTCTACGTTAGTTATTGGGCATTCATTGCATTCAATTTTGTATATTTCAGAATATTTGAAATTATTGTTTTTGTTTGGCATTGAAAAGTAATTTGCTTATGTTGAAAAAATAGAAGAGGAGGTTGTTAAATTGAATTTGGAAAGATTATAATTGCTGATGCTGTATACCTGATAGATAAAAGAATATTTCGACACTCAATAATTTTTATTTGAGGTTTCTCTTTTGATACATAAAATATGTACCCAAATATTCTTATAAAGGAATTTCCGCCTGTAATAAAACAAATCTCGAAGGAAAATAATACTTAACCACATGTTATACATGAATTCTGTATTATTTTAGATATTTTTTCCTCCAATGTAAGTAGTAGGGAATTATTGGTTTCAAGTTGGCTTTTATGAGTGGAGTTTCCTGAGTTCATTAATTTCCAAACTTTCCAACAGATTGATTCTACTTCCTTTATTGCATTTGTGGAAGACTTTGAGATTGTCTAAAACCATTGTGTGTTTTGTTGATTGAATATACTCTAATATTGGGGATTTCTTGTCGGATGATATATGTTTTTGCATTCAAAATGTCTATATGTCTGACCCACATTAGCGATTTCTCAAATACCAGAGTGTTTCAATTCATCTGTGTTCTGTTTTGCATTAAAGAGTAATTTGCTGAGATTAGGACTGCTGGAGCATGTGGTAGCCATTTTGAATATTGAGAAATAATATTTTATTTTATGCGAAAATGGGCCGATTCAACTAAAACTAGTTTATCATTTTTAATTATGTCGACCCCCAAATCTTTCCAAATTAGATTTCTCTTCTTCAGGTGAGATCTCTGAGATCAGAAGTTAGCGATCATTTGCTGGAACTTTTCTTGATTTTGGGCAAAGTGAGAGAGCTGTTCGAATGTAAGGCTTGTGCATGCCTTGATGTTGCAGTACCAGGCCATCTTCCCTTTTCCGATAACTCGTTTGCCTTCAATTTTCCATTCAATTATTAGTTGTAGAAGGAAAAATGAAGTATTTTCTCCGCGAAGAGTATGCCCCATATATTCAATTTTCTTGTTCTTATTTATCTGAAGAAATTGGCAGTTTATCTTCATCAGAAGCATATTCTCTTCATTAGTTTTTTTGGTTGCCCAAGATATTCGAAGCATACGTCTGAAGCACCACATAGCAAAAGCCTTCAATTGACTCATGGTGTTCCTTTTCAAAGTCAACGCTTCTACGCCATACAAAGGGTGAACCACTTATAGTACTTTAGAAATCTTTCTCTTGTTTCAATATTTAAAGTTTTGTCGCAGAGGAGTGTTTTGGATCTGATGAAAGCTGTGCTAGCAGTGGCGATTCTTGTTTTAACTTCGACATCTGGATTTGTATCCGCTATGATTCGGCTACTGAAATATTCGAAGCTGTAGACTCTCTTAATATTTCTCTCTTCAAGATTTAATATGGCGTCTGCTTGTTTAGTACTGCTGACTATCATTAGCTTAGTTTTTTCGGTGTTCATCCTTAATACAAATCGGTTGCATACATTATTTACTCGATTTAGTAATGTTTGGAGATCTTTCAACGTCCTTTTGCAAAAGGCTATGTTATCTGCATATCTGATGTTGTTAATCAAATGACTACTAATGTTTATTCCTTCTGAGCTGTCACTAAGAGCCTTTTCAAAAATGTGATCAGAATATCAATGGAAGAGCATCGTGGAGATAATACATCTCTGCCGCACGTTCTTCTTCATTGTAATGGATTTCTTGATTGTCGATCTTCGATTTGGCCTATTACGACCAATACCGATTTCTGATCAGACGTATAATTTTACCGCCTAAGTTGATAGTCTCCGACATTACTTGAAACTGTTCATGGTTAATGTAGCCAGAAGATCTTCTAATGTCGATAAATTAGATGAACACATCCTGTATCATATTCCAGCTTCGTTGAATCAAAACGTGCACAGCAAATAGAGCATCTCTGGTTCCTTCCCCGCTCCTAACTCCAAATTGTTCTCTAAGCATCCGTGATTCACATTTATGGTATACTCAGTTTTGAATTTTCATCAAAAAGGTTTTAAGAGTAGGATTAATGAGGCTGACTAGTCGATAATCATTACTGGTCTTCGGATTACGTTTTTAGCATTTTTGATGAATATTGAGTCGTGCCATTCATAAGAAAATTCACCTGTGTTATATAATTTGTTGAAGAAGCTTGCCGATTTTCCTAAATTATCATCACTGGTAAGTTCGAGCCGTTCCGATAGAACCTCGTCTGCGCCAGCTGCATCGCTGCTCTTTTTCTGGGTTAGTAATAGCTTTGTGATATTGTGAGAGCATCTTCAAACACTTCGCTAGACACGTTTTCTGGTCCATTTTCATCATCAATTCGAAGAACAATAAATGTCTCCTACAACTTCATTACCTATAACTTGTCGGTGAAAACCTCATTATTTTGTCCACCAGAAAGGTACATTCCTTGATGTTTTAGAATCTCCTGGCTGCCTCTCTCAACTTATTGTGCATGCAAAAGTCGTTATGCTTACTCTGGAGCAGCTCATGACAATGTTCTTTCATCCATGATTCTCTGGATATTCTTATTTTTTTCCTCAATCTCATTTATTTTCTTATACTAATATAGTGGTTTAGTTCTAGAATTTTCTCATTTCGTCTAGCAGAGTCAATATTTCTGGAGTGCGCTTTTGTTTACTCACTATATCTTCAACCGCTTCTGCAGCTTTACTGTTGAGGAGTTTCCACTGGTCTTCTATACCCTTGTATTCGAAATCCCAGCGTGTAGTCTGCTCCAATCCTTATTGCTTGCTCTTGAACTGTTGAATAATTCATTTCTTCAAAGTGATATGTTCACCCTATTGTGGAGTTTCAGAGCTTTTTGAGACGGATCTTAATGTCTGCACACAGTAGGAGTTTACGTTCGCTCTCGGATTCGTTTTTGCAGATTTCACACAATTTCTGTACCTCTTATTTATCAATATACACTGTGTCCCTGAATTGAGTGTACAACGCTATACCACAGATTCTTCAGCTCAAAATAAGTCGATATAGGCCAACTTACCTATATGAAAAATTTATTCGTTTGGCCGTAAGAGGTCGCCAAATCCAAAGATTTTTCTTCTTATTTTTCAAAATAATTCGAGAACGACTAGATCGATAGAAACAATAATTGGTATGGGTAATCGGGTGCGTTTTTGAGTGATCCACCCAATGGCCTTGAAGTTTTACAGGTGTCCTTAAAAACTGGAAAGTGTTTTTAATCAACCATAATTTTTCAACTGCCTGCGTTTGAGCAAAACTGTTTCAGACATTGAGTAGCTAGGCTAATTATCAAACTTTTTTGTCTCCTGAGAAAGTTTTATATGACGAGTGGTTCAATCACAATAAACAAAATTTTAATTTCATGATTTAATTTCTTCAAACACCTAACAAGTCAAAAATATCACATTTGACCATGTAGGCTTCAGATTTATTTCTGTGGTCTGACAGATTGTCATTTTATTAGGCTTGACAACCTATTGTTGACACAACAGTTTTCCTGAAGTTCTTAACTAGGTATTTTGGTGATTTTTTTATCACTACAGGCACGGAGATGTACAGAAACTCTGAATTGGTTGATATGGTTATGGTGTACGGATTTTGTCAAGGCAATGGAAGTGAAAGCGCAAGGGTGTATGCTGAAAGATTTCCAGATCGCATAGTGCCGAACCATTAAACGTTTGGAAATCTGGATAGGCGCCTCCGCGAGAATGGTTGCTTCAAGCACAGGAATTTGGATCGAGGACGACAACGAACAGTAAGGACGGTAGCACGGAAGAATAAATGTTGGACATGGTTGAGGAAAACCCACAATTAAGAAAGCGGCGGTTAGATTTGCAGTTGGTCGTTCCTAAAACAATGATTCGAGATTTCTTGAAGGAACAATTATTTCATCCTCATCACATTCAGAAAGTTCAAGAATTACTTCCCAACGATACTGAGAATCGCCTAACTTTCTGCCGATTTATCCAAGAGAAGAGAACTCAGGATCTCGACTTCAGTAGGAAAATTCTACTTATTGACGAATGCACTTTTACTAGGTCTGGCATCACTAACCTTCACAATGAACACGTTTACAGTATCGAAAAACCACATGCTTTTACAAGTACACATCATCAGAATCAATTCAAAATTAAGGTATAATTTCAGTAATTGACGATTTCATTATTGGTCTGCTAGTGTTTCCAGATCGGTTAAACGGAGAAGCATATTTGAATTTTTCGCAAGAAACTTTGCCGGATTTGTTGGATGATATTCCAGTATTACTGCGTGCAGAAATGTGGTTTATGTACGATGGTGCACTTCCTCTTTTCACTTCAGCGGTTCGCGAGTTCTCACATGCACACTATGCGAATCGTTGAATAGGAAGGGGAGCTGATGCTGCACGTTGGCCAGCACGATCTCCCGATTTAACACCATGCGACTTCTTTCTTTGGGGTGCTTTAAAATATAGAGTTTACTCTTCTCAAATTGACTCCCGAGAAGAGTTACATATGAGAATTTTGAATGCGGCCATATCCTTCAAAAATGACCCTGAAGTAATGCCAAGGGTCCAATTTAATTTCTTTAAGAGGATTAACTCCTTTATTCAGCAAAATGGTGGAATCTTTGAACATTTAAATAGTTAAATGAAATTTTGGGTGTAAACTAATTAATCGTTATTCTGGAGTGATTTGTTTTTCTTATTCAGTTTCCAACTGGCCAAACGTTTAGCATATTTTTAAATAATCATTGTGAAAAACTTATTAAATTTTTTCTTCGAATTTTTCGATTTCTGAACATTGAGTTTCCTATTTGCTTGATCCGATTTAGCAACCTAGAAAACATCATTTTGTCAACAAGGGGTTGTCAAGCATAATAAAATGACAATCTGCCAGACTACGAAAACAAATCCAAAGCCAACATGGTCAATATGGGATATTTTTGACTTGCTAGGAGGTTGAAGAAATGAAATCATGAAATTGAAAAACGGTTTTTTGTGATTGAACCGCTCATCATATCAAAATTTCTCAAGAGACAAAAGAGTTTGATAATTAGTCTTGCTACTAAATGTCTGAAACAGTTTTGCTCAAACGCAGACAGTTGAAAAATTATGGTTGATTAAAAACACGTTAGAGTTTTTAGGGACACTTGGAAAATGTCAAGGTCATTGAGTGGATCACTAAAAAACGTAAATAATGCACCCGATTACGCATACCAAATATCGTTTCTATCGATCGAGTCGCTCGAATTATTTGAAAAATAAGAAAAAAATCCTTGAATTTGGCGACCTCTAGCAGCCAAACGAAGAAACTTTTCATATAGGTAAATTTGCCTAAATCGACTCATTTCCAGCTGAAAAACCTGTGGTATAACGTTGTACACGCAATTCACGGTCACCCTATATAATCGATCTGGTTTCTGACTAGATCTTCTTGTCTATCTTGAGGCGATCTCCATGTATACAGTCGTCTTAGGGGTGGCTTATACCAGGTGTTGCATATCGTGAAATCTTTCTTTTGATAATACCCAATTAGTTATTTCTCTCATTCATTCCTATCTCCCTACCCATATACTTCGACAATAACTTCATATCTTCCTTTTCCTAATTTTGCATTGAGGTCACCAATTATGAAATTGATGTCCTATTTTATGGTGTATTTGAAAATTTTGTCGAGTTGTTGATAAAAATTGTCGAGTTTTGACAGAGATCTGTCAGCTGTGGGGGGATTACTTTGAAGCACATTTATATTCAGTTGTGAACCTTGAAATTGTACCAGCTTCATTATTTCAGGAATGGGAAGTCAATTTGTGATCGCCTTTTTGAGATATTTTGATACTATTATAGCAACTTTTCTCATTTCATTATTTCCTCCCGAATGATGCACCACATAACCATTGTATTTGAAAGCGCCGCAGTCAACCCATCGAGTTTCACAAACCTACAAGTTTTGAACTTTATTTATCCCCATCTCTCTCGTGACATTCACCAATTTTCCCGATTCGAATAGTGTTCCTACGTTCCTTGTTTCAATTATTTACAGTGATTTTCATATGTATGTTTTTGAGGTTGTCATGTGGTCCTTCTTGTTGTTTTCACAAGTGTTTCACAAGATGCTGAGTCGAGAGGACCTGTTTTTCTCTCTTGCCGGATATACCTTCAGTTGGCCATGATCAGTAACTTTAATACTTTCATTTGTTCCGTGCACAATGACATTCGCTAGGGAAAATTATGAGGTGGATTGCTGTTGCCTTCCTTATCGCTGTACAATCACCGTTCGTTTTAATACAACACCGCCGTTTGCTATCTGTTTCACAACTTTCGAACCATATTTTACCCTTGCTTGTGAACAGTTCTGAGTCAGTCAGCTTCCATTGGTCAGTACTAGTTTTGGTACACTCCGAGTATTTGATCCTCGATGCCACCTATATATGGATGGCCCACAGGAAAATTTAAATTAATAATCTACTTTTTCAGTGGTTCCATCATGAGCAATCAAACTATTCAATATCAAACGAAGAACTAGTAAATTCAACAAGTCTGTAATGTACAAATTAGATTGTAATGTATGCCAAACAGTTTAAGTAGAACAAACAAGTTGAATTTTGAATCCAGATTTAAAAAACATCTCTCCTCAGATAATAGTAAAGCTATCACGTTATTGCTCAACTGTTAGGTGTAGACACTTGAAGTTGACCAAACTGTCGAAACCGGTCTTGTGTATTGAAAATGAACATCGTGGAAATCAGACAATATTGCTTCATGTTATTCAACTTAAATGTATTTTCCATTGAATAAATCTATCAAGAATATCAATATTTTCCGTTTTTGACTTCAACCACTGTATGGAATTAGTTTGTTTTGAGTCGTTTCAGAGAATGATACTGAAATATTTTGTTTCACATATTAACAGTATTTCAACGAAAATTTAACCACCTCCCTAACACGTGATACTATTCGAATGAAAGAAGACAGAATTAATAAGATAGTAGAGAAATCCCACAGCATTTTCCGTTGCCTTTCATATTAGTTTCTTATGCCTATTTCCCTTGAAACTTCAAATTCGATTATATATTCTCAAAGTTTTTGCTTAACAATTAGGGGAGAAATTTCCACCTTCGATGTTTAGCAAATTAAACTGTGAATATTGTTTTTCGGATTGCATCCATAATGAATCTCAAGAGTCAATCTGTGTGGATGAGAGAGTATAAACTGGCAGCCTTTTCCTGAGGGTGAAGGCTCAAGGGTGCCATTGACCTGAACTCGATAGTCTCTCAACCCCTTGACGTTCTTGATTTCCGTCAGACTTTTGAATATTCATTCGCTCTTATTTCGAACGTCTGACTTCAGACGAATTCATTTGAGGGAAGAAAGCTCATTTCGAAACCGTATCTTCTATTCATTAGTCTGTCTCGAGAAAAATTAGTGTTATACCGTGCGAAAAAATCCTTCGAATACTACTTCGGAAGCCGGAAGAATGATTAGATAATATATAACTGCCTACTCAATGATCTCTGCGATTTGGCATTGTAAAGTTTGTTTTGTTTTAGTGATGCATCTGGGAATTTCTCAGTTTTTATTGGCGCTGAAATATTGAGGTCTTGAAATACGAACACATTTTATGACATTTGCATTTGAATTAAAAAATATACCCCATTATACCAATCTATTCATCACAACTGTAGGCTGACATCTTATTTAAATATTAAATGGTTTTAGCCGTTACTACTTGCTAGTTAATCATGATTCAGAAAAACACGAGGTTAGGTTTACTATGCTTTACTACCAATAAAATTATAAAAATACACTGTTAGTGCAGTTTCAAATGTTTAAAATTATTCTTCAGACAGAATAAGAAAACTGAATGCAAAGTAGGATTACTAACTATATTTGTGATTTAAAGGGTAGATGGAAATACCCCAGCAGGTAGTACGGGGTGGTACTATTTAAAAATATCATTGATTTGGTATTACCAAACTGTCTATATTAGGAAATAAGTGACCATTTTCGATACAATGATTGGCGATAGTTGGATCTTGTTTATTCTATGTGAAAGAGATTAGTTGTTTTTTATATTTAATCTTGAAAGATCGACCAGTCAGATCTATGTAAAAATTATTACCATCTGGACACGTCAACTTATAAACTACTGATTTGTCTAGGTTTTGGATTGAAACTTTTGCATTGAATAACAGAGAAGATAATTTTTTTTGAGGCCGAAATGCAATTTTATATGTTGACTTTGAAAGAATGTTAGCAACATTTTCACTTATACCCGTAGTATGAAATTGGAATATATGTTTTTGGGTTATCTACTTTTACGATTGGATATATTTGATTGAAGGAAATGTTTGAACTTTTTCATTGTAATTTCTTTTCTATGACTTCATGATTGAACCCGTTATATGCTATAGTTTTGATGGTTTCAATTCCAAGCTGTAGGTTTTCGGATGAAAGAGAAAAAGAAAAGAAATTCGGTTTATGATTGAATTGTATGCGGACATTTTATGCTATTGAGATTGATTACAGTCTATTAGTATACATATATCTGTGCAACTGGGTTTTCTATATAGTGGGTGATTCACCGGTGGCGCGAAGCTCGATAGCTCGTACACTCTTGAAGTTTTCATTTTGTTTTAGATAAGAATCTACTTCAGCAATTTATTTTGAAGTAAACAGGGTGTCAATTTTCCTTGGGAGGTTTTTCAGATTGGACCACTTTTCTCTTAGATCTATCAATATCACATTCGAACAAAAGAATCAGACTCGGTACAGTGCTCTGTATCTCGTACACTCTTGAAGTATTTATTTTGTTCGAACGGTATTGTATTTAGAAAGTAAGAATCTACTTCAGCAATTTATTTTGAAATGAACAGGGTGTCCCAATTTTCTTTAAAAAAATCTTGGGAGGTTTTTCAGATTGGAAGACCACTTTTTTGTTGGAGATTCATGAGCGTCCTAAACTCTGCTATAATGTCTTTAAGTCATAAGTTTTTTTGGTGAGTAGTTTCGTCACAATATTTTTTTCCGTAAAAATTCATGAAAAAAGGCTCTAACATCATCGCATGCTCCGTCGGCCAGAGATGATAAATACTTTTTTCCTTTCGTTTCCTTAATGCCCAAGAATATCTTTATTGATGAATCGAAATGGATTATCCTCATTTCATACAGGAGTGACTCAAAAAATTATTGAATATTGTAATTTCAAAAATATCATATTTTGATTTTTTCAAATGGAATATCCTGTTTTATTATTCATGTTAACCCATAAAATATTGTGCAATATTTTTGCAGAAGTAACCTTCTCTTTATCTTTGACCATTTTCGAAATAAAATAAAATAAACTGAAATAATAAAATCAGAGGTTGCGAAAGAAGAGTCTATTAGTACATACCATTATACTTGATCAGAGAAATGGAAATATTTTAAGGTAATCGTGTATGAAATACGTAATAGATTGGTTTTTGGTGAGATGATCTACAAGGTGTTGAACTATTTCAATAAGTATTCGAAATGATGCCCGTTTCTTTATAGACACAACTCAATCCTTCTGAAGAAAGACCGTTGAACTCTCGACAACTTTTGCGGATTAGCTGACTGAAAGGCGTCGACTATTCTCTATATTATAATCAACTGTGTTGTAGAAGGAATCTGGTGAACGATATCCTTAATATAACCCAACAAGAAAAAATCTAGACTTGTAAGGTCCGGAGACCTAGCTGGCCATCTAACAGGACCGCCACGTCCTATCCATTTATTTGGAAATACATGATTCAAATGCTCCCTGAACTGATGTGAGTAATGTACCGGTGCTCCATCCTGTCGAAACCATAAATCTTGTCTTATATGCTCTGGTACATCGGCAAGTAAGATTGGTAGATGATTTTGCAGAAAAACTATAAACATTTCACTATTGAGGTGCCCGTCGAAAAAGTGCAGCGCAGTTAGATATCCATCTATTATAGCGGCTCATACATTCAAGCATCAACGATGCTGGTGCTCTATTTGTCTCATGAGGTGTGGATTTTCCGTGGCGTAATAATGAAAGTTGTGCCTGTTAACAAACCCATTCTTATGGAAAGTTGGCTCGTCCGAGAGAAGAACTCCGCTGAACATATTTGGATTTTCCGCTATTTTGTCACTCGCCCAATTGCAAAAATGATTCGATTTTCAAAATCTTGATTGTTCAGTTCCTGGTGCAGCTGTATATATATGCATGAAATTTATTCAATCTCAAGATTCTCTGGACGGAAGTTTGACTTAAATCTGTTAACTGAGAAATCTCTTTTTGGCTCTTATATGGGTCCTCTGACTTTCAACAAAACTGATAACTGATTGTCTTCAGCTGTGGCAGTTTTTGGTTTTTCTTGTTTTTTGTAAGCGGTATTAGCTGTTTCCATAAATTTAATTAGAAGTTTTTCAATGCATCTTGCATCAGGATACTATCTTATCAGAAAACCGCTGTGCATAAACTCTACTTGCCAACAAAGAATTTCTATCACACTCACCCAAAATAAAAATCAAGTCAACCATTTCTTCTTTGGAGAACTTCATGGCAGTCAATTGAGAAAATGGGGTTCAAACCTCACTTTAAGAATGTTTAATAAGGAAACACTGATAAGTTTACCAAGTAAAATGCAGAATATGATATGTCCTGACACCTGACATAAGGCACAATTAAAAAAATGTCAACACATACCTCGATTTACGTTTTAACCATCTTGATTTTATCATTCGTTAAAATAATTATCTTGTTTAGGTTTCATTTTTCACTACTTGAATAATTACAGAAAAAAACTTCTGTGCGAATAATGACGCATATTGATGGGTTTGATACGGTTTGTAAAATTTTCATCAAAACTTTTAGAAATAATCGAAAAATTTGAAAATGACCGATGAGGTTACTTCTGCAAAAATATGGCACAATATTTTATGCGTTGACATGAATAATAAAATACAGAGTGTTCTTTTTGAAAAAATCAAGATATGATATTTTTAAAATTACAATATTTGATAATTTTTTTGAGTCCCTTCTGTATAAAATGAGGATAATCTATTTAAATTCATCAATAGAGCTACCCTTGGGCAATGAGAAAACGAAAGGAAAAAAGTATTCATCCTCTCTGGCCGAAGGAGCATGCGGTGATGTGAGAGCCTATTTTCATGAACTTTTACGGAAAAAAAAAATATTGTGACGAAACTACTCACTAAAAAAATTTAATACTTAAAGACATTATAGCTGAGTTTATACCGCTCCTGAATCTTGAGCAAAAAAGTGGTCTACCAATCTGAAAAAACCACCCAAAATTTTTTTATAGAAAATTGGACAACCTGTTTACTGCAAAATAAATTGCTGAAGTAGATTCTTACTTTCTAAATACAATACCGTTCGAACAAAAATGAAATCTTCAAGAGTGTACGAGATACAGAGCACTGCGCCACTGGTGAATCACACACACATATTGAGTCTGATTCTTTTGTTTGAATGTGATATTGATAGATCTAAGAATGATATTTGCTTATTACTTTTTTCGACCTTGAATTTTATTTTGTGATGGATACTATTTATGCGGCTTGAAATTTATCAAATTGTGTAGATGTACCATTAAAGCAAATAAGTATATCATCTACGTATCTGTACCAAAAATGTATATATATATATATATATATATATATATATATATATATATATATATATATATATATATATATATATATATATATATATATATATATATATATATATATATATATATATATATATATATATATATATATATATATATATATATATATATATATATATATATATATATATATATATATATATATATATATATATATATATATATATATATATATATATATATATATATATATATATATATATATATATATATCGGCACGGAGAGGGCTCAACGGTGATCCTATATCGAGACCATCAGGTTGTTGATTTTGAAGTAATTTTGTTGTAGACATTGTTCTAAAAGGATTATAAATTCACATTGAGCTAAGGGGTTTACATGTGACTGTTCTAGAATATTTGAGGTTAAGTTGATACTTTCTACCTGAGGAATATTTGAAAACATCGACATCAAGACTCAGCAGTTATTTGGCATAACGTAGTTTTCAAACTTCTTGGTTAGTTCAATCGAGTTTTTGATGGTATATTTGGATGTAAAATTTTTTAATGATTGATATACTGAACATAATTCGTTTTCTAATTTATAAGAAGGACTATTTACAAAAGAAACTACTGGGCGCATCGGTTCATACCCTTTGTGGGTTTTTATTAGACCATATAGTTGTGGTGCACTCGGATTCATATTAATAAGGAAGTAAATGGGTTTATTCAAAACATTTCATGTTATATCTGACATTGTACTCTTAATTGATTTCTGGATTTTGTGTGTAGGATACGAATTAATTTCTCTCAATTGTTCTCTTTCAATATCTTCAATTTTTTTTACAGCATCTTCGTTCTTCATGATTTGGTTGATTTCTTCGTTCGTATATATTCTGTATTCGTTGCTGTCTAATTTTACTGTCCCTAGAATTAAACACAATATTTTCTTTCGGTAATTCTTATTTCTTCTTTATCCTTTTTTGTCAATGGTATAGTCATCATACTTGATTCAATCATTGTTTTGTGAATAGTTAGCTTGGTGTTTCTTGTATTTTGCTTTTCAGAATTCTTTTGTTGGCATGGTACTTTCTGTTGACCCCAATTATCTTGTCTGTGATCTCAGTTGATCTTCTACCATCGTTAGTTATCATGACGCCCAAGTATTCAAAACATTCAATTTCCTCGAATTAATATTTCCATATTTTAATTTTAGTTTTCGGGTTTCCTCCATCCTTTACAAGTCTTAGTATCTTTGCCTTATTTTCGTTTATTTTCAGTCCCAATTTTCTTCCTTTATCATATTTTGCATAAGCTCTCTTTTCTTTGCTACTAAAACAAGGTCGTACTGTTATAAGCAACTATTTCATATAGATGTACATGTGTGTAGGAATTATGAATTGTTTTATTCCTTTCCTTTTTATTCTTAAGGTAATACTACAGGAGTGGAGGCCCAAGATTGTCTGTGTTCAGTTGAAGGTTATTCGAGAGATGTTATATTAAAGCGAGTTCTAAAGAAAGCTAGCCCTGTAAATGAAAGAATTTTTATAGATAGAGATACGTGGCGTAGCTAGTCGGACTGTCTCTTGATGAGAGTTTTTCGCGAGGCTGGTTTTTCTAATGAACTGGATTCTTTCTGGAACCAAGCATTTCTGTTTTTCAGAAAAATACCATCTATCTGTAGAAAAGAGAAATATCATCATCCTGGCGCGTTCGAGCGAGATACTGGAGATCATGCATGATCTCCGGTTATCCGATAAGGAGCAGTGCTCTCTTCTGGAGACTATTCAATTAATGATCGTTTAGACACGGAGTCCCACACATGGAAAAAGTATAATTTACCAGGTCGCGCCTGTGCTTTGTATATAATCATCTGTGATTGCGTGAAGTACTGCATACCCCTAAAAAGAAAACTGGGTATAGCAGATGCAGATGGCAGGCAGAAGGTCATGCCAGCAAAGTCCGGTGTTGACTGTGACGTCACGTCCAAGTATGTTCTTTTCTGAGGAATTTGGATGTATTTGCATGATTAGAGGAGGTACTCCAGCAGTGACTTTTCTGGAAAGAGTTGTTGATTGTTTCTTGTTCGCCTTTAAAATTGACCACTTTGATATATTCTCCAAGTCGGAATTTTAGGCTTATCTCTGATTGATTAAGACAATTATTGGAACGGAGAACAAATGATTCAAAACATCCTAGTATTATTGGACTGAAAATCGAATAATGAATTGAAAACGCTTCTTAGTTTTGTCCTCTATTTTTCAGTAGCTCACTCTGTATCCTCTATAGTTTTCAATCAAAAATGGAAATTCGTTTATGAGGATGCAGACAAAGATAATACCTTTCTTTAGAAGTATCATTCGACCCATCTACCCTCTTCCAAATTTTCAAGGGTGGTCACCCCTGCTCTAGGGGTTGAAATTCGAAATGAGGATGGTACTTGATGATAACTGCCATTGATCAGCATGGATCTGTTCCATTTTACTTCACTGAAACTTGAATAGTCTCAGGGAAATAGTCTTCCCTATATTTCAGTTGCTCACCCAGTATGTTATACAGTTTTCAATCAAAAATGGAAATTCGTTCAAGGCATTGTAGAAAAACACCTTTCTTTTGAGTCATCAGTCGACCAATCTTCCTTATTCAAAATGTTCAAGGATTGCAACCCCCGTTTAGGTAGTTGATATTTCAGGCAAGTTTTGTACCCTAAAAAAATGTCCCCTTCAAAACAAAAATTTACCTGTTTTTGCGTTTTGATCTGAAATGAATATCTTGGTAGATATAGCCTCTGTTTAGTTTTCGTTGAAGCACCCTGTATATTATAAATGGTAGTGGTCCCAAGTGAGAATGTATGTTCTGGAGGACGTTCCTTCTAGTTGAACGAATTGTGACCTTCCCACCAGATAAGATCCAGACTCAGGGGTACGCCGCCGACACCTACCTGTGTAAGTCTTCTATGCATTATGGAATGACTTAGTATATTAAACGATTCTTTGAAATCGGTGTAAACGTAATCCACATGTATGCTGTAGTCAAGAGCCATCTGGAGGTACTCCGAAAAACTCAACAAATTTGTTTCAAAATTTCTTCTCTTAAAAAAGCCATATTGTTGTTTTATGATCATGTTTTTAATATGACTTTATAAGTATTTAAAAATTAGAGAGTCGAACAGCTTCGAGATAGATGAGAGAATGCCAATAGGTCGGTATTTTAATATGTCGCCTCTTTTTCCACCCACAATACTCGGCAAACAAGTTAGAAATTTCAGCTGGTGTTGACGCAACCCTATCACCAAGATGCATCTTACTAGATAATTGACTATTTTTTCTTTTGTGTGATACAGACTTGAAAAATGATTTCAAGTCCACTGCGAGTTTCTCCTTGACTCTTTTTAAGTAACCCCTTAGATCCGAGGGAATCAATCTATTAGAAAGTGTACATTATTCCCTAAATTTATTCAAATTACCTAAACTATGACATACTTTCCATTTTTTATGTTGCTCATTCTTCGGATTTATAAGTTTGATCGTATTTTGAGAAAAATATGCAGAAAATTTTTTTATGACAAAGAACAAGTGAGGTTTTTTGAGGAATTTTACTGAATGATTGTGATTCGTAACGCGTTTCACTTCACCGTAGCTTCTTCAGACGAATGAATGTACAGAAATTATCACAACTATATATCGATACAATTGAGAATATAAATTCAAATATTCTCAACTAATTAAAAACTTATTGATGACAGGTAATTAAAAACTTATTGATGACAGGTATATCCAATAAAGTTGAGGAATAGATTGCTTTCTGAAGAGATTCAATAGAGGTGAAGGGCTTAAATAGACTTGCTCATTAATGAGACTACCTGAGTGTTTATGTTTGTTGATCTAAAGTTTCCCAAAGATGTGCTTTCCAATATTTATTATCTAATATTGAAATTTCAGTATTAGAATATCGGAACATAAACGCAGTTTTCAAATAAAAAATCAGATTCAAATTAAGCGAATCATCTTCTATAAAATCATCATTATTTCGACCCACAGTTTGAAATTTTGCATACAGATAATAAATATTGGAAAGTATATCTTTGGGAAACTTAAGAAATCAACCAACACAAACACTCAGGTAAATTCATTAATGAACGAGTCGATATAAGCCCTTCACCTCTATTTAATATCTTCAGGGAGCTATCTCTTCCTCAATTTTATTAGTTATACCTGTCATCAATAACCACATAAGAACAGACTTGATTAGCTTTTAATTACTCAAGAACATTTGTATTTATATTCTCATTTTTATCTATATATAGTTGGCATAATTTCTGTATATTCATTCGTCTGAAAAAGCTACGGTGTGGCGAAACGCGTTACGAATCACAATTATTCAGTAAAATTCCTCGAAAAACATTACTTGTTTTTTGTTATTGATAATGGAATTCTACCAGGATACTTTTTATTCAGAGCTTATCAATGATTCTATTTACTTATTGCAACGACTCAGTGATAATTTCTGTAGAATACTCGTAACATACTTCGAAAACAATGGTCGGAAATTAAATAAAATGATTTTCATTGAGTAATTTATTCAGCTACCTCAAGAAAAAGAGGTTTGACTGCCCCACCCTGTATGATGAAAACTCAATGCTTTACGTAGAAGTAAATGATGTGAAGCTCGAAAATAATCTGAATCAGAAAAAAAATTAGCCGAAATTTAGTGATACTACTTTGGTACTTCGGTTTATTAACTCTCACTACGAAGCTTTTCAACTTTCAATTTAAGATTTATTTCTTTTTGGGTAGTCGTTTTTGAAATACAGGCTTTGAGATACAGCCTAGAAGCATAGAATGTAAAGTAAAAGGTACCTAGGTTCCTTTTCAAGTAATTCTCAAGTTTCATGCTGAATACTTGGTATTGTCTTATGGACCTGACATTAATGGTTCCATTTGGCTCTGGAAAAAAGTGATAAAACGCATTGGTTAGGTCTAATAAGATGAATTTATATTGAAATTTTCATGCAAATCAATTCAGCCATTTGACAGATAAGTGGCAAGGAAAATCCTTTACAAAATAACCTGTAATTTTGGAAAGAAGCCGCTAGGGTCAAAACCAAGGATCAAACAAGACACGTATCCCCTTCAACTATAATTGAAATATCTCCTTCTACTACTACACCACTCTATATTTGCTGAAGCGTCTAAATACGAAAATTATAGGGAGTATTGAAAAAATCTTATAATATGGAAATCTTCAACAATTCTGTCTAGTTAACCGTTCTATTTCTATGCATTCGAAAGCCGATTTTTTCGTACGAGACTGAAGGAGATCCCGAAACTCGAAAAGAGCATGAAGATTCTACCCTTACCTTCTCGAGAAAATAATTATAAATGAAATGAAATGGAATAAAAGAAAAAGACGGAGGGGCAAGCCGAACTTATAGTTGCGCAATCTTTTCCTTCGGGACCTGAAGATCCCAAAGACCCGAGAGAGGGAAAATTGAACGAAATAAAAGAAGAAAGTCTTAATAGGACGCAAAAAGGAATTGTTCGTACACGTAGAGAAAAGAGTCCGGGAGGCGACTGGCTTTTCAGTGATATCTGTCAATATTCATCGGAAAACTGATTTTTGCAATCTGAGTTGGAAATATTTTGAGGAAGAGTACTTGAGTATTTAGTATTTAATTTTTCTCACTCTACAGTTGTTTCAACAATAAAAAAGCGTACTGAAATCAATTAACTTCATCAAGTTTAACTGAATTTCATGTGACAAAATAATTTCAAACTGTACTAATACAGGATGTCCCATTTTCGATGTTTCAGTATGGCAGCTATGTGAATTATAACAAATAGAGTTGAATGACCTCCCATCTCCTTCCTCGAGTTTCGATTTGCCTCGCTGTGGTCAGCCAACAACATCTTGAATTGAAGTTAACATCGATCAAGTAAAGAAAATGGTGATTGAAAATCGTCATTCAAGTTTGAAAGAGATAAGCAATGAAGTTTCTGTGTCTCACGTATCAACTCGTACTATTTTTAACGATTGTTTGGTCATGAAAAGACTTGCCGCCCGATTGTTTCTGAATGTTTTGTAGTTTTTATTTGTTCACGTTCTGGAGAATTATTGTCAGAAGATAAATGCTCTTCGAATCTGTATTCGAAACTCCTACTCATCTGCCGAACATAAGTAACCGTAAACTCATTGCAAGTACTTTTGCAAACGCCTGATTGTATTTGAAAGAAATTTAGATTTTGATATTTACCTAAACTAAGACGCTGCAGCACATTGCTGTTGAGTTTTGTAGCTTTCTAATACCTACCTATCTCAAAGATATTTTCAATTTCAACCCAAATTTTACCAACAAACATTAGGACCTCCCATAGAATCATCGCGCAGCTCCCTTTTTTGTCGCAATATTCATGAATAACTCAGTAGAATTGTCACATAGCGAAAAAACATAAAGTTTTCTGGTACCATTATGTAGGTGATATTTTTGGTTTACAGTGCTCAAACAGGCCAAAGTTGATAAATTTTAGCAATTTCTGAATGAACTTCATACCAACATTAGGTCTACAGCAGAGATAGAAATCAATAACTCAATGAATTTTTTACACCTGACAATAACCAAATCGACTAACAATTTCACAGACCTTCACCTTCACAGACTCAACTATTTCCATGGACTAATTCAGTCAATTGAATCATAAACTAGTAGCTTATAGTTCAATGTTCCATAGGGCCTTTTTCATTCCACTTTCACCGACCGACTTCCACATTGAAATGAATGCTATCAGAAAAATTGCCTTGAAAAACAAAACTCCCTGATGTTTTTATTGTCACGATGATCTAACGTAAAGGAAGAATTTAATAACACAATTATTACATTCCATAAACGACCCTTCCTGGAGAAATTATTATTGTTTCATTTACGCTGTTCCTGTCTCAATTAAATTGAGTAACTATTTTTTTAAATTTGAAATAACCACCTTTCTCTCAAATGGTGTGAACTTGGGCAAATTATTATTCAATGCAAAACAAAAAACAGACAAATTCAAAACTCAGGAGTTCTCAAAATTGCTCGCAATGAGTGTACGGTAGCTTATGTTGGGCCGATAGGTAGGAATTTCGGAATCATATTCAAGGAACATGAATCGTCTGACAAGACTTTACTACTTGAAAATGATCTGACAGTCGAAACTAGTGGTATATGTTGAAAAAAATTGTGAAAAGTATAAAATATATATTTCACCTCGTCTTAGTTCAATAATTCACGCCTATTACTGGATCATTTTCTTTCGAATGAGTGTATTTCATGAAACTGTTTGAGAAAAACCAGAATTATTAGTTATTGATAGTCATAATATTTTATTTCATTGTTGCTTCAATTTGTTGCATCGATCAATCTTATTCATTTCAACATATTTGGTAGCCCCGAGAGGCATAATTAATAATAAATAACAACTGATTTTAGATCAAGATTGTATCTCCCGGACAACCTGTAGACACAGTTTCAGTGCGATTAGGCGACTTGTCAACCTACCAGGAAAATTTCATTTTACAAACTTGTTTGGCAAGAGAATTGAACGAAATTGAAGTGGAACGAGATGGGACGAAATCGAGGATTACACGAAATAACCTGTCTTTGATAAAGTTGAAGCTTGTTTATTCTTCATTTGGTACGATCGTCGAGCTTTTCATATGCAATTTGCTCACGTTACGCCATATCCAGAAAGAGTTCATGCTCGTACGTAGAAAGAACGCGATAGACCTCTGTAAGCGAGTAATTTTCTAGAAGAGAAAATGGCGGAAATATGCGGGATATTATACAAGGTATATAAGGAAAATGCTGGAGTTAGGGTCGTATAGAGTGAATTGTTCTTTACATCTCTGCTGTATTTCATAGCCTAGAAAATTCGTTAAATTGAAACAGCGAAATTAAAGCTAACGGTGTTTTTCGTTTTGCGAAGAAAATATCAAAAACCACACTTTATGCCCCCATCAACCTTATTCCGAATTAGGGCATCTTAAGAGAAGAACAATTATTTGAATAATCGTCCCCATTTCAGAAATTATTTACAGTAGATTCGTGTAATTTGGAAACTACTGTAAAGCCGTATCTACGAGGATGGTCTAAAAAGTTTCTGACCTGTACGTGACGATGGCAGCTCCCGTAAATAAGATGTTTTGAACTTTCATTATTCATCAGTTGACAGTTTCAGCCGTTTTGTACGTCGTTTGAGTAAGTTGCAGTGAGTTTTTGTCAAAATCAAAGTCACTAAATATTTGTGTATGAAAAGTAGTTCGTCTATGCAAATTGAAGATGAGTTGAATTCTGTAAGGAGAGTTTGCACTATCATTCACGCAATGAGATTTTGGACTTCTGAATTTAAACGTTGCAGTAAGAGTTTCGGAGGCAATGAATGGTCGGGACGATCGCAGAATCGAACAGAGAGAGATAGCAGACGTTATGAACATGTCAAAAGAAGGTGTTTGTCACATACTAAATCATTATTCACACATGATAAAAATGTACTTGCATAACGTGCTCTTCTGCCCACTTTAAACCAAAAACGTTTTCAATTGAACATTTCCAACGCTCTTGTTTAGGCTCCTTAAACTCAAGTTTAGGCGTCGATTAATTAACGTAGATGAAACTTGGATACACCATTATATGCCAGACTCAAAAATACAGTCCAAGTAGTGGACTACAAAGGAAGAACCTGTTTAGAAAAGAGCAAAAACTGTGTTTTCGGCTGGAAAAGTATGGCAACTGTTTTGTGGGATAGTTATTGAGATATTTTAATCGATTATGTACAAAGAAGAAAAACCATCACAGTTGCATACTACGCATCATTACTTGACAAGCTTAAATCAGAATTTGCGGCAAAACGGCGAAATATATATAAAAGAACATTCTGTTTCACATCTCAGCGGTTGCCATGGCTAAAATTCACGAATTACAGTTTGAACTAATTGATCATCTATCTTACTCACCAGATCTAGCTCCAAGCGGCACATTTTTTATCCCTCATCTAAAAATCGCGACCGGAGGAGAGACATTTTCATCACCATCGTGAACCACTATTTCACAGAGAAAAACGACGGGTCCTAGAGTTGGAAACATCACTTGTAAAAGTGTGTAAAGTTGAAGTCAATTTTGTTTGAAAATGAAAAAAATATTCAGAAAAAATGACTAGCATCTTTGTTAGGTAGGAAACTTTTCAGACCATCCTCGTAATCGAAACATTCATCAAAAACGTAATAGAATTCATGGTCCCACAAATTTTGTCACATATAAGGGGCTGAGCCACGTGTTTCAAAGATATGCGGTATGCTATAGTAGCCTCAAAAAATAGTATCAGCACAGATTTCTACGGCTTGTTATCAATATTGAATGAGAAAAACATAAATAAGTTTATATTTCCACTAACTAAACTTTTTTTTATTTTTAACGAGTGCTACTTATACAGACTGCCTAAAGATATCAAAGGTTATTTTGTTCTTCAAATATTGAAATGTGGATCAGGCTGCTAATATGCCTGGTTCCCATATTTTTTCGGAGTATTTGAGAAGCTACTATGTAATCAATCGGTTCACTATTTTGAAGCTAATAACTCATTCAGTTCAGCACAATTTATTTTCAGAAGGAGAAAAAGTGATGGGGATGCCATTCTGGGTTTTGTAGATTGAACCTTGAGGTGTTTTGAGAGGGGGTGGGGGAAGTTGTCATGTTTATTGTTGCTGGACCTAAAAAGCATTCGACCGTGTAGCACCCTCGATAGTTTTGGGTAAGCTAGAGGTGTACAGTTGTTCCAGGGTTAGTTGTACTGTGATAGATTCATACCTCCCAAATCGATATCACATTGTTCTTTATAATGGCGGCTGCCCTGATAGGAAATTGATCTTTCTAGGTGTCGCACAGGACTCCGTGCTGCAATTATTGTTATTTTCCATTTATGTGAACGATTCCCCATGTACTCAGCAGGTACACAGCAGTGCTCTTTGCAGGTGATACAGCAATATCAGTGGCTTCTTCAAACTAAGAGACTGTGGGGCTGCTTTTCCCTCAGGAAGATCGATGATGAGGAGCTTATGGCTGACCACGACTATGGACTCTTTTCTCCGGTAGAATGTCCATGCCAATCAGCTTGCTGCAAGATGTCTTGGGAGTAAGTTTCTGATCAGGTCAACGTAAAATTAGTCGTCGAGTGCAATACTGATGGTGTTTTATTCCTCACTATTTGGGACATTGTTGGATACAGAATATTAATATGAGGAAACGGCTCCTCTCGGCCTCGGATCTTTGACTTTCAGAAGCGGACGGTCAGACTTATATCCAGTCTGTCCTTATATAAATTCGTAAATTTGAGATCTTAACCCTTCATAATCTTCATATTTTTGAATCACTGGTCTACGATCGTAAGGACAGAGATGCCTACACCTGGGGCTTAGTCATAATTATTACACGAAAATGTGGTGACAGCAGTATTGATAGACGAAGCTTTTTACGATGAAGAGTATCTCACCTCAAATTTTCAGTTTTGTCATTGTTGTATGTGAAAACATGCAAATAAATTTAGTTTACTTGTTTTCTGTTGAATTTTTGGGAAGTCCCCTTTGAGAAAAACCCAGTCCTTTTGCTATTACTTCGGATTTGATTGCAAGATTTTCACGATCAAAGAGTCACCTATGGCGACCCATAAGAACACTTCGAAACTTTAAACTGGTTTCCCTGTCTTTTTCGAAGGAGATTTAGTGCATGGTGCAACTAAAATACATTGTTTCCTAGATACAGGGTATATTCTGCCTCTGACAATGATGTATAAGTATATTGTATTGTGGATGGTTTACCAAGAATAGAGAAATTAAAGGATAACCTCAAACACAATAATGATCGATAGCCATAATGAAAGTTTTATGTCAATATTATTTATAGGATTCTATTACTACATGATGAATAAAGAAAATACTTAGGTCAAAATGGTCTTCACAGAGATAAAGGACAGAATTTGAAGATATGGCTGCTGGGTTTCGTCTTGAAAGATTGAGCCACATATTTCTAATACTTCATTGAAACATTAACAAATAACTTGTTCGGAGTTCTATTGATGTATTATCACATTGAGGAACTACACACCACCAACAAAAATTAGAATGTATGACTATTGCAAATAATAATTCAAATCATGTGTCAGAATTGAACAATCAGATGAAAACCGTCAATTGCTTACGAAACATTGACGTCATAGACCAACCTCATTACTATTCTTGCGTTTTGGCGCGGAATTTGAATTGTATTCTTAAAAAAGTGAATTTGTCTCTCGAAACCTTTATTTTACGCATAAATAAAAATAATTCTGGATGAAATTGATGCGAAAAACATCGTGGAGTACTTTCGCATAATCGGTCATCATGCTTTTTGATGGAATAGAAGTGTTACAGCCATCAAATCGAATTTGAGCAGGCAAATTGACGTGAAGACAGGGGTATCTAAGAGTCTAACGCTCATTTATCTCGAGAAAAATAAATATAAAATGAGAGTATTCCAGGTTTTGCACCCCGGAGAATTCCAACGTCGGCTAAATTTTTACTGGTCAGATTGTGTACTACTACTGTGTGTTATTTAAATATTAACATTCTACGGAATGTTGAATATTGGTCCCTCAATAACACACACACAGGTTATCAATGGTGAGGTATGATGTTCACCTGGCTAACAACCTGGCAAGTACAAGGAACCTTATATTTTCAAGTGATCGCATCTTATGAACAGAGTGCGGAGCTTTTTTTTTGGTTGATAGTCGAACTAGAATGGCTTTTTGTTCAATCTATCCTATGATTTGATCCTCCAAGTGAAGTTTTTAGTATCCTCTGTGTCAGATAGTTGAAGGAGAACAGTGCATATACTTGTACTTAATGCATTCCAACAGATTGAGATGAATAGGCAGTCTCGTTTTTCTATATTAATGGTTGTGCAATACTGACGAGGCTAACGAGTCTACGGAAGGTTGAATATTGTTCACAAATACAAGTAAACGTTGATTTCTACTAGAACATATTAATAAATACTCTACGCGTTTCGATACACAGTATCTTTGTCAAGAGCGAATGAATACTACAAATACATCTTACTAACATATATTTATATATACTAAAGAGGCAATCCACTCAGATCTATCTGTATTTGAACAAGTGTTTAGGAAATAAATTCAATAAGGGTGAGTTATTTATGCCTACCTGATCATTAAGATTTTCAGGGAATACGTAAATCTGTTAATTTCAGGTACTTCTAGAAGGTTGAGTTTTATACTTCTATTCTCAGAATGTAGGATTTCGAATTTTAAACTGAAGAATGACTATTTTCCTAAGATGATTTGAATAATTTGAATTGGTTTTTCCATTGACGAAACAGCGTTTATATTCAGAGATTCTAACTTTATAATTTTTCCAGTTCTACCTATATAAAACAATTGCAATCTGCACAATCCAATCTATAAGCACCTGATTTATTTTTTTATTAATTGGAGACCTATGATTTCTGATAAATGAACCTAAATTTGTTGATGTTTTGAAGGCTATATTTAAATTTAAATTTTTAAGAAGGGATTTCACATTACTGCTTATATTGCCTATATATGTTAAACTCACCTCATTCGTTAAAATCATTGTTAACAATTTCAAACGTCAAAAAGCAGCAACACCAAGATGAAATTCGAGTTCAAACCAGATGTCATCTAAAACTCGATGTTATTTCCTTATTTTTGTTTATCGAAGAGTTAATGCATGCAGTATATGTTCAGAGATTCATAACGGGAGGTGCATATGATGGTGAAGAAGAGAAACATTATTGACGACAATTGGCACAATTCTGAATCAATATTCGAGTTCACCCCTCAAAATGATCGGAAAGGTTCAATCTAGTGATTGAATTACGCAATTGATTCATTACGACCTCGAAAAATTCTTTAATGCGCGGGGAAAATTGTTAATATTTGAGGAAGCCGGCCATTTTTAATTCGAACGGAAATCAAATTTCTGGTTGGTTAAGTTAAATATGGTGTTTTATCTCATTAGAACATCAACAACAACTTCAGGAGTTCCAACGCCATGAGGTTTCACCTCATGGAAAATATTTCGATTTCAGCATGAAAAAAATTGTTCACGCTTCTTTTTACCAATTCTTGGATTATTTTAAAGATTAATAGGTCAAATTATTCAGAAAAGACTGAATTAACGACTGAATGCCCCATTCGAATATTTTAGTGAAAAAAAACATTCCAGCAATCTCGAAATATTGCTCATTTTCGAATGAGTCAGCCATGTTGGCTTTCACCGTAATTGAGAGTTCGATACAATTTCTGAAAAACCTAGTCCTTTGGCTTTCCAGTGGATTAAGAACGAATGATCTAGCTATTAAACTGCGAAAGTTATAACAGAAAAAAAATTGTCCGGTTTTCTCTAGCGCACCCAATATATAAAAAAAGTCTTTATTCTTCAATTTCCCATTTGCAAGGGTGCTCCAACAACATTTCAAAAAAAAAATTGTGAACAAATAAGGACCACTCTACTATACAAAAACCCAACAAATAACTTTCCATTCAGAAGTCCGAGTCATGTAATAAGTCCGAAATCAAACGTCAGACTACGTTTTTCTCAATTCTCTGTATGCTCGACACATTTTCCACTTTACCACCTCGACGCTCTTCGACGATTCCATTCCGGAATATAATAATGTTTAAACAGGGCCGTGACAATCAGACAGAGCGTATAAATAATAATTCGATTTGCAATGTAATTTTCATGAATTTGCCTGCCGAGTCCCACGTTTGTCCCCGAACGGTCAGACATCAAACAGGTCCAACCGTCCGTTCTAATTTTGAATGTCCCGAACGTTGGGGGCAAAATTACTCAAGCCCTGTCATTTTGATTCGAATAACTGTAGCATTTCAGCGACCAAATGTTTTTTTTTTCGTGTAATTGGGTCATAGGATTTTATATATTTTTGATATGGATGAAACCGGTTGGTGATGGGAGAGAGACAGAAGTAAAAGCGACATATACAGGTTGGTCCACTTCAAAAGACAATAGAACACATTGCTTGTAACAATCATCACCTACAATCAAAGGTTCGTCAATGCTTCATTTTCAAAATACAGGGTGGTCAAGTTTCAAAAAATATTTCATTTTGTGGCAACTTGTCCTACTATTTTTTGTACATGGGACTCTAATTTGACATAAAGGCTACTGTTTTAATTCTACAAGGTTTCGTATTCCACACTCTTTTCAATGGGTGTGATATTGATGCTTTATTCATGTTATTGGAATTTATTTTCAACGAAGATGAAGTAGAATTGATTTTATACTTTAAACAATTTTATTTTCACAAACACGACCGGTTTCAACCGTCAAGTCATTTTCAAGTGGTCAACAACAGGAGATGAACTTAGTTATATAGATACTAGCCTAATTTTATAATAAGTAGCGGAGAAATATTAATATCTAGCTGGATATTAAGGGTGATTCCACTTGTGTTTTCATGAAGTTCATTGATTTTCATACATTTCAACAGATTCATTTTCTTTCCTTTATTCCAAGATTCGTCAATAAAGCAAACAGCAATTTCAATGAAAAACAGATAGCTTTATAAAGAGCCAAAATTCACATCAGAGAACAATAGAATTAAATCAATTAAGGAAATAATAGGAGTTCAAGCAGAATAAAATATTCAGTAGCACAAAAACATCATCAACAATCCCATTCTCCCTAAATATAAGAATGCTGCAATAATTAAAAAATCGAACATTCGAACCTAGAATCCAAATTACACGGAAACAATAAAATCCATATCATCAAAAATCCAAGGCAACAGCATTGTATACCTCAGTTAAGACCAATATAAAGAAAAAGTGTAAGATATATTAGAAATATTGAACATAATGGAAGTACCTAAGGAGCCGGCCAAACCCTTCATAATAGACAGAAAACAAGGATTGGAACACAAAGATTACCTAGAACATACAGAATGGGGAAAAATAAAACTGAATCCAATGAACTCTTAATCTCCAAAGTTTAATGAACTAATAAAACCGCACAAAGAAGAAATATCCGCTGCACCAGCAGTATCATATACACACAACCAAATTTATATGGAATCACCTGATATTTTGAATATTACCTCAGAAATTTTGGGAACTTCAAGGATTGTTAAAATTGACCCTTTTCGAGATATTTCAATTGAAAAAAGAAATAATTTAGGATTTCTTTTAAGAAAACAAACAATTAAATGAAAATAAGAGACTTTCCCCATGTAGCAAAAAAATTGAAAATTGTTTTCTGACGGATTAGGTGCTTTTTCCCGACCTCAGTTGATTATATTACCTCCTCTCGTCCTGATACAAGCCTGAATCCGTCTAGGCATGCTTTGGATTAGGTTCTCAATCTCCTCTAGGGTGATATTCTGCCACTCTTCTGTGGCGGCTTGGATGAGCTGTTGTGGGGTTCTAGAATTATCCTGGCGCGATCTAATTTTCTCTTTTAAATTATCTCATAAATATTCAAAAGGATTTTGGTCTGGAGAGCAAGATAGCCAGTCCAAAATACAGATTTTCTCTGTTTCAAGATAATGTTGTGAGAGGTTTCTGGTATGCGGAGGAGCATTATCTTGCATAAGAGTGAAATTCTCTCCGTGTGGGCACCTTACCAGAGTCTCACTATGCGCTCTGGCACTAGGTTCACGTAATTTCTAGCCGTTTCACTCGCAGGAAACGAAATAAAATCTGTTTTGCCACCCAGCATAATTTCACTTCAAAACATCACACTGCCCCCTTGGTATTTCCGAATTTGTATTCTTGCTCGGAGCCTAGCTTTTCCTCCACGCCCCCTTTAAAACCCGAATACAGCGGTCGTCTGATTGAACACCAATTCTGGTCTCATACGAAAAAGAACATTTCGCCAATTCTCAATATACCAATTTTGGTGATCGATACACCATTTAAGTCTGTTAATTTTTTGATGTCTGGTTAGCTCTGAAACTTTTCTGCTGTATAATCCCCCTGCACTTGCACGAAGTCTGACGTATCTTTTCGATAGATACAGTGATACCTATTGCTTCCTGAAATTGCCTTTGGAGTATGGAGTGCGACGCACTAGGGTCTCTTCTTGCCATTTGGCACAGAAAGCGGTCTTGTTCTTCAGAAGTCATCTTCCTACGACTTCTTCTAGGCCTATTCTGTAGAGATTGTAGCTCCACGTATCGGGCATAGGTTTTTCAAATCACCCTCTGTGATACCCCCATTGTGGCCGCTATATCCCTCTGTGTCACCCCTTCTTCAACGAGAGTAAATATTCGACCACCCTGCACATCGGACAATCTAATGTACGGCATTTTCAATAATGATTATAAGCTTTTTTAAATTTTGAAATTCACAGTTTCAAATCTCAGTGACGACTGAGTACAATATCCCGAACATGTTGTGAAAAGTCAACATTTCTTTTCATACTATCCAGTTTTTTTACAACAAAAAACTTCATTCTTCACAAGTAGTCAAAGATCCATGGTTGAAAACAATAAATAATGTGAAATACCAAGTTCCATATAAATTCGGTTGTGTGTATAAATACACCTTCAGGTACATTAGCAAAGTTATTGAATCAGATATTTATTGATCTCACAAAATTCCGTTTCAAACACACCATCTTGAACTTGATCTTGTACAAAAACTTTCTAGGCTAGAGAACTTACAATTTCTTAAATTAGTTGCTCATGAGTTTTGTAATTTTCTAAGAACCTGCCAATCACAAATTTGCCTTTCAATTTCAATTAAAATTTTACAAACATCAGGATTTCCCATAGGACCAACATTTAGTCCCCTTTTTAGCCGATATTTTCAGCAATCAAAGGGAATAGGCTCGATTACAATATGATTGACATAAATTTCCTAACTATACTCATTGTATTAACAATTACAGCTTTTTGCATTTCTATATAGGTATTCTTATGCAATTCTTATTTCTTAAGGCTATCATACAAAGTTTTGGGTATTAACCCAGTCGAGGATACGATGACAGGAACAATATCTATTTTATCGAGGTGCCACATCTGCTTCATCTCAATAGCAAGGTCTTTGTATTTGGACTTTTTCTCCTGGAACTTGTTCAGCACGTTGTTATTATTCGGTATGGCGACATCCACCAGTATTGCTGTTCTGGCTCTCTTATCATACACCACTATGTCCGGCCTATTATTCGTCACCATTCTGTCAGTGATAACAGGCCTATCGTAGTATAATCTGAAAGAGTCATTTTCCAATACAGGCGCCGGCTGATACTTGTTATATGGATGGAAGAGTATTAAGAAGTCCGTACTTGTGTGTAAGTTTCTTATGGATAATGTTGCACACTTGATTAAACCTGTGAAGATAGTCCGTATTGGGCAGTTGTTCGCAGCCGGACGTAACATGCTGTATAGTCTCCGATCTTATATGGCATTTTCTGTACTTATCTGTTTGTAATGTTCCGTCCTTCATAATAAATTTTTTGTAGTTGTTGATCACTTGGTATTGAATGGCCATACAGAATCCTTCTGTTACCGCGAATAGTTCTCCTTTCATCAACCATTTGTTGCAGGCTTCTTTGTCGATGTGTGGTTGATTAATCTCATGGTGATGTCGTCCAAGCAATTACTTTCTTGACCATTGCTCTTGTTTTTCAGTATCTGATAGGAACGGTAGATTCAGCAGGTCATCTCTGGTAGAAAGATTTAGAGGTGTATATCCCTTATCAGCCAACGATACCACTCTATGGAGGTCAGAAGTGAGAGCTTCTGCAAAAAAGAATTCTCTGAGATTTTTTTATCTATTCGGTATGTAAATTCACAACATCTATTAATCCGCGTCCTTCTTCCTTCATCTTCAAAATTGTTCGAATCACAGACGATTTTGGATGATGATTGTTGTACTTTGTTAGTATCGTTCGGGTCTGCCTTTAAATATCATCCAGTTCTGTCTTAGTCCATCTGATTATTCCAAATGAGTAAAGCAACACTAGATTGGCATAGGTGTTAATTGCCTTGACTAGATTCCCGTGTTCAACATTGATTTCAGCACAGTCTTCAGACGCTGACTGTATTCTGAACGAATCTTCTCCTTTGATTGTTTTTGATCTAGCAATCTGGATTGTTCGTATCCTAGATACTTGTATGTTTTGCCATCCCTCATGCACTGTATAATATCACCGTTTGGAAGTTGTGTTTTACCATGTATGACTTTCTCTCTTTGAATGTTCAGGGTCTTATATTTTTCAATCGCGAATTTCAAATGAACATCTGACGAGAACTGACTGAAACTTTTCAGCTAATCATTCGATGTCATCCTTATACAGAAGGTGGGATATTGTATGATAGTTCCTATGCGTTTTTATCCTAAATCCGTATCCTGCTCTATTGAGCATTGAGGACAATGGGTTCATAGCTAAACAGAACCATAGTGGACTCAAAGAGTCTCCTTGAAAATTTCCACGACGTATGGGTATCTCGTCGGTTTTAATTGACTTATTGTTCATGTTGACCTGCAGAGACGTGCGCCAGCAAGTCATTGTTTTCTTCAAGAATTCTACCAGGGCTGGATGAATTTTGTATATCTGCAATACTTCGACAAGCAAAGAATGGGCAGTACTATCGAATGCCTTCAGATAATCGAGAAAAGCTTAATGGACATTCCGATGCCCTACGCGTGCCTGTTTCATTATCACAAAATCGATGATGAGTTGTTCCTTGGTCCCGTTATGTTTCTTTCTGAATCCCTCCTGCTCCTCAGCTAATATATTGTTGTCGTCAAGGTGTTGGTATATTCGATAGGATATGCATGAGGTGAGTATTTTGTACAGTGTTGGTAGGCAAGTGATTGGCCTATATTGAGACGGATACTGTGTTCTATCGCTCTTGGGTAGCATGTATGTTAAGCCTTGTGTTAGGAAATTGGGTGTTTTCATGGGATGTTGAGGAACATACGTGAACTGTTTCGCTAGGGCTCCATGGAGCATATCAAACTTCTTGTACCAGTAGTTGGTGATATTATTTATACTTGTGGCCTTCCAATTGTTGGTCGCTCTAACTCCTGTTGTGATTTCTTCCTCCGTTATTCCTTCGAAGTTCATATAATTGATATCAACGCGTTGTTTTTTATTCATGATCCATTCCGCATTTTTATTGTGTTCTTTGGGGTTCGACCATAGTGATGACCAATAATCGGTCAAGCACTGTGCGTCAGGTACTTCTCTGTTATTGTTGGTGTCAGTTTTGTTATTTCCCTTATGAAAATTGGCCGCGCTTTGGAGGAACCTTTGTTTTTGGTGTTTCTTTTTAGTACACTTGACGTATCTTGAAAGCCTCTTTGCTTTTGCTTGGAGTTTCAGCTTCAAAGTGTCCATATACACGTCGATGTGTTGTTTGTGATCAGGGTGTTTTTTGTTCATACCAATTTTCCTATAAATTTTGCGTTTATGTGATTTCAAGTGCCTTGAGGGTTTTCTGTTTTTCAGAAATTCTGTGAGGCGACCGATCTATGCTCTAATATTATCAATATCCGTCTCCAGTCGTTTTTGCCATGGTGGTTTTCTGACGCTTTTTGGCTCAGCTTGAATCAGAGTTGTGGAGATTTGTTGTTTGTGAAGTTGAAGAACCGCTACTGCTCCACAGTAAATCAAAATGAGAATCTTCTCCAAGGTGTTCTGGTCGGTATATTCTTCAAACACTGAGTTTACGTTTGCTAGGATGAGATTGATGTTCTTGTTCGTCTTCAGTTTGGGCTGTTCAGGTATTTTCGTTGGGTGACTACCACTGAATTCAGTTATTGCTCTCCTGAGTTCTTATCTTGCTAAATACATGAATTCGTTCTGCTGATTTGGCTCAGGAGGACGTTCCATGTTAGTATGCGTTTCCGTGGCTACGATGTTATCTGTATTACTTTTATTGACTCCGGCCGGTATACCGTTATGAGTATCATTTTCGGTTCTGAGTTCCATTAATTCTCTGCGCAGTTATGTGCTGTAATTCCGGATATTTTTCTACGAATGCAAGATGTAACGCGTATCTGTATGCTGTCATTTCCGATTCCAAGTTTGTAATCTTGTAATAGGAATGCATAATGAAGGAATTCATTTCTGGGGTCCACTTCATGCGTTTCCTAGCGAGTCCGGCTGTCGTGGTCGTTGGCAAAATGACTTGCGCCACCGTTGAAACATCAAGAGTCGGTTAGGAGGTATTGATGTTGTTTCCCATTTGGTTTTGTGTTGCAGTATCCCTACTTGACACGCTGCTTCCGTCGCTAATCGAAGGAGACTGTGACTTTCTTTCCGAACAAGACTCTCTTCCTAAATCTTGAACGCGACAAAAGGTTATGGTAGTACAATGTCGATTCACCCGTTTATTCCTTAGATTGTACATCACTGAATAGTTTGCATTTTACACCTACGGCCAGGTTAAGCTAGGGTACCTCGGGTTTGCTAAGCTCGTACTCAGAATTAATGTTTCTGAGCCCTGAGTTATTATTATTATCAACAGTAGATGAGAGTTTATGTAAGAGTCTATAAACTCACTTACAAAAAAAAATACATAATGCTAAAACTGGAAAATACATAGAGTCTATGCGGTAGTCTTGAAACTATTTACACTAGGAGCGTTTTGTTACTGATTCAGGAAGACTGTTCCACAAACGAAACTCCCGATTTAATATGAAATGCTCCCGACAAGGAAGCTTGAAATTTTCTCTCATAAGTTCCAAGTAAGCGATTATCCTGGTTAAGTTGGTAGAGACTTCTGAGGTCAACATCGAAGAACGAGTGAAGGGCTCTATAAATTATTATGAGATCGCCACGTAGTCGACGATCAGCGAATGAATTAAGGTCAAGGAGTTTCAGCCTTTGGTTGTAGTTTGGTCGGGGATTTGAGACACAATACGGAATCCTCGTTGCTCTTATCTAGATATTTTCGAGTAGTTCGATATCTCGAACCAGCCAAGGGCACCATACAGGACCCCATAGGTAGATAGAGAATTTGTCAATTATATGTCCCATGAAAAAGAGAACAAGTAGAGAGGTCACATCCGGAAAAAGAACGCTGTAACATGAAGAGAAGACGCTTTGCCTTTGCTGAGGTGTGCGAAATATGATCAGACCAGAATAAATCGTGAGGAATAGTTACACCCACATCTGAGTGACAACTGCAACTAGTGATGGGTTTACTAGCGAGAAAATAGGAATTCGTCGGGTTATCTTTCCCCAGGTGAAATGTACGACTCTTTGAAAGATTCAATGGTAGAAGCCAGTCATTAGACCTTTCGAAAATTCTGTTCAGGTCATCTTGAATGGTCGTAGCGTTCGTGAGAGGATTGTTATGACGCTTAGAGTCATCAGCGAATAAAGAACAATCAGAAGCGACAATATAGGGGAGGTCAGCCGTATATAAAAGAAATAGCATAGGTCCAAGTGCTGATCCTTGAGGAATTCCACTGGACACAGATCGCACAGATGAATGAGAATCACCAACACGAACTCTGAAAGCTCTACCCGATAGAAAACCATCAGCCAAGAAAAAAGTCTGCCACGAATTCCGAGAAGCTTGAGCTTGAGGAGAAGACGTCTGTGAGAACGTGGTCAAAGGCTCGGGAAAAGTCAAGGTATATCACATCGACTGGGGTGAACTCGTCAAGGATCCTCGTCCAATCATCAACGCATTTCAGTAAATTTGTAATAACTGAGCGGCCAGGGAGGAAACCATGCTGGTTTTCAGGGATTATTTTATTCAAGAGGGCAAATTCTAGAATATTCTCGGGAGTGATTCTCTCGCAGATTTTCGCTATAATAGGAACGAGACTGATAGGCCGATAGTTTTCCGTATTCAATTTGTCCCCTTTCTTGAAAATGGGTGTGACCAAAGTACTTGACCATGGAGATGGAATAGCAAAAGATCGGGTGAAGATGAGGGATTAAGGTGATGAGAGAGATGACGAACAGTTTTTAAACACAAGAGCTGAAACTCCGTCTGACCCAGGAGCCGTTGCTACTTTAACGCAGGAGAGATGCTTTTAAACTATAGGAGAAGGAAATTTAACATCACTCCTCAAATCGTCCACAACACTTTGAGTTGACATATCAGGAACTGATTGTTTACGTATTTGTAGGTATGAATGAAGCGAATGCGATGTGTTTTGTAAATGATTCCCTACATAAGAATAAATGAAGAAGGATGTTTGTAGAAGGATGAAAGTGTGGCCCTCATAGTGTGCTGATATTTCTAATAAAAACTTACCTATGGGCTTCTCCCGCCTTATAGCTCTGCCTGTTTTTGTTTTTTCCCCGAATATTAACTTCTCTTGATTGATTAGTATTTCAATTACTGGTTTGTAAATTTTGCTTACTTGGTTGAACTATGCCATTATCGTTTGTTTTTTCTTCAGAGCGTAGTTTTCAACTTGAGGATTATTTTGAGGTTGTCTTTATTGTTTTTTTAGGAGCACCCTTTGTTTACGTATGCTTTAGGT
This sequence comes from Cryptolaemus montrouzieri, assembly GCA_013387265.2. Lineage (NCBI taxonomy): Eukaryota > Metazoa > Arthropoda > Insecta > Coleoptera > Coccinellidae > Cryptolaemus > Cryptolaemus montrouzieri. The sequence continues at coordinate 36,856,391 of JABFTP020000001.1, forward strand.
CTGCTGCCTGTATATTATTTTTGATTGTTCTTTGAGGGTGGCGTTTGTCCGAGCACCCTTTGCTTAAGTCTGCACAATTATCGTTTTGATCAGTGATGCACATCATTGTGCAATGTGGCGATATTTTCAAAGTATTGACAATCTGTTCCTATAATTTGAGACCGTTTTGTAAAAATCTTGAGAAAATAGGAAACACAAGCTACTTTTATATCACATAAGGTAATATTCTACCACAATATTTTTAGACTTCTTACTATCGACTCTGAGAGGATGCAAGTAGGTGTGATGCATTGTTATCGTACATACATGATGATGCACCCTACCTACCTACCTACCTAGGTATGATGTACCGTAGCATATATAGATATTAGCTCTCCGCACAATATACATTATTTTAGTCAAGGTTTGGGCTAGGTTTAGTTAGGCTCTTCACTATAATAACATGGAAAAACTCATCGTTATTCAAAATGGCGAGTTTATTGGTTGTTACAAAATAAAAGAGTTACATATGGTGTTAAACTTAACTAAGGAGTGACTTTGGATGTTGAAGCGTGGCACTGCATGTCTACAGCATACTTCTCATAAGATGGTACGTAATCACTAAGTGCTAATCGCAAGCATGATGACATATGATCCTCTGTAAGTCGATTGCGATATTCTGACTTCATTATCTTCATTTCATAAAAATGCAGATTCGCACAAGTGAGTTAACCCAAACATTGCCGTCAGTTGAAGGGCAATTTGTCTTAGATTCGGATATTTTTCTTCAGACATAGAAGACGGGAAATTTGTATCAGATGATTAGCTTTGAGATGTATATATGATATAATCTGCACCAACTCATTTTCAATAGAACATGACTTCATATTAAACTGACTTGCTATTTCAGTAGCTAATTCCTCAATGTTTTCACATTAAATAGGATAACTCATAAATGATGCAATATTTGAAAAGTTACTGCAATCATAAAAACGCATTTCGAATTGTCCCATAATATCTGATAATTCAGCCTCATACATATCATAATTCAACTGAGGAATCCTTGCTTTCAAAAACGGAAATTGTTTCAGATCCTTTATTTTCAGTTGATCTTTCATGAGTTGCAATTTTTTTGAATGCGTTTACTGAGCTAATCACCTCAATAATAGTTTTTCCTTCACCTTGAAACTCCAAGTTAATGGTGTTTAAGTGAATTCTGATGACAGTCAAAAATGCCAAATAAGTCAGCCATATTTCGTTTTTCAACATCTGAGTGTCATCACCTCTTTTGTCTAGAAAAGATGCTATTTCGGGCAATAATTCTTGAAACCTTTCTAGGAATTTTCCGCAACTCAACCACCTGACGTCCGTGTGAAGAACTAAATCAGTGTGTTCAGCTGACTCCCTATCTTATAACTACAATTTGAAGAAAAGCCATTGCAAGCTACGTGCACAGATGGAATTCACGATTTTTGTTGCAATGGCCATAATTTCGTCCGTGTTTAAAACTTCTGAACACATAACTTGTTGATGTATAATGCAAAGGAATGAATAAAATGAAGGGAAATCTTCATTAGCTCGACACAATGCCATAGAACCATTTTTGTTTCCAGTCATTGCTGGTGCTCCCTCGGTTGTAGTCACAGTAATTTATATATTGGTAGCTTGTAATTATTTACAAAACTGAAGAAAACGTCATATATATCTTCGCCACGGGTCTTTCCCTTCAGAGGAATGACTATCAAAAATTCTTCCTTAGCCAACATGGTATATTGGTGGATTCGTCGAACTGTAAAAAAAGTACGTACATTTCATGAATCATGTTTTAGTTTATCTGCCATATCGTGACTCATGACCTCAATACGCCTTGTGACAGTCGGACGAGATAACTGAAGTTCTCTAATAGCAGGCGTGATTTCTGTTTTATTCACCCACTTCAATAAATGCTTTCTTCACAATCGTTCAATCTTCGAATAATTTCTTGTGTTTCGCCAATATATCAGATATTTTTAATGAAGCGTTCGTAGCAGCTTTTGATTGTTTGGCTGGTCTTGTGAACATGGTTCGTTCTTTTTCCAACAAGATATCAAATCACGTACTTTTCATTTCCTCAATTCACTCTGTGGCGGAAAATCCTTTTCATAGTTTTGATTAACCGTTTTATGATGCCTCTAAGTTGCCACGCTTACGTATTGCAACTGACGCACGACAAATAAGAGAAATGCACTTATCCTTCACCATACAAAAGAAAGATTCTTCCTCCCAATCATTTTTTAAATGATACATTTTAGATTTCTTCGCTGCACTTATTTTGTATTATTTAATATTGAACTTTGTATCGACGTAGTATTGCCTTCAAGTTAAAATTCAGAATGACTCCAATTCCTGCAGGCCAAACATTTATATAGGCGTGAACGAAAGTCTCGAATGTTCCCGTTAAACGCGCCGCCCAAAATTTCTAGAAAAGCGGCAAAAATAAAAAATGCGGCTTTTCTTTGACAAGTACCGCGCGTTCCCTTGATAAAGCTGCCTTTTGCCGCTAGCAGAGTGTTATTTCATTACGTAATAAATTTTTGTAGTTTAGTTACCTACTTATTAAATTTTTTTTTCTTCTCGAGAGCTACTGAAAAAGCACTCGCGATGGACCGTTTAAGCACCCCTGACATAAGAGTAAGTCCTATTATGAAAATATATAGAGATTATATTTTTTGTTTTTGGGTAATCGGCTATATGCCAATTTAATTTGGGACATGTATGTCCCATATATCTTCAGAGATTTAATTTCGACCCCTCTAACCATGGAATATTACATTCGACAGCGTCCTACCTTTTTACTGACCGATTCCATATTATCATTTGTCAGTCGTTGGCTTGATGGTGCCGCTGTTTTTTATTTCCTTTTATTACCTGGCTAATACAATTTTTTTCTATTACAATATCTTAGTTTTATCTTATCTTATTTGAAGTGTAATCTATGGATTATTACCGACCTGTAACTTGATTTTTATAAATAGTATTCTTCTGGAATTGGATTATTTCTGGAACCAAGTCTTTCAGATCTTCAGAGCCCTAAATCCAAACCCTTACGTAACCTAATCTTCAAAACAGAGACAAGTGGTGTCCGTTGTAAGCATTATTCCAGTTTCCGTTAGAGCCAGGATATGGGGTTGCGTGTTTCATAACTGCCTATGTACTGCTATCACATTCACGTTTCTAGGGTACTCCATACATCCGCCAGAGGACCATCGTTAGTCGTTTTAGCATCATGAACCTCCGGAGCCAGCTTCCCCCGGAGATCCAACTGGAAAATGAATTCACCTCCTTTACCTGCTGATAATTTCGGCCCAAGAGAGTTCATTATTTTTCATCTGAAAAATCCTTCACGCTATAGAGACCGGAATATCTACCAATCATCCGAAACATACTCGTAAAAGACCAAATCACGGAGCCTATAGAAAGATGTGTTGGTCTACCAGGGCTTTGTGTGTTAGCAAGATCGGATATTGCATTTCACAGATAGAATACGTTAGAGGATGGCGCTTTCGACCTGATATTGTTCGAAATCTGTTTATATAACATTACCATATTTCTCTGTTGTCTGCGTCGGATAGCCAGTACTTCACGCTATCACAGCTGATGATTTTATGCAAAGCACTGATGCGTACTGGATTGGACTATGGTTTTCATGTGTGAGGTTCCGCATCTTGATATTCATTACATCTATTGGATAGTCAAGAAGAGAGCAGGACCCGTCATCAACTACCCGGAGATCACGCATTATCTCCAGCCTCTCTCTCTCTCTCGAAGGCGGCAGGTTGCTCATCCTACTCTTCTCTACGTATACTTCCATGGTACTTCTCGGAGTGTAGCATTATTCTGCAATGGAAAAAGAGTTTCCGAGAGTATGGAGCCTTCTTGGTTAGATAACTAGTAACGGCTTAACTTAGAGAGTAAAAGCTTCCACAATCATGTATCACATCAAAACTATTGCATAGTTGCTCATTTTTTTCGATAAAATAGTTTATTGAATAGTTGTTTCAAATACCATACGTATTCAGGGTTATTTCCGTTAAGAATAGCCGTGCCGAAGGTATTGCAACGAAGCAATGATGTATTTGTTTATCCAGATAAACACAATCTGTTGAATTATTATCCTAATCGAAATTAAGGTGAGTTAAAATAATCTCCATAAATTTTTAAAAAATATGGTAAGCACGCTTTGTCTTCTCCACTTCCTGCCAAATATACAAACTGTGAAACGAGATATGCAATTCAAAATAAAATTCTTATGGATTACGTAGTTTCTCTCTTTTCAATCAATAATTATCGAATCACAGGAATTCTTCAGTGGGATTCTGTTAGATTCACAAAAAGAGAATTCTTCAAAAGGATAACGAACTGAAGCCTCATTTCAGTAAACTCGTGCGTGAAATATTCGCCGTTCTTTGTCTCCCCAATTCGTTCATGTAACTTTTACTTTTCCAACTCTGACAATCAGATAATGGCGGCAATTACTACAACTTACTTCAAGTCCCTGTAACGACTTTATCAGGAACTTAAATTAATGTAATGATTCGAAGCTTTGGAGCTGCTTTTTTCGGATATAAAAAACCAAGCGATTGTTCGTACTTGCTCAATTCTATTTCCAGAGCGGAGAACAGAACCGTATTGCTGATATCAAATTGATTTAGTCGATAATACTTGAAAGTTGTTTTTGATTGAAACATGACGAAAAATTATAACTATTAAAATATTTGCTTCAACCATGAATGGTTATTAAGAAAAGTGATCCTACATTGCTTGTATATCAGGAGTAATTTCATTTCTGATTTGGCCAAGGAAGATATGAAAATAACGTGAATAGAATGAAATGAAGAATAATATAAGGTAATGTACCATAAGATAAATATTCATCGTTACTTTAGGTAGTGAATACTGATTTAACTTTTGAACTTCAATCAATAGAATTTGATATATTTGATAACCTAATTGAAATCAACTTCAATAAACAAAATTTTAAGGAAAATTCAGAAAATATAATGAACTCGAGGTTTTGGGTTTTACAAAATTTCAAGTGTCAATACCTATAACTGAAGGGCAAATTATATGTGATAAAGAATAGAAAAATATTAAGTTTAATGAATAAATTCTTAGTTGAGAGCGCATCTTGTTATTGTAGTGCTTAGAAAAGATGTTCAAATGATATTTATACTTAACATATTCCCCAAAATTTTACATTTTTGGAAGAATCAATTCATATATATGTACATATTTTCACTTGTCGGACTTACATATAATCCGCCCTTTACCCGTAACTAAAGATATGCAACAAACTGTGGACAATGAATGATTGTATGGTCATTTTAGTTATAGTTAAATATAAAGGGTTAGTGAAATTCTCAGAAGAGATTTTATATTAGGGTGAGTTGAATTTAAAAAGGTACTGAAGGAATATATTTGCCTATTTGTAATTGTATTTTGTCATCCACATATCTAAATCAATAAATGCAGTGTTTCAATAATGAATGATAATGAATTATTTGCCCAATGTTTTCCATGAAAATTTCTGCTAATGAAGGACTGAGAAAATTAGCCATTACTAATCCATTGTTGGTCCTGTATATCTCATCATTGAAGTTAAAATAACTTCATTCTAATAAATCTTCTGGAAAATTCATTCATTCTGATTGTACAGTGGGATTCTCACTATTATTTTGCAGATCTTTGCTAATCAATCTCAATCAATGAAGTCAAACACTATGGTCAGGACTTACTACATCCCAGGATATTTTCAGATTCAATAAAAGTTTTTGGTTAAAGTGAATGATCTGCCTTGTCCTATGCTCAAACAGTATGAGCTTTTCTGCCTTATTAATAACAATGTCGTCTAATTTTCACTTTATGAAGCGGAAAAACTCTTCTTTCAGTAAAGATGTTGCGAAATATTTCAAAATTTTTGATTCCGATGAATAATTTAGATTCTCATGAAACTGAAAAAAGTTTTTCCATCAAACTAGTTGTCTCATAAGATACCGCCAAAGTTTAGCGTCATCTTATAAACATCATTGGAAATTTATGTCATTTCATTCCAAAATTAAGAATTTTTCTGATCTAATAAAAAACTTCAACAGACTGTACTATCATATAATGCTAAGCTTATGTACAGAGATGAAGTTATTCACTACCCTAGTGCTCCACCTCATAATTCATTGAAATCATATATATATATATATATATATATATATATATATATATATATATATAATATATATCGAAATTAAAAATACTTTTATATATATATATATATATATATATATATATATATATATATATATATATATATATATATATATATATATATATAATAAGTTACAATGTCAAACGAGGAAAATGCTCTGAAAATATCATAAGCACCACCCAAAGTCAGCTGTTCAGAGAGTTACACTACCTAGACATCTTGGAGGTCGTGGATTAATTGATTTGAATAATCTTCATAGTAAACAGATTTTTCATCTACGTTCCCATTTTCATGATAAACAGAGAACGTCTAAATTACATGATATTGTTGTTGCTTCAGATTATAATCTTACACCTCTGAACTTGACAATGCAAAAGGTAGATTTTGATATATTTGATGATAATTCTAAAAGAGAAAGTTGGATGCAGAAGGAATTACACCGAAAACACCCTAAAGAATTGAAAATGATTATATTGATGAAATTGCATCGAATAAATGGTTAGTATCTGGAGAATTGTTTGCTGAAACAGAAGGCTTGGCAATTGCGATCCAGGACCAGGTTGTTTTCACAAGGAATTATAGAAAACATATTATCAAACAAAATATAGACGATTCTTGCCGTAGATGTTTCTGTTCTTCAGAAACAGTTTTCATATATTATCATCTTGCTCAGTCCTTGCTTCAACAGATTATTTAGAAAGACATAATGCCGTCGCTAATATTATTCACTTCAATCTAGGAATTAAACATGACCTAATTCCAAAAAGAAAAAATTTCAAAAATATGAACCTGAGATTATTTGTGAAAATGACAAATATAAACTTTATTTTGATAAAACAATTCTGTGCAACAGAGCTGTAAAACACAATAGACCAGATATCGTTCTTAATGATAAACAGAATCAAATAACATATATAATTGATATTGCTATACCCGACACACATAATATACAAAATAAATACAATGAAAAAATTTCTAAATATATGATGCTTGGCGACGAGATTAAAAAATGTGGAAAATGAAGAAAATATTTATTCTACCGATTATTATTTCTACAACAGGAGTTATTCCTAGAAATCTTCACAAAAGTATTGAGATTTTGGGTCTGAAGAAAATTTGTTTGAACAGTTACAAAAGATAACAGTCATCAAATCTTGTAATATTCTTCGTAGGTTTCTTTCCGAAAATAATAATGAGGTAGAGTCATAGGTTTTCTCTTTAGTTTATACTGCTCAGAATCTCATTTCATATTTTATTTATTTGTTTATATAAATGTAATATAATTAACTGACAATTTTGTCATATTTATATTCAGAGCAGTATTCTATTCGATCGTTCACCACTTCACACAAAGGAAACTATTAATAAGTAACATTCAGTGTTACTTGACTAAGGTCCGTACACTGGATTTTTCCGGGGAGAAAGCCTCTGACACTACTCGTTGGTACATTGATATCATTGTCTGATGATGCTATAGTATGTATATATTCTGGTAGATTGATATATTCTCATAACATTTAACGTTATCCTAATATATAATTACTCCAGGATATGTTTTGATTATAATCATTGCCTGGCAATGGTATTAATTACCGGGTGGTGGATTTATATTTTTTCATGAAATCAGTTTGATTGCATGAACAGATATATGGGCAACTCGTCGGGGTAAAACCCTATATATATATATATATATATATATATATATATATATATATATATATATATATATATATATATATATATATATATATATATATATATATATATATATATATATATATATGGATGACTTTCTGTTGTTTCATAGGTACAAAAGACAATTGAATTCCTTCAGTACCTTAGTACATTGAATTCACGCTAATATATAATTCAGTTTGTGAATGGAAAATGAAAAGTTTTCAGCTTTAACTATAACCAGTGATACATAATCTCACCAGTTCCAATGTCTGAAAATAATTTCTTGAAAAAGGTGAAAACAATGGTTTTAATGCGAGTATGATTGACAGTATGCTTTCTCGTAAACATTTTCAACTTACCATCCATGACGTTTTTTATTGTAATTGTATAATATACTTACTGACCCGGTAAACGTTGTTTTGACATATAGGTTATTTATAGGAATTATAAAAAAAAGTGTGTGGGATGTTAGTGTGATTGAAAGAGAAATGAAGCGTTGTAGACAATTAAAGTATACTTTATTTATTATTAAATTTTTCTTTATTGAAGTAAAATTATATATTAGAGTTTAATTATAGATAGATATTTCGAAATAGTTCTTATTTCTACTACTAAATATAGCAACTAGAAAATAAACATGTCGGTCAAGAAGAAACTGAAAAAGTAGATAAATCTGCTGAAGAAGCAGGGCTTTAAATCATATCACATATTGTATTCAAATTAGTAAAGATCTTCGAACCTACCATAACGACTATATGTTCAATGGTTGGCAAACAGAATGGTCAGAAAGCGTTGGAAAACTAGCAGAGCTTGAGGGAACAACAAAACATAACCCTCTCCCGAGCATTCGCCGACAATATCAGGTCATAGTCCGTAGACTTCGAATTGGTCGCACATCATTCACCCACTCACACCATCTGAGTAACGAAAACCCATCCATATCCGACACATGTAACACCCCATGTACAGTGAAACACCTCCTAGTTGACTGCCAGAAGAAGGAGAGTGAACCTGGCAGAGAACATGCCAGAAAAACTCAAAATCAATGATGACAACATCGACATTCTAGTCCAGTTCCTGAAGGCAAGTATTCTCATGCAATTCTAATTTCTTAAGGCCATCACGCAAACTTTTTGGTATTAACCCAGTTGAAGAAATGATGACAGGAACGATATCTTTTTTATCGAGGTGTCACATCTGCTTGATTTCAACAGCAAGGTCTGTGTATTTGGACTTCTTCTCCTGGAACTTGTTCAGCACGTTGTTATTATTTGGTATTGCGACATCCACCAGCACTATTCTGGCTCTCTTATCATACACCACTATGTCCGGCCTATTATTCGTCATGTCAGTGATAACAGGTCTATCGTAATATAATCTGATACAGTCATTTTCCACTACGATCGACGGTTGATACTTGTAATATGGCTGAAAGGTATTCAAAAGTCCATACATGTGTGATGGATAATGTTGCACACTTGATTATGCCAGTGAAGATATTCCGTATTGACCTGTTGATAGCAGCCGCACGTAATATAATGTATAGTCTGCGATCTTATATAGCATTTTCTGCACTCATCTGTTTGTAATGTTCCGTCTTTAATTATAAATTTTTTGTAGTTGTTTGTAGCTATCACTTGGTCTTGAATGGCCATAAGGAATCCTTCTGTTTCCGCGAATAATTCTCCTTTCATAATAATGATAATAATACACAGTGCTTGACCGACTATTGGTCATCACTATGGTCGAACCCCAAAGAATACAATAGAGATGCGGAATGGATCACGAATGAAAAAGAACGCCTCGATATCAGACATATGGACTTCGATGGAATAACGGAGGAAGAAATCACAACAGTAGTTCGAGCGACCAACCATTGGAAGGCCACATGTGTAGATAATATCCACAACTACTGGTACAAGAAGTTTGATAAGCTCCATGGAGCATTAGCGAAACAGCTCACGTATGTTCTTCAACATCCCAAGAAAACACCCACTTTCCTAACGCAAGGCTTAACATATATGCTACCTAAGAGTGATAGAACACAGGATCCGTCTCAATACAGGCCAATCACTTGCCTGCCAACACTCTACAAAATACTCACCTCATGCATATCCAATCGAATATACCAACACCTTGACGACAACAATATATTAGCAGAGGAGCAGAAATGATGCAGAAAGAAACACCACGGGTGCAAGGAACAACGCATCATCGATTCTGTGATAATGAAACAGGTATACGTAGGGCATCGGAATGTTCAATCAGCTTTTCTCGATTATCTGAAGGCATTCGATAGTACCGCCCATTCTTGGCTTGTTGAAGTATTGCAGATATACAAAATTCACCCAGCCCTGGTAGAGTTCTTGAAGACAACAATGACGCACTGGCGCACGTCTCTGAAAGGTCAACATGAAAAATAAATCAATTAAAATCGACGAGATACCCATACGTCGTGGAATTTTTCAAGGAGACTCTTTGAGTCCACTATGGTTCTGTTTAGCTATGAACCCATTGTCCTCAATGCTCAATAGAACAGGATACGGATTTAGGATAAAAGCAGAAAGGAATTATCATACAATCTCCCACCTGATGTATATGGATGACATCAAACTATATGCTTCGAACAAGAAGCAATTGGATGATTTGCTGAAAACTGTCAGTGAGTTCTCGACAGATGTTCATATGATATTCGGGATTGAAAATGTAAGACCCTGAACATTCAAAGAGGAAAGTCATAAATGGTGAAACACAACTTCCAAACGGTGATATTATACAGTGCATGAGGATGGCGAAACATACAAGTATCTAGGATACCAACAAGCCAGATTGCTAAACCAAAAACAATCAAAGGAGAAGATTCGTTCAGAATACAGTCAGCGTCGGAAGACTGTGCTGAAATCAATGTTGAACATGGGGAATCTAGTCAAGGCAATTAACACCTACGCCATTCCAGTGTTGCTTTACTCATTTGGAATAATCAGATGGACTTAGACAGAACTGGATGATATTCAAAGGCAGACCCGAACGATGCTTACAAAGTACAACAACCATCATCCAAAATCGTCTGTGATACGAATAACTTTGAAGCGGAAAGAAGGAGGACGGGGATTAATAGATGTTGTCAATTTACACACCTAACAGATAAAAAATCTCAGAGAATTCTTCTCAGCAAAAGCTCTCACTTCTGACCTCCATAGAGTGGTATCGTTGGCTGATAAGTGATATACAACTCTGAATCTTGCTACCACAGATGACCTGATGAATCTACCGTTCCTATCAGATATTGAAAAACAAGAGCAATGGTCAAGAAATGAATTGCAGGGACGACATCACCATGAGATTAATCAACCACACATCGACAAAGAAGCCTCTAACAAATGGTTGATGAAAGGAGAATTATTCGCAGAAACAGAGGGATTCCTTATGGCCATCCAAGACCAAGTGATCGCTACAAACAATTACAAAAAATTTATAATGAAGGACGGAACATTACAAACAGATAAGTGCAGAAAATGCCATAATAGTAATATAAGTCCACGATAATAAATAATAATAATAATATTGTTTATTTTCCTATACACTTTTGTGTGTACATGAGTTGTAAAACCCAGGATTTTGACAATAAACTCAGAAAACAAACATAAAACTGCAAAGTCGTATGACTGTCTGAAGTATACTAATCTAATTTTTTCCTTAAGTAAACTTAACACACCGACACTGATCCGCTAAATAAAATAAAGAGTGAAAACAAAACTCAAACAGAAGAACTCAGATTCAACAAAAAATATATCAGTTTCTCAACTCTAAAATGTCATGAATTTTATCCCTACAATTACAAAGGATAATCTTCTTCAGCTCAAATTTAAACTTCCTCATGTCAGTAACATTTCTTATTGACAATACCAAAGCATTAGACAGACTAGGTCCCAAGAAAGAAAAATTTAACTGGACAATGGATTTATCTGCAAGAGGTGTCCCATAAAATTTATTTTCCCGTATGGTATTATAGGTATGATGAAACTCCTCCAGTAAGTTTGCGTTCCGAAACAAATGTATTATACATGAGAATGCAAACATTCGACGAATATCCAAGATCCGAGCTTCATCATACAGACCTGAAGTAGGGTTAGATTAGGTTAGATTAGTATTTTCCTCATTGAAGACGATTTTTAAAACTTTTTTCTGTAGAACCTCGACACAAGCTATATGCTCAACCCTTACAGCTCCCCAGAGCAGAATATCATAGCAGAATCTAGAGTGGAGATTTGTAGTTAATCTTTATCAAAGCTTTTTGATCGAGAACATTTTTGAGGTATTTGAATCTATACATCACACCGCGAAGAGTGGCAACTATGATACAAATATGATTGTTTCAACGTGGATCACTATCAAAACCAATTCTCAAACACTTATAAGTGACAGCTTGGCCTACTTTCTTTTTTCAGAAACATCTAAAGTTCTGAAAGATGATATGTTGAGGTTGTAGCATGAAGAAGGTAGGAATTTAGTCTTATCAAAATTGATTGTAAGCAGCTTTGCATTCATCCATCTTTCTATAACTCTCATATCCTCTTCCGCCTTTTCTTTTGTTTCTTCCCAACTATCACCCTCAACTATTAAAGTGGAATCGTCTGCAATACTGACTATAGCCCCATTTAGATTCAGCTAAAGCAAGCTATTAATATAAATTGAAATAGTACTGGGCCTAGAATGCTGCCCTGTGGTACACCAAATTTAATCGTTTTTTCGTCCCTCATTTCTCCGTTCAAACTAACAATCTGCTTTCTCTCATTCAAGTAACTCTCAGTAAGGCATAGAACATTCCCCCTTATTCCAATCTCATCCAAGGCTTCCAATAATTTTTTGTGGTGGACGGTGTCAAAGGCCTTGGGAACGGTAAATTCAGCAGATCATCCCTGGTAGCAATATTCAGAGGTGTATATGCCTCCTCAGCCAACGATACCAATCTATGGAGGTCAGAAGTGCGAGCTTTTACAGAGAAGAATTCTCTGAGATTTTCAATCTGTTCGGTGTGTAAATTGACAACTTCCATTAATCCGCGTCCTCCTTCTTTCCGTTGTTCTTATCACAGACGATTTTGGATGATGATTGATGTACTTTGTCTGCATCGTTCGGGTCTTCCTTTGAATATCATCCAGTTGAATCTTAGTCCATCTAATTATTCCAAGTGAGTAAAGCAACACTGAAATGGCGTAGGTGTTAATTGCCTTGACTAGATTCCCCGAGTTCAGCAATAATTTCAGCATAGTCTTCAGAAGCTGACTGTATTCTGAACAAATTTTCTCCTTTGACTGTTTTTGGTCTAGCAATTTGGTTTGTTGGTATTCCAGATATGTGTAAGTTTCGCCATCCCTCATACACTCATAACATCACCATGTGGAAGTTGTGTTTCATCATCTATCACTTTCTCTCAATAATAAAATAAGTATATTTATTAAACACAAACAAGTATCTCTTTACTTCAAAACAATTTAACATTATTACCATTATCATTATAAAATCAACTTGAGAGTTGCACTGACAATTCAAAATGATAAGTATAACATAATATAAAAATAAAACAGAAACTGGACGAAAACTGTATAGAGAGTAATAGAAAGGAAGCCGGCTTTGTTCTCATCCCTACTCCGTGATGTTCGTTGATTGAGAGGTTGATAGAACTTTATATGAAAATTATAGTATACATTATTATATTCGATTGCCATCTTGTAGATCTATGTGTGGAACAGAGTATTACAAAAAGCGTGATTAAAATTCTGGAGTTGGTCGTATTAGGGTGAAAATTTAGAATCATATGTGCTTTTCAATGCTCAATCATGAAGAAATGAAAACCAAAAATGTCGTCGACAAAAATAAGAAAAAGAATATTGGTAAGGAGCACCCTTAATACTATAATAAAGGGTAGGAAAAATAGATGTTGGCCGATTCTCAGACCCACTCGATGGCTACACAAAATTTCATTAAAATACATAGAGCCGTTTCGGAGGTGATTGGCAACTAACACTACGACACGCGAATATTATATATGAAAGATCAACTTATATTGAGAAACCCAGTCTGAATTGTAAGTCATTCTACTCATCTCATATTGAATGGATATACTGAAAACTGAAAACCTTAAAAACATGAAGTAATCAAATGAGGTGTTTATGAACTCCATTGTGGAAATTGTGATGAAATTTGTATCGATAGAAAATTAATAAAGTAAAAACTTCTTCAACCAAATAATTAAATAGTACATTTTGAATGAAACACTTGCTGAACAATCGCCTTACAAGAAGAAATAATGGAAAGAATGAATTCAGATCCTCACCTAATTGAAAAATCACAACAAACATAACCAAGTGAGCTCCGATTTACAACATAAACTGTTTACTTTATTTTAATACAGAATCTCAATTCTGCAAGCCAGATCACTTTTTCATTTCTTGATAATTTAGAATTTGTAATACACCATAAGCGCTTTTTTCGCGGGGTATATGTTCCGTAAATATGCCGGAAATACAGAAACCGTGAATATGGAATAGTAATTTATATGGGATTTTAGGGGATACGTGCTCACGTGATGAAATGAAAAATAAATTTAATAGATGTTTTTGACCATTGTGATTAATTATTATCTTCAGACATAGGAAATGGTTTCAAAAATTCTGTAATTTTTTCTTGCTTGGCTGTTGTTAAAAGCTCCTTCATTTTAGACTGATATTCAGCAGTGGCATTAGCAATTTGCCTTTTAAAAATAAGACTTGGCGATTTCTTCATGAAAAGCATCAATTTTCATGAAAAAATCGCAAAGCTCATTTGCCATTCTCAAACCGGATTTTCCAAATTAAATATCACGTTCCAGTGCTTATTGAAGGCTCGTCTTCAATAGGTTGTTAGTTTAACATTTCCTTCAAGTCGGTTTCAGTCAAATTTACATCTTGCAGTTCAAGCAACTCCTTAATCTCACTTGATTCTAGCTGTTCGAACCCATCTCGTTCTATTCCAATGGCAATTTCGGCAATGAAGTCAGAACAGGCCACAGTTTTTTCCAGCATGATTTCAATGTGAATGGGTTCAGTTCATCATCCGATTCTTTTTTGTATAAGATACATTTTGCTATTTCAGCCAGCATTCCATAACTTTCATAATCCGGAGCAGATTCCATATTATCCAATATGACTTTGAAGGTTCATCTAATGCAATAGAGCGTAGGAGCCTAGATTATCCTTGGTCCATAGGTTGAAGTGAAGGTGTCTTGTTTGGAGGTTAAAATATCACTTTTATGTTTCAATGCGCAGTTTCAAGTTCACGAGGATGACCTGGTGCATTGTCCAAAACTAGAACAGCTTTAAAGTCAAAATTCTTTTTATTTAAATATAATTCTACTTCTGGAACAAAATAATTCCAGAACCAGTCACAAAAAATTGCGCTTGCAACCCACCCTTTCTTATTTGTACGCCAAAGCACTGGCACATCATTCTTGTTTTGATTATGTTAAGCACAAGGATATTAACAATATCCTGCTTCCACTCCAAGGGCCGGTTTTTCGCTTTTGGAAATAGATATTTTGGTTGGCATTCTCTTCCAGAACAGAACAGTTTCGTCTGAATTAAATGCTTACTTAGGTTTGATCCTCCGTCAGCTATTAGATTTTACAAATCCTTCTGGATATGCTTCTGCTTCAGAAGTGTCTGCATATGCAGCTTCAATGCTACGCAATAACTGCCGCCCCTTAAATTTATTAAACCATCCTTTCGATGCTTGAAATCCTCCACTACAACAACTACCATCAAGTTCTTCATAATGTCCGTAAAGACGCTTTTCCTTCTCCCGGATAATAGGACCATTCAGGATTACTGTGCTTTGGTTGCGGTCTTCGATTTAAAATGACAAAGATACTTCCATTTTTTTTCTATTGCAGGATCTTGAACAATTTTTGCTTACAGTGAAGTTGAAACTACAGACGCCCTCATTTTATCTTCGGATTCTTTATAGGAAGCGCGACTGATGAGCTTTAACTTTAAAACATTGACTTTCTGAAATAATTGAAAAAAAGGGCGATTTTTGCAATAAGTTTACATCAAACATATTTTCTCGTAAACGATTGAAGCAGTAAGGCGTAGTTATTTTCTTGGCTATTTCCGGCAACCTAAGGAAATCAAGTTTATTCACTCTGTAGATAAGTTTGTAATTCTCAAGATATGTAAATTTGGGACAAGAAGAAATATTCAAAAATCCGTAGATCAATAAATAATCCTTCCTGACAAGAGCTAGTTCCCAAATCTGCCCGCCCTGCACGCAGCCCCCAAGAGCTACAATAGTGCAACTTAGCAGGATGCCGAGAAACGAAGCGGCAGACTCCAGTTTCGTCCAAGCTACATCGGGGTATCCTGTCGATTCCAGAAGGGACGCATCTCGTACATACGTACAAGAGTCGCCCTTTGTGGACCGAGCCGGTGAACCAGCTACCGGACTTCGAAAAAGATACGAACAATAACAAACAGATGTGAGAACGTTAAAAATTCCAACACTTGGGAAACATCTTTTGACGGTCTGTGAATCAAATCAACGGTACAGCGGTTGGAATTTTTAACGTTCTCACATCTGTTTGCTATTGTTCGTATCTTTCTCGAAGTCCGGTAGCGGGTTCACCATCTCGGTTCATAGAGGGCGACTCTCGTACGTTTGTACGAGATGCGTCCTTTCTGGAATCGATAGGGTACCCCGATGTAGCTTGTTAGGATACTGAGAAGCGATATAGGATACTGATTAGCTCCTAATAAGGACGAAACTGCAGTGTTCCGCTTCGTTTCTCGGCATCCTGCTTAGTTGCACTATTGTGGCTCTTGGGGTCTGCGTGCATGGCGACAGATTCGGATACTAGCTTTTGTCAGGAAGGATAATTCATTGATCTACGGACATTTGAATAATACTTCTTATCTCAAATTTACATATGTAGACTCCTCGCGAAGTGTATCGCGGAAGATATTTGTCTCATAAAATTCTCAATATGTGACAAACATTTGAAGTAACCGACACCAGATCCGAAGTTTTATACACATATTTTCCTTGCCCTAAAAATCGATCGATTAGATAACAGTGGGGCATAAACGCTTCGCTGGAAACGGAAAATGCACGTATTTTCATAGAACATTTGCCGAGGAAAATGGTGCGGCTCTAACGCAGTAATTTCCGATGAACGAGATTTGGCGAGGGACTTCCGGAGGCGAAGACAACAATGGTCAGTCGATTTCCTGCCCGGCCACCTTTGCATTAGAATGCTTTCTTTATTGGATATTCAAATGGTGGTTGAATGGGGATGATTGCGAAGAGGGCAAAGACATACGGCCTTTTATTGTTACTGAAATGTTCTCGCTGATAACCGTTCTGAATATATTCGTAGTTGTTCGTTTGCGGCCTCCTGGGTGAATTGAAAATTTTTTATTGGGAGAAAATTGTTTTTGTTGGAGAATTTGATCGAACTCGATTCGTTGCTTCGATAGTTTATAGAGCATCTTTTTATTTCGAAACTATTTTCTGGATGAAATCGACAACAAATATACTCAAATACATCATATCCCACTCCGAAGTATCAGCGTATGCAATCCAGTAACATAGGTTGAATAAATGACGAAAAGGCAATATTCAAGAGATAGCCAAGTAATTAGCTGATGGACGATACGCGAATAAAAGTAGTCGATGTGCAGATTCTGTATGTTTAGATGAATTTTTTATGAACAGAAAGTAATCACTAGTAATGCCCAAATAATGTTTATTCAAATGGAAACAGTGGTGCGTGGGGAAAGTTGGATTGGTTCAGCATAAAACTCCAGAAAATACCCATATACTAATTGATGCCTTCCTTTTTTATATAGATTTATACTCGTTATTGTAGCAATTGATGTTGTTGAGTAAGAAATAAACACCTCGGAAAAGTCTAGGGAACACTTACCAATATCTTTAAAATATGAATTTGATGATTCGAATTTATAGAAATCTTTCTGTTTTTGTTAGGATGTATTGTATATAATGTATTCTCAAGAAAACAAAATAATATTTGACTTCTCCAAAGCACCTATTATAAAAAAAATTGAAATTTGAAAATGACGAAATTTGGTAAAACACAAAAAACTCCTGAACTAATATTTTCGAAACGATATGGAAGCACCTATATTTTTCAGTACCCAGAAGGTCCACCTCTGTTATTAATGACACTTTGGCATCGTCGCGGCATGCTCAATATTAAATTGTCTATTACATTTTGGCCTAAGTCATTCCAAGCCCCCTGAACTGCTAATCGAAGCCCCTGTTCATGATGGAAGACGTTTTGACGCAGGAGATTTCTTTTTAGGGTGTCCCACACATGCTGGATGGGATTCAGATCTGGGGAGCAGGATGGCCACGGTCATCGAGATCGATATCATTCTCTTCAAGAACGTTCAAGACAACTCTTGCACGATGAGGAGGGGCATTATCTTGTTGGAAGAGTGGATTTTGACCCATTGTTCGGAGATACGGTACCACTCCAGGTAAAACTATCTCATTTGCGTAAGAATTTCCCGTGAGGTTGTTCTGTATGAAAACGAGGTCAGTTCTTTCACCAAGGCGTATACCTCCCCAAAACATCACTGATCCGCCTCCCTGTCTAACAACATCTGGAGCATGCTGGAGACGGTTTTGCTTTCCAGATTCCCTCCATATTCGAATTCTTCCCGAATCAGGATAATAACTAAATCTAGCTTCATCACTGAAGAGAACTGTAGCCCACCTCTCTTGATCCCAGTTTACGTGTTCTTGGCTCCAATATAAACGAGCAGCGCGCTTTCCATGGGTCAATTGTGGAACTGTTAAAGGACGTTTGGGGTGGAGTTGACCTTCGTGCAGTCGATTTCTCACAGTTAGGTCGGAAATTTGTACATAATAAACTCCTGAAAGCTCTTAAGCTGTGGTAGTACGATCTCTTCTAGCTTGTAAAACCAAAAACCGGTCTTGGGCGACTGTAGTAATCCTGAAACGACCTGTATGGCGTTCTTCTACGCTACCTGTTTCATTAAAAAGCGACCATAAACGGATTATGACACTTGGGCTACTTCCCAGAACCCTGGATACTTCCCTTTGTGAGCTCCCGCCTTGGAGCATGCCAACGGCTAGTAACATCTCTTCTCTAGTCAAATGTCGTCTTTCCATGGTCGAATCAAAAAACTTGAATCTTTTATTTGTGCTTACAACAGAAACAAAGTGCCAACTAACTGATTTCAAACACTGAATACATGAAATGATTATAAAGCAACGTCGCATCTGCTGCATTTTTAAATTTTTATAAAAAAACACTGAAATCTGTTGCGGCACCCTACATAATTTGATGAGAAATTGATGCAGGTGTTCATTTTTTAAAAAGAATCATCCATATTGATCGTTCTGGATACGATATATGGACATTCAGAAGTGTTCCCTAGACTTTTTTGAGGTGTTTATATGAAAGGAAAAATTGACTGATAATGAAAGTCACAAAAACACGAGGTTAGGTTTACTATTCTCTACTACCAATAAATTATAAAATACACACTGTTACTGCAGTTTCAAATGTTTGACATTCATCGTCAGACATAACAAGAAAACTGAATACAAAGTAAGATTACTAACTATATTTGTGATTTAAAGGGTAGATGGAAAGACCACAGCAGGTACTATTTAAAAATATCATAGATTTCGGATTTACATAAATCAAGCTGGTCGTTAATTATTTGGGTGTTACTATTAAGAAGTGATTTGAAGATTTCAACTGATTCCAGGAAGTTCAATTTCTTGCTTTTGGGAGCAACGTGTAAAATTTTTAAACTGTCTATACTAGGAAATGAGTGTCTATTCTCGAAACGATGATTGGTGATAGTCGAATCTTGTTTATTCTTTGTGAAAGAGGATAGTAGTTCTGTATATCTAATCTTGAAAGATCGACTAGTCAGACCTTTGTGAAAATTATTACATTCTGGACACGCCAACTTATAAACTCCTGATTTGTCTAGGTTTTGGCTTGAAACTTTTGCAAATACAAGAAAACGATGATTTCTACTAAAATATATCATTAAATGCTCGACGCGTTTCGATGCACAGTGTCTTTATCTAGACGAATGAATACTATAAATATATCTTACAATCTTAACAGTTTTTTTTTTATTTTTATATATACTAACGAGGCAATCCACTCAGAGCTATTCGCACTTGAACTAATGGTTAGGAAATAAATTTAATAAGGGCGAGTTATTTATGTCTACTTGATCATTAAGAATTTCCGGTGAATTCCTAAATCTGCTAATTTCAAGTGCTTCCAGAAGGTTGAGTTTTATACCTCTATTCTCAGAATGTGGGATTTTAAATTCTGAATTGAAAGAGTGACCATTATTCCTAAGATGATTTGAATAATTTGAATCGGTTTTTCCATTGTTGAAACTGCGTTCATGTTCAGAGATTCTAACATTAAAATTTCTTTCTGTTCTACCTATATAAAAACAATTGCAATCTGCACAATCTAATCTTTAAACACCTGATTTATGTTTTTTATTAATTGGAGATTTATAATTCTTGATAAATGAACCTAAATTTGTTGATGTTCTGAACGCTATATTTAAATTTGAATTTTAAGAAGGATTTCACATTATTGCTAATATTGCGTATATATGTTAAACTATTGAATTTCTTGTCTTGGTGTTCACCGATTGGATATATATATATATATATATATATATATATATATATATATATATATATATATATATATATATATATATATATATATATATATAAAGCTAATTTTGTTTTTCTTATGTAGTAGGTATGCTGCTAACTAAACTTGCACCATAACCATAATTTATTGCGATCTGTAATTTTATTTTTGGGTAGAGGTTGTTGATGAAATTTTCGAATACTGTTCCTGTGAAACACACAATATTGTCATCGACATATCGATACCAATAAAGGAAATGTTTACGAAGCAGGTGTTTATGAATAGTTTTTCCATGTTATCCATGAAGATTTCTGTAAAGAGGGCTTAAGAGGTTTCCCATTATAAGTCCTCATCACTTTTATAAAAACAATCGATAAATAAAAATAATTTCGAGATTTATTTAACGATTGTTTTTATAAAAGTGATCGGGGACTTATAATGGGAAACCCCTTAAGCCCTCTTTTAGCAGAAATCTTCATGGATAACATAGAAAAAACTATTCACAAACACCCGCTTAGTAAACATTTCTATATTGGTATCGATATGTCGATGACATTATTGTGTGTTTCACAGGAACCAACAGACAGTTCACTGTATTCGAAAATTTCATCAACAACCTGCACCCAAAAATAAAATTCACTTCTGAAATAGAACAGAACAATTCGATCAATTTTCTAGACCTAATAATAACAAGGTCAAATTATAAGCACCAACTTTCAATTTATCATAAGCCTTGTCATACAGATATCACAATTCATTATACATCGGCACATCCTAACCATCTTAAAGTTGCAGCATTTAACAGCTATATACATAGACTCTTGAACACACCAATGTCTAATGATAATTATTTCAATGAATTGAATTTGATAAAACAGATCGCAAAAAATAATGGTTATGATGCTAGTTTAGTTAGCAGCATACTACATAAGAAAAAACACAAATTAGCTTTACAACATTATATCCAATCGGTGAACACCAAGACAAGAAATTCAATAGTTTGACATATATAGGCAATATTAGCAACAATGTGAAATCCTTCTTAAATATTCAATTTAAATATAACGTTCAAAACATCAACAAATTTAGGTTCATTTATCAGAATTATAAATCTCCAATTAATAAGAAAAATAAATCAGGTGTTCACAGATTGGATTGTGCAGGTTGCAATTGTTTTAAATAGGTAGAACAGAAACAAATTTCAATATTAGAATTTCCTGAACATAGACGGAGGCGTAGCGCCTGTTCAGTTCCGGTTTCCTGCAGCAGTTTTTGTAAAGTTGATTGCCAACTGTCCCGCCATCAATGGAAAAACCAATTCAAATTATTCAAATCATTTAGGGATAATGGTCACTCTTTCAATTCAGAATTTAAAATCCCACATTCTGAGAAGAGAGGTATAAAACTCAACCTTCTGGAAGCACTTGAGATTAACAGATTTGGGAATTCACCGGAAATTCTTAATGATCAGGTAAACATAAATAATTCACCCTTATTAAACTTATTTCCTAAACATTAGTTCAAGTACGAATAGCTCTGAGTGGATTGCCTCTTTAGTATATATAAAAATAAAAAAAAATTGTAGTTGTGAGTTGTAGTATTCATTCGCTCTTGATAAAGATACTGTGTATCGAAACGCGTCGAGCATTTAATAATATATTTTAGTAGAAATCATCGTTTACTTGTATTTGTGAAAATGGTTTTCTATCACGTAAGAGCCTCGTCAATTGAATTTTTAAAACTTTTGCATTGAATATAAGAGAAGAAAATTTATTTTGAGGCCGAAATGCAATTTTATATGTTGTATAGGGTTATCTACTTTAACGATTGGATATATTTGACTGGAAGCAATGTTTGATCTTTTTCGTTGCACTATCTTATCTATGACTTCAATTTCAAACTGTAGGTTTTCGGATGAAAGGGGCAAAGAGAAAGCAAGGTTCATCATTGCATTTTATGCGATTGAGGGCGATTAGAGTCTATTGGTATACATTTATCTATGCTACTGGGTTTTCTATATATATTGAAGCTGATTCTATTGTTTGAATGTAATATTGATAGATCTGAGAATAAAATTTTCCTATTAGTTTCTTTTTCTATTTTGAATTTCATTTTGGGATAGATATCATTTATGAGGCTTACAAATTTATCAAATTGTCTAGATGTGCCATTAACGCAGATAAGTATATCATCTACGTATCTGTGCCAAAACTGTATTCTGATTGGTAAATCAGAATTGAATATTTTATCTTCTTTGACAGACATGAATATTTGGAACAGACATACACCCCTTAATTCAATGTGAATTTATACATTATACTTCAAATGCTTCTTCTTCTTCTTCACCGTGTAGAAGGCGTAGCGCCTGTTCAGTTCCGGTTTCCCTGCAGCAGTTTTTGTAAAGTTGATTGCCAACTGTCCCGCCATCGTTGTGGTGGTCGTCCAACGGGTCTTCCTCCGTGTGGTATGTTGTTATATACGATTTTGGCTATTCTATCTGTGGTTATTCTGTTTACATGCTGGTTCCATTCTCTTCTTCTTTTTCTTATCCATCTTACAATATCGTCTGTTTCACATTTTTCCCTTATGTCGGTATTTCTTTGTCTGTCATTCAATGTGTAACCGGTTATAGTTCTTAACGTTTTCATTTCTGTTGTTCTTAGTATCCTCTTTGTTACCGACGTTTCCGCTCTTGTTTCTGCCCCGTATGTCATAATTGGTCGCACACATGTTTTGTAGATTCTGGATTTGCATGGTATACTGAGGTGTTTATTTGTCCAAATTGGTTGTTTAAGGTGTCCCGATACTGCAGCTGCTTTGTTCACTTGTCTCCTCACTTCGTCTTCAAGGTATCCTGTGCCTGTATTTTGCACGTATTCGAATGACATGACTTGGTCTATAGTGGCGTTGTCTATTGTTAACTTGCAGCGCAGAGGTTCCTTAGCTATGGTCATGCATTTTGTTTTACTTGTTGAGATTTCCATATTGAAATTTTTTGCGCGTTTGCTAAAGGCGTATAACATTCTTCGTAGGTCGTCTTCTGATTCTGCAATGAGTACGGCGTCATCGGCATAGCATAAGATGTTAATTTTGTAGGTTCCCATGCGGTATCCTAGTCCCAAGTTTTTAACAGTCTCTACAAGTTGCTCCATAACAGTATTAAATAGTAGAGGGCTAAGACTATCACCTTGGCGGATGCCCGACGTTGTTTCGAAATGCTGCGTTAGGGTGTGGTTTGTTCGTATTTGCGTTGTTGTATTAGTGTTCAGATATTTTATGAGTCTTATATATTTTTTGGGTACCTCTTTGTTTTCCAGTATCTTGATCCTTCAGTTGGACTCTGTCGAAGGCCTTTGTTAAGTCTATGAAATAAAAATATGCTGGAGTGTTATATTAAAGAGACTTTTCTACTAATTGCCTTGTTATAAACAGTGCATCGACCGTGGACCGGTTTTTTCGAAAGCCTTGTTGCTCTTCGCTGATTGGCGTTGTTGACGTTATGTCATCGGCAAGAATCTTTGTAAGCAGTTTCAAAGAGGTGCTTAATAAGGTTATTCCGGGATAGTTGGCAGGATTTGTTTTGTCTCCTTTTTCAAAGATAGGCACTGTTACACTTCTTTTCCATTCTTCTGGTATTTTTCCGTGTTGAATTATGATGTTAAACAGTTTTGTGTACTCTTCTGTCATGGCTTCTCCGCCATATTTGATCATCTCATCTGTTATCTTATCTTCATTTGGAGCTTTCCTATTTTTAAGTTTACTTATTGCCATAGCTACTTGCTCTTTCGTGATTGTTACCGGTTCATTTATAATGTCGTTTTCTAAGTCTTCTTCTGGGGGTTCTTCTTCATATTCTGATTCCGTGTAAAGATTTTTGAAGTATTCTTCAAATACTTTAAATGCAACAACAAGATTTATGAACAACCTGAAGGTCTCACTATGGGATCACCGTTGAGCCCTCTCCTTGCAGATATATTCATGTCTGACTTAGAAGATAAAACAGTAAATTCTAATTCACCAATCAAAATACATTTTTGATACGGATACGTAGATGAAATACTTATTTGCGTTAATGGCACATCTAGACAGTTTGATGAATTTCGAAGCCTCATAAATGGTATCCATCCCAAAATAAAATTTAAAGTGGAAAAGGAACTAATAAGGAAATATCATTTTGAGATTCAAACAATAGAATCAGCTTCAATATATATAGAAAACCTAATCACCCTCAATCGTATAAAATGTCCGCATACAATTCAATGATAAACCATGCTATCTATTTGCTCCTTTCATCCGCAAAGCTACAGTTTTAAATTGAAACTATCAAAACTATAGCACATAAGAACGGTTTCCATCATGAATTATAAAATTGCAGTTTGACCTCAAAATAAATTATCTTCTCTGTTATTCAATGCAAAAGATTCAACCCAAAATCTAGACAAATCAGGAATTCATAAGTTGACGTGTCCAGATTTTATTAATTTATATATAGGTCAGTATAAGTGAGGCCGATGTATTTAAAATCAATTTTTCTTTTTTCCATCCTTTATCTTTGTGAGTGAATATTACCGCTACGTGCGCCAGCACTTTCTTTACTTTTGTGATCCTTTGCGATAGTGACATTCCAAATAATGTTCTCTTTTCTTGTTGATATTCTGTGATAGTGACACTTTACTTCTAAGTTAGCGAGAAATTTTCTTACTTTGATTAATTACAATTTACGATGCCGAGGTGCAGAAGACTTAACTTAGGTCGTCGCAATCAATTAAATTGTGCCGACAAATCGTTAACAATTGGGGAATGATAATAATTTTTGAATATTGTAATGCTCATAAAGGGGCCGAACCAAAGAAGAGGGTATATGAACTATTGTCCTTCGATAAAAAGTCTATTGAGATGGTAAATGGCCTATTGACGGGACATCAACTCAACAAACACCTACACGCCATGAAACTATCGAAAACCACATGGTGCTGTGGTTGCCTAGAAAATTACGAAACAACAGAACACGTACTCTTCGAATTTCCTGCTCATAAGGTGTTCAGACTGAACACCTTGGGTACTGAAACACTCAGCGCCCGGATGATCCAGGGTACCAGCTACAACAGCCTTGCAAGCTTCATCAAAAAGTTTCTTCAAGACACAAAACGAAATAATACAACACGGCAAGTGAAATTGGCCAAACAGCCTGAGTGCTGCCCATAATGACGCCGTGCCAGAAAAAAAAGAAATAAATGGTGAATCTACTGGCAAAGTAATATTGCCACAATTGGTCCCGCCACCAGATCCTTTACGCCCTTTACTTTCTGGGATTGGAAATGATTCTAAGCACTTCTTGACCAACATTCAGAAATAAAACAGCTGTCTTCTGATTACATCATATTATACAGTACTATTTCATGCCCACTTTCAAGGTATCATACCATAATATTTTTTTTATAATATTCAAGTTTGTATTAAAATATATATGGGAAATAATTATTCGACAAATCTTTAAAAATTACAGATACAAGGACAAATTTATCACTTACTGGGGCGCTGTTACCTGCGTTACCAGATGCGTATCATCAATTTTTACAAATTTATTTTATGTGCAATTCTGATGCGGAAGTTGATAAGCGTTGTGCTCACAATCCGAAAATGAAGAGAACCATTGTCCAAGAATGACGAATGTTTCTTCATCAGTACAACATGTTCAAAATATCATTGGATCTTATTAATTACGGATTTCTTTTGTTTGCTTTAAACTTTCCATACAAAAGTTTGGGTCTTTTATCTATCGATCGAGGCAGCCAGGTCAGCTAGTCTATGATATTTTTAAATAGTACCACCCCCTACTATCTGCTGTGGTCTTTCCATCTACCCTTCAAATCACAAATATAGTTAGTATTCGTACTTTTTGTTCGGTTTCCTTATTCTGTCTGAAGATGAATGTTAAACATTTGAGACTGCAGTAACAGTGTATATTTTATACTTTATTGGTAGTAAAGCATAGTAAACCTAACCTCGAAATTCTTTGAATCATGATTAACTACCAAGTAGTAACGGCTAAAACCAGTCAATATTTGATAATGAAATCGTTACATGATAGATAACAAACAATTGACAGATCAAAGGAGTTCTCTTGTTTGATGAGTTGAAGATATTGATTTAATTTTTTGCATACATTCTGTCAGAAAAGATAATTAGTCAATGAAACACAAAATATTTTTTTTTCATCCAAATTTATTGTATCGCGGTTAAAGTAGGCCCCTTTCGAAATAATACATTTACGCCAACGGATAATCCAATCACCTGAACATTCTTCATACGCTTTTCCCGGAATCGGTTTCATTTCTCACCGCGAATTCCCTTTCATTTCTTCTATCGATTCAGAACGGGTACATCAAAATGGTAGTTTGAGTTTTCGAAAATAAAAAACGTCGCCTGGAGCCATCTCGGGTGAATACGGTGATTATTAGATGGTATTTGTTGAGGTTTTTGGTCAGAAATTCATTCACAATGATAGCCTAGTGAGTAGGTGCATTATCGTGGTGAAAAATTTATGAGTTTGCTTTCCACAAGTCAGGCCTTTTTTGACGAAATTGCTCTCTCAAACGCAGCATAACGTTCAGGTAATATTCTTTATCTACAACCTACCAGTAATCTATGCACTATGCCAATATTTTCGGTTGGTAATGACGTCAATTAAATTTACCCATGAGTCGTATTGACAGATGCATCTGTCATCAACATTTATGGGATAATCTCAAAAAGAAAATTAGATCGCGCCAGGATAATCCAAGAACCCCAATACAGCTTAACCAAGCTGCCACAGAAGAATGGCAGAATATCACCCCAGAGGAGGTCGAAACCTAATGCATGCCTAGACGGATTCAGCCTTGTCCGCAAACAAGCTACTGTGGTCGAAAACAAAACACTTATTCCGTGAGCAATTTTCAATTATTTTACTACATGCAGATCAATTCTAACAATCCTTCGAAATTTCCGAAATCCCTGAGGTAAGGGGATATTCAAAATATCCGGTGATATATATATATATATTGGTATATATATATATATATATATATATATATATATATATATATATATATTCCTTTGTTCTGTATTGTATATTTCATGTATATTTTCTTTAAGAGTGGTTCAAAAAACTAGGCTAGAAACGTGTTTTTTTAGTATGTTCTTCAATTTCTTCATATTTTTGTTCTAAATTTAGGGTGTGATAGTTTGATGGCTTTATCAACCAGGCTATTGATAACGCTTTTTTTGTATCGGTTTGGTACAATTGATTCAAAATTTAGGTATCTACCACCCCATGTCGGTTTCTGATACCAATTTGTATATATTTTTCCTGTATCGTCGTGGGTTAATTGTATGTCGAGGAAATTGATTGTTTTATCTTTTTCGATTTCATTGGTGAATTGAATTTTTTTGTGATATGAGTTGAAGATTTTGGTTAGGTTAGATTTCGTTTATTTTGTCGCAAGGAATACATGCTATGCAGTCATCTACATACCGTTTGAAAAACTGCACTTTGAATGTGATCTTTGAAAGTATTTGACATTCAAGGTCTTCCAATGCTAAATTTTCAATTACTGCAGATATGGGTGAACCCATCGGTGTTCCAAAAATTTGCGTGAATATTTCAGACTCGAAAACAAAATATGTGGATTCCAGACAAAGTTTTGTTGCTTTAATAAATTCGTCTTGAGGTAGTTCAATGAAATTTGTGAGATTTTGCCATTTTTTACGGATGATATCTAAGGCTAATGTACAAGGAACATTTGTAAATTAGGAAATTACGTCTAACGATATCAACATAAAACCTTTTGGAATAATTGAAATGAATCAAACTGATTTCATGAAAAATATAAATCCACCACCCGGTAATTAATACCATTGCCAGGCAATGATTATAATCAAAACATATCCTGGAATCATTATTTATTAGGATAACGACAAATGTTATGAGAATATATCAATCTACCAAAATATATACAAACAATAGCATCATCCGACAATGACATCAATGTACCAACGAGTAGTGTCAGAGGCTTTCTTCCCGGAAAAATCCATTTAAGTAACACTGAATGTTACTCATTCATAGTTATCTTTGTGTGAAGTGATTAACGATCGAATAGAATACTGCTTTTAATATAAATATGATAAAATTGTCAGCAAATTATATTAAATTTATATATATTCAAATAAATAAGAATATGATATGAGAAGAGATTCGGAGCAGTATAAACTAAAGAAAAACCTATGACTCTACCACATTATTTTTTCGGAAAAAACCTACGAAGAATATTACAAGATTCGATGACTGTTATCTTCTGTAACTGTTCAAATAAACTTTTCTTCAGACCTAAAATCTCGCATTTCTCAGAGAATAATCACGAAAGTTTCAATTTAATTATATTCAGAAAAATACTTTGTAATTTTTGGATAAGTATATATATATATATATATATATATATATATATATATATATATATATATATATATATAAAAGAGGTGGTTTAACCTCAACGAGTCCCATATATCTGTTCATGCAATCAAACTGATTTCATGAAAAAAAATATAAATCCACCACCCGGTAATTAATACCATTGCCAGGCAATGATTATAATCAAAACATATCCTGGAATCATTATTTATTAGGATAACGACAAATGTTATGAGAATATATCAATCTATCAGAATATATACAAACAATAGCATCATCCGACAATGACATCAATGTACCAACGAGTAGTGTCAGAGGCTTTCTTCCTCTGGGCAGATCTACCTTGCCATTTAAACGCCTAACAGGCAGATGAATGTCTCATTCCCATTCGCCTACGCGCCCCGTCATACTTTGTGCATAAACTCCCTGAAATATTTAACGCCTTCGAACGTCCAGAACTATCTTGCTTCCGAATATAAATATGACGCAAATTGTCTTGCAAATTATAAACGCTAAATTGTATATATATTCAAATAAATAAGAATATGATATGAGAAGAGATTCCTAGGAGCAGTATAAACCTAAAGAAAAACCTATGACTCTACCACATTATTTTTTCGAAAAACCCTACGAAGAATATTACAAGATTCGATGAACTGTTATCTTCTGTAACTGTTCAAATAAACTTTTCGCCTCAGACCTAAAATCTCGCACGGTTTCAGAGAATAATCACGAAAGTTTCATTTGGCACTCAAAATAATATAATAATATTATGATATATATATATATATATATATATATATATATATATATATATAGGCTTTCTTCCGGAAAAATCCATTTTAAGTAACACAGAATGTTACTCATTCATAGTTTTCTTTGTGTGAAGTGATTAACGATTAAATATTCAAATAAATAAGAATATGATATGAAATGAGATTCGGAGCAGTATAAACTAGAGAAAAACCTATGACTCTACCACATTATTTTTTCGGAAAAAACCTACGAAGAATTTTACAAGATTCGATGACTGTTATCTTCTGTAACTGTTCAAATAAACTTTTCTTCAGGCCTAAAATCTCGCATTTCTCAGAGAATAATCACGAAAGTTTCAATATATAGATATATATATATATATATATATATATATATATATATATATATATATATATATATATATATATATATATATATATATATAGAAAATTACAAAGCATTTTTCTGAATATAATTAAATTGAAACTTCCGTGATTATTCTCTGAGAAATGCTAATTTTGTTTCAATTCACTTTTCTAACAACTATAAAGTTTTTATTGAAATTTGCTATAATTAGTTGTATTAAAATTATCTCACTCTTCGCGAAATTCTTCATAAGATTTCGCTTCGAAAATATTACACATGAATGAACTTCAAAGCGTGCAATATCAATGTATCCATTTTCCAAGAAACTGAAAGCAGGACTGCTCACTAAGTCTGAAAGATTCATACATACCAAGTTTGTGAAACTTCGCTTATATCTACCTACCGCAATTTAATATAAGGAGCCAAAATTATCAAATAATTTCCCTATCAACCCCGTCTTCTTTGATGAAACTTCGTTAAATTTCGAGAATTCGAACAATCAAAACTTTTTCGACAGAACGGCAGGGATGAAAATAATCACGAATTATTAATTTCACAATCAAAGATCCAATTGCGAGACTGAAGGAGCTTTCCTTGATTGAAATGACCTGATTTCGAGGCAATTTGTCTCATTTAGTCGTTTAAGAATGAATGTGCCAACGGAATATTTCAATTTGGTTATAATTAAGATATTGTTCATTGTCGACCTGGAGAATGATTCAGAAATTCATTGACAATTCTAACTGTACGAGGGATGCCTATCATGTTTTGCATGCTAGGAAATAGATTACACTATTAATTAAATGTATGTACTAAGAATGAACCTCTATGATTTGTTAATATCAATCCAAAATCACGGAGACAGGTATCTCAACAAGAAGATCCCGGCGAGTTGGTTTCTGTTTTCGGCATTGAAGCAAGCACTAGTTCACAATTTTCCGTTGGTATGGACAATTTAAACGCAAAAGAGTAAGACTTTGTGACGATCAACCGGCAGGTGAATCGCCTAAAAGTAAAATAGTGGTTACTAAAGAAAGTGTGGACTCTATGCGTAAGACTATCCATTAAGATCGGCATCAGTGCGAATTTCAATGATCTCAATACAACAAATTTTGACAATGAAATGCGTGTGAAAAAAATAGTTCCATGTTGTTGACTGAAACAGAAAGGTGCAAGAGTGAACTAAAACAAAAAACTCTGGACTCGTTTATTTTTGGATAGTAACTAAATGTTCAACAATGTTGTCAGTGGTGATGAATCTTGAATTCATTCATACGAGTTAGAAAATGAACACCTATTTTCTACCTACTCCAGGTATTGATGGAATAACTGCAGAAGCTTGAACCCTTAATTGGTGTTGCCCATTTGACCTACGTAAATGGTGACCAACCGTAAAAATGACTCCTGCTTGAAAAGAATTTGTTTTTATCAACCAACACGATAATTATTGCCTTTTTTTTCTAGTGAAACATGGGTTCAATGCTTTCTTATGTTTTTATTCAGAATTACATTTGAATGCCAACACATTAAAAAACGAACACTGGAAGTACGTATGTGTACTTTGTTTTCTGAACATGGATGTGTAAAATGTTTGTTACTGAAAACAAATGATAAATTGACTTTTTTGACTTAATGAAACTACAACATATGATCAACAATGTAAAGGGATTAAATAGAAAATATAATATATACTAAAAACGTGCAAGCATAGGAACACTATTACATAAACAAGGGAATATTAGATTTTTATCGTTAAATTCTGCAAACTTGTAGATAGAGAAAAATGATCCCTCTTTCCTCGATCTTATTTTCAGGGACTAGTTTAGTGGTGTCAAAATTTAGCTGATATCTATTCAGTTCTGGACTTATTCAAAATTTCTCGAATTTTGTGAAAACCGTCCATCACGGATATCTCGATCATCATCAAAGTTACATAAAATTAAGTTTGACATTCTATAGGCACTTTTTATGTAGAATACAGTGCTATATGAAAGAATATTTTTAGCTCAGCGGTTTTCGAGTTTTAATGTAAACATGGTTTTTTAAATACTAACCATAGGAAATTTTGCCTCTATTGGATTCAGCAATATTTCATCTTTTCAGAAATATGAAACACTTGTAGACAATTATTGCATTCAATACCTTTTTTTCAGAGAAAAACCTGAAATTTTCACAATTTCAGTCATTAGGTGCATGCCCATCAACGATTCATATTGTTCTATTACTGAAAACCACAGATTTTAAAGATCCATGTTGCGATCATTGCTTTTCCTATGCTTCGATTCGATTTAGATCATAGTAATTAACTGTTGTTTTTTTAGCAGAAGCAGAAAGTCCTAACGAACCATACAAATAACCATGATCTTAGATAGCATCTTTAATATCTATGGTTTTCAGTGATAGAACAATATGAATCGTTGATGGGCATGCATCTAATGAATGAAATTGTGGCAATTTCACTCCGAAAAAGGTATTGAATGTTATTATTATTGATTACAAGTGTTATATATTTTTGAAAACGAAAAAAATTATTGCATCCAATAAGGGTAAAATTTCTTATAATTCGTGTTCAAAAAAAAGCATGTTTGCATTATAACTCGAAAACCGCTGATCAAAAGAAAATTTTTTTACACAGTACTGTATTTTACTCAAAAAAGTGCCTGTAAAATGTCAAACTTATTCTTATGTAACTTTAATGATGATCGAGATATCCGCGAAGGACGATTTTCCCAAAATTCCAGAAATTTCGAATAAGTCCAGAACGGAAAGAGATATCAGCAAAATTCTGGCACCACTAAACTAGTTGCTGAAAATAAGATCGAGAGAGGGGGTGGGCTCATTTTTCTCTATCTGTAATATTTCACATAACTGCCGTACAAATACATCGAAATTTGCCCAACCTGTACATAGAGAGGCAGTTTTTCTTCTTAATTTCGATGGGCAAATGTAACAATATTTTCTTTCATCTACCTTTTCTGTTCGTTGTCTGCTATAGAATAGTTCGTATGAGCTCTTTAAAATTCCTTTTCAAGGTTGGCATTTTATATCGTCTATGCAGATTTGATGTTCATATACCAAATACTCTATGAATTTGAATCTGGTTAGATTATTGTCCGGCTGGGACCTGAATAAAGTACAAGCATTTGTGCTACATATGTCATTTAATAAGCAATTGCCATTGGCCATTTTCGTGTCTTGCAACTGCAAGAATCTCTCTCTTCATTCTTTATCCTCTCCTGAGGATGTAGCGACTAAAGAATACTTTGCGCTTTTTTCATCCAAGCTATCGACCCCTCCTTTGGTCTGGTCATGAAAAGGATCTATTTCCGGTAATCCATTTTCCCCATCTTGATCAACACTACGTAGGTTGCCTTTAAGATTTTGCGCCTTTGGCACTTTTACTGTTGACAGCTGCCATCCCACTTCTGCGTCATGTATTTTGACATTTTTAACCTAAACGTACTTACAACACTTTGACGTACGAGTGAATTTTGTTTTGTTTATAGTCATTTGAAAAATTAAACTTGAAAAAAAATTGAATTAACATTTTCGTGCGATGATTTTCTACAAGGATTAACTCGACAACAGTGCTACGATCAACTTGCTTCTACTTTTGGTGATGAAGCTCCACACTTGGCCACTGTGAAACGTTGGTATAACGAATCCTATCGGGACCGTGCTTCAGTCAGTGACCATCTTCGTGAAGGTCAACCAAAATCGATAATTTGTCACAAACCATGCAGTGCGCGAAATGATACACGATATGACACCATGTGACTTACCGTGAGATTTAGATAACGCTAGTTCACCAGCTCGTTGGCGTAGAGGATATGATGCTCATCTCCTGTGCAGAGTTATCTGGGTTCAATCCCCACAAAGTCGGTGAGATTTTTTTGGATTCTGGAAATCGCTTGAGTAGCTTTCGCAGGAGATGTGAAGCCGTCGGTCCTGTCTAACAGAGATGTGTCGGCCTTCCCTCGACAGGAGAGGGGTTCGGCAAAATTAATTCCCAGGTTAGTGAGGTGGCAGAATCCCCCGGCGTGCCATTGGCCGAACGGCGGAAATAGAGCACGTTGAAGGAATAACAAATAAACAAAATAAACATTAGTTCCACCATCGTGCATTCAATATTGTATTTGGCTGTCAAAAAGATTTCTTCGCAATGTAGCACAAACAACTCAAAAATTGCTGAAAATAAGACTCGTGAGGTTTAATGCAAAGAAATGTGGAAAAAGTTCGACACCGGTACTTCAAAAGATGTTTACAAAATCGTTGCACGCAACGAATTTTGGATATATGTGTACAAGCCCGAAACGAAATACCAATCGACACTATAGGTCATTCAAGACGAGCAAACCCAACAAAAGTTGTTCTTGCAAGAAGCAATTCATACACATCAGCGCATAGGATGGAGTGAAACAAAAATTTAACTATTCACTATGAGCGAGTCGACTACTGACTTTGTGTATATTCAGACGCAGCTGAGCTGACTTAGCAAAGACGAGTTAATTAACGTGATAACTCACAAAACTATGATGCCAGTTCAAGGAATGAGCTACGCCACATATAATAAACTGCAACTTGGAATGGAAGAACATCTTTCATCGCCCGAGTCGAAAACCATCAAACTTCGTACAAAACCCAAAGAAAACGAATTTTTCAAGAGAGTAACTAAAGCACTAGAAGTTGATCTGAAATCTAAAGATATCTAAATTTGGAAGAGAGAATCGATGATCTGAAATAAATAATTTACTGAAAATGCATGAAAATAATTCAAAAAGCGCTGATAAGGAAAAGGTAAACGAATGTTTCCTTTCCACCAATGTTGATTAACCTGACAGTCGAATTGATTTGAAAACATACGGATGCTTGCTTGCTTGCGCTTTTCAACAATGTGCTCGGGAACTTAGCCCATTTACACAGCTGGACCTAAATTTTATATTGGATTCCGAACCACTCATAGTGGATTCCGAACCACTCTCCTAGACTATGCAATGATAACTGCCACCACAAGGATTACAAGTTATTTGGTCTTCGGAAGTTTATGCCCTCTTTAGGCGACTCTCTCAAATTCAGTACTTTTTTGTTCAAGGACACCATCCATAACCTGTCCCCGGATTCGAACCAGGAGTCTCGGCTAAGCAGTTCCAATATGCTTGCGCACTAACCGCGTAGCTACCAAGCCAGTAAAACATACGGAGATGTATTGAAGAACACACCTACACCACTACTCCGTCATCTGGATCCCATCATCCGTCGAAACCGAGTAGTTCAAATAAACAGTAACAAACAACGTAAATAGCGTAAATATAAACAAGAAATAATCACCGCTAAGTCCAGGTGGGAAGATCTCACGCATTCCATTTTGTACACATGCGACTGCTGGTTCGATTCCGGCGAAGGTTTGGGTGTTGAATGCATCTTTGAATTTAACAGAGTCGCCTATAGAGGGCATAAACATCCTGGACCAGATAACTTGTAATCCTTGTGGTGGCAGTTATTATTACACGGTCTAGGAGAGTGGTTCGGAATCTACTATAAGCAGTTCCACCCGTGTAAATGGGGTTAGTTCCCGAGAAAAACGAACGAATGACCAAGAAAAATGGATTTGATAGACCGCGAATGGCAGAAAGTGAAGAAAAAACGCGGAAGGAAAGTTAAAAATGCAATAATTGGAGCAATGAAGGCATCGGAAAGGTTTGTACCCGAAACAAAAGCAGAGGATTTGGAAAATATGCTAAAAGGTACTTTTCTGGAGGCAGAATGTGAAATCCTTGAATAACAGTACTCGAATTATTATGCGTCATTTAAAGTGATGATTGACTTGATCAATCTCGAAAAAGCAATGAACTCTGACTTCTGGCCCTATGGTGTATGAGTGACGAGGCTTTTACACAGGAAGACTGCGGAAAAGGGGGACGAATAGAGAGATCTATAGAAACTAGTTCTAGAGTTTGATCTAGTCGAAAAGCCTCATCTTCGTTGCTTAACCGAACATTGGAGTAAGGATAGATATCTTCATTGTTTGAATATATCCGGTTATAATCTTGTACCCTCCTTTTGTAGAACGCCCGTAGGTCGAGAAGGATCTTGCATTTCCCATGATGGGCACGATTTTGCGGAGGGATCTGATCTCAAACAAGAAAATACTGTTGATTTTGACTGCTCGGTGGTGGTTGGTAAAAAACTCCGAATTGTGGTATTAGCTGTGTATAGGTCGTCACTAGGGGATTTTTCATCATTTTTTTGGAGGCTTGAACGTACTCTTAACAACTGTTTAATTAACTACTCTGAATATAAGGTAGTCTTGGGTGGAGACATAAATATTGCCCTGTTCCAGCAAATTGCTCTAAACGGAAAATTTTCTGGACATTCTTCTAGCATTTGATATTACACAAACAGTATTCAACCCCACAAGGGTTACAGCACATTCTGATATTCTCATGGATAACATATTCATTAATTGTTAAAATGAATCTACAGGTTCGGTATTGGATACCGCCCTTTCCGACCATTACGCTCACGTACTTACGATAAGTCTAACTGAAAAGGCAATTCATGAAAAGAAAAAAAAAAGATTTTTGAATGACAACAAAATGCTTGATTTCAAGAAGGAGCTGAAAAATTTCGATTATAAGGGGGTTTTTCTGTCGAATGACTTGGAGTATTCTTTCGACAAGTTTTCTCTTGCATTTTCGGACTTATTCAATTTGATATTTCCAGAAGAAACAGTAATAATCTGAAACTGTGACTGTGACAGCAGATGCTGGATTACTAAGGGCATAAAACTATTCAGTAAAACAAGAGAAGGCTTGTCTGAAAGCAAAGACTTGGTCTTGTTAAGCAGGATTACTATGAATTGTATTGTGCTACTTTAAGGAGAGTAGTACAGAAGGCAAAGAAAATGTCCAACATAGAGCTCATCGCAAAATGAAGGCAAAGCCATGTGATCTGTGTCAAATACACTGCTGGGTAGGAAAAATAATAAAAGTCAGGTCAATATACGAAAGACAACTGCTCTCCCAGAGAAGTTCTGAATGAAATAAATAATACCTTCATAAATCAGTGTCCGGTGATTGCTCCGGGTTATTTTAATCTGAATATCGACAGAAACCCTAAGAGTATTTATTTCCAACCCACAGACTTCACTGAAGTCTTCAATACGATAACGGATCATCAGGTAAAGATGAAATACCTGTCAAGATACTCGAAGCTTTTGCCAATGAAATCGCTGGACTCCTAACTCCTATTGTCAACCTCATGTTGGTAACAGGTAAATTTCCCTCAGCACTCAAGTGGGCCATGGTAAGAGCCATTCACAAGAAAGGTCCTAAAGGTCAGTAATTATCGCCCAATCGCTCTCCTGTCGAATCTTGTAGCGTGCTTATTGGCCGCTACTACTTTAACTGGATGACCTTTGGATTAACACGGTGCAAGTTTAACACAGTGCAAATCACTTTATTTCTATGATCATTCATTCCATAAAAAATTCCCTTTACCATCGGCGACTATCGAAGAATGACAACTGAGAGAACACCGGATTTCATTCATTTCTTTTGAAGACTTCGTTGAAATCACTCGAAATTAAGTATTCACAATAATTTGTGAATTGTTCAATAATAAATAAATAAAAGGGGTGAGTAATAATACATTGTCATTCGCTTTATTCCTTTATTTTCTTTTAATATTGAGCAAACATTGAATTGATAACTAGATTCCTCGCAGAACTAAGTGATTATTTTCAATTTCCATCTTTAAATTAATATTCTCAACAAGTGCATAGATTTCTGAATATCCACCTCGATAATCTTATATTCTCTTTAGGTCACATTTACTTACAGCATGGATCTATGTTTGCTACGTTCTTAATTCTTAATTTTCATATAGGAATATTTTACTGCTTAGTTCATTTCCTTTCAGCATTACCCAACAAAGTTTTTTATTATTCTTTCATTACTTTCATATTCATCTTATATTTCTTTCGCTTAATAACTTCATTCATTTTTGCTTACCTCTCTCCGGCTTTATTTGAATGGCCTAGAAAATAGGTGATATTTTTTGACATGATATCTGGTGTGTTCAATCACCATTCTTTTTTCTTATTATATGTATATTCATATATTTATCTAATCTATTTTTCATTTTTAATTTGTTAAAATCATTCAAAATTCAAATAAATGCAAAGGAGAGGTCACTTGTACTTATCACGAGCACATGGTGATATATGAACACTTTCACAGTTTTTTGGAGAAGACAACATACCAGCTATATTTTTCTTTGGAGAGGACACAACACCAGCCATGTTTTTTTGGAGAGGACAAATTCAACACCTCTATTTTGGGCAAGACAAAGGATATCAATTATTTTCTTGGATATCTACCAACCTCTGTCATTTTTGGAGATCATTCTTTTCCTTGGATAGCCACCAACCTCCATTATTCTTAGAGGACATCAACCTGCTGAGATACTCTGCATTTTATGTGCTAGCACATTACTATAAATATAAGTCTATTTCTTAAATTTTGTGAAGCCTAAGTGTTTATTAAATAGATAATTTTAAATAAATTGTGTTCATTTTATTGGGAAGGAACTGTCAACATTGGATGCTTGAAGGGAACTAAAATCCACGACCCTTCTAAACGACTGAGCAGGGTAAACCACAAAGTGTGAACCTTTTCTACTTTAATTCATTGTTATAGTTTACATCCTATTAGTGATTGGGTAGGTTACAATCTGAGCAAAGTATTTGAAAAACTAATTTGTGTACGATTGTTAGCGTTCATTGAAAGTTCGATGGTTCTGTCTGATAGTCAAAACGGTTTTCAAAAATAATCGGTCCACCACTCTTGCGGCGTACCAGATACTATTCAATGTTATAGAGGCTCTAATCAACAAAAAGCATACATACTCATGTGCCTCGACCTGTCGAAGGTCTTCGACAGTGTCCCGGATGATATTCTCCTGGAAAAAATGGACAAATACGGTAAGAGGGGTGCTGCGCTCAGTGTCTTCCGATCGTACCTTGAAAATCGTAGTCACTATGTTATTGCATATTACTCTGAGAGAAATACTTTAAGATCTAATGAGAAAAAGGTCTTGAAAGGTGTTCTGAAAGGTTCAATTTTGTGACCTGTACTGTTTTTACTTTATATAAATGATCTCAGTAGCGTGACACAGCTAAGTCTAGTTCAATATGCCGACGATGCGTCTTTTATATTCAGTGATTACTCTCTGGAGAACCAAAACTACAAGGTACTGGAGGTGCTGGGTGTACTGCTGGAGTGGCTTGTTGTGTTTGACTATGGGTCGGAGGGAGCGACTCGAGTGCTGCTTCATGGGGACGTGGGCTTGCAATGTGAGGTTTCGGTATGTTTGTTGGGTGTCAATATCGACCACAGGTTGGATAGGCGAGTGCACATGGATGAACTGGCTAAGACACTTTCAAAAAGCACTTTTGCCTTGAGAACTATATCGCTCAATGTAGACATGAAAACTGCTTCAGCTACCTACCGCGCTCATGTTCTCGCAAGGTTGAGGTATGGAATCATATTTTGGGGGCGCTCGTGCGAACCTGAGAGAGTTTTCTCGGTTCAGAAAAGGTGTCTCCGTGGTATCCTAAACATAAAACAGGAGGATATTTCGTTGAAAATGAAATACTCACTTTGTATTCCTTGTATATATTGGAGTCTATTTTATTTGTAGTTAGAAATGAATCACTTTTCGCAGATAACACTGTCAAGCATGACTATAATACCCGCAATAAGGAAAATCTCACATGTGAGAAATACAATTTCACTTATTTACAAAAGAACGTACACTATTCACTCTCTATAATTTAAAATAAACTGCCGACTACCTTAAAGAACTTACCATTCCGGGCTTCAAAGAAAAAGCTTACTGAAATTTAAATAAAGGGGTGCTATTATAAATTCGATGAATTTTTAGCAGATGAAAATTTTAGCTAGTTGTTCTCTTTCGAGTTCAATTCTGTGTTTTATGTATTGTTTTTGTTCTGATTCTCTATTTTTACACCTATATTAGGTATTTAGGTATAAATAATTTCTTAAGTAGTTATTGACATCTATGCCGATTTTGGCCGATGTAATTTCGGAACAAATAAAGGATCTCTTTCTCTCTCTTTGAACATTGAATTGATGGGCTATCGCCCTTATTGTCCCGATTTGGTACCTAACGACTTCTTTTTGTTCAAGCACATCAAGAAAAAAACTGCGTCGGCAACGATTTTCGACGGCAGAAGTGGCTGTTTAAGGTTTCAAAAACCATGTTCTGAAGGTATCTTTTTCGGAATGGCAAATGTGTTTCGAAAATTGGTCTACACGCATGCAAGAGTGTATCGATTTTTATGGAGAATACTATGAAAAAAAATAAAGCTATTTTTTCCCTAAGTTACTTGTTTTTTTTGTTTGGCACAAAATTCAAAAGGTAACCTACAAATGATGCATTGATCAAATAAATATAACAGCTTTATTTTCTCTGTTGCACGCGGAAGGAGGGGAATGTCTTTTATGAATCCATACACAGTATCATCTAAACCGCTTTTCTTCACAGGAAGAGATTCTCTTGGAATTTCGCTTCTATATTTCCCCAAAATAACGACATACTTGAGATTATTATAGTGATAGTGGGGGACTAACCAATTCCACCGATCTGAACCAATTGTCTCCCGTAACGTTCTCTTATATAAATATTTGACTAATCTCATTACTGTTTGGGATGACTTGCTTAGTTTTTTGTATTCAGGTGTCCGTCAGATGCTTTTCCTGTATAAATGCAAGCATTGTGTAAATATCGAGCATCTGTCGTGCATGAAATTTTTATTCTATATTCACGTGGTCTAACAGGACTATTCATTTGAAGCGGCATCTTTCTCCAAATCATACGAGCATCTCATCTACACATACGTTGCCACCGACTTTTTAGGCATCTTTTGGATCAAATCTATTCACTGTCAGCCTTCTGTAACATTTTCAGCGACTAGGCTTATGAAATTCCATTTGCAACATTTGCGACAAACTTTTTGTTCAATATTTTGATCTATTGTGAAAATCACAAAACACACTTGTGAGAACTGACAAAATCGAGCACTGTTAAACTGAATGACAGATCGTTGAGCAGATTTTTAAAATTATCAATTCCCGCTATTCTTTTGACAGAATGTAAAATAGAAAAACGATTTTGGTATTCAAAATCTACCAGCAGAGCTCCGCAAATTCAGAGGGACGAAATGGGGAATGAATCCTAGAAAACTGCATTCATGTATCTCATAATGTTTAATCTTAGTCCAAAATTAGAGGTAAATATCACAAAAAATGTAGGAGCTAAGAAAAAATTGGGAAGCATTTGAAAATAGAACCACCCCATATATCCGTAATGAGGCGTTTGGGGACCTGAGTTTATCAGACATTTTAGCCATAGAACTAACTAAAACACGATGCATTTTCTTGAGTATATGATATTTGGCAATATAAATGTTCCAAACCAATTTTTATAATTCAATATTCTTGTCATCGACATACTGGATACGTCTCCTCTCGTATATCTGGGAAATATAGGCATACACAGCAGAGTTATATCAAAGACAGGCGGGCCAAGTCCCTGGGGAACATTCGCCGATATTAACTCGTCTCTCATAGAAAGTTATTGAATGAGAGTCACGCTTATCCTGATGAGAAAGTAACATTATGCCGTCTACTTCGCATGAGGAGAAAAATGAATACTCCCCTTCCGACTGTTGTAACTCAGACCAATCTGAGTGTCTCTCGTCTTGAATTTCCCATTTGGGGGCTCATATTTTCTCCTAGATAGAAGGGGAATTCGGAATTTGTAGGAGCATTTTTCTAGCCGTAGTTTACTGTAGATCGTAGAATTTTATTGATGTGAGTGAATAACACTTTCGCTCTAATAGTCGAAGTCACGTGTTTACATCAAGGTGAATTTTTAATGGAGTTTCTAGAAAATAATCGGAAACTCACTAAAATTGATTACATAATTACAACATATAAAAATTTGCAAAAATATATAAGACAAAAAAAGTTTTTGTGAATGTAACATAGAATTCTATTTGTACCTTTTATGAGGGGTCATATTCTCCTTTTTCAAAAACTAGTTATAATCACCCATCATAGCTGGACCCCATTATCCGTGATAGCAAGATTTCATTGTCCTAATACCTTGATGGAATCTTTCGTCCTGCTTGTATCTAAAAGCTCATAAATTTTCGGGAAAAAATGACAAATGTGAATGGAAAAAACGAATTTTTAATGATATGCGAAAACAAAGCGATTTGTAGGCATCTAAAGGTTCACTAACTGACTATTGATAGTTTGCATCCATATTGTTGCCCAAAAATTCTCTTACAACACCAACAAATGAGTTCCATGCTCTTAGTTCCTGACTGGTAAGCTTTTCTGTAACATTAACGTCGTTCAACAAATTTCTGATTTATGGTCCAATAGAATGCTTCCTTCAATTTGACATCACTTAACTTGGGAAAGACTTCATTAAAGTATTTGAATCCATTGCCACCTTTGTTCATAGCGTTCATAAAGTTTTTCATCAGTCCAAGTTTATTATGAAGAGGAGGTAGAAAGACATTTTTTGGCTTTACAAGGGTTCTAGACTCTACATTTTGAGATCCGGGTAGAGATTTATTTCTTTCGGGTCAAATGTCATAATGCTGATTTATTGCAGGACTGTTCCATGAACAAAGGAAGCACCAATATTTTGTAAATACTCCCACTAAAATTACTATAACTTCTAAGCCCCCGCATATTTGCCATTTAAACTTGTTGTGGTTTGTTTAATCCAAAATACTAATCATATTTTTATAAGATTCTTTCATCGTCACTGAATGGGCATTTAGTATAGAGGGTTTTACATTTCCATTATGCAATAACAAAGTCTTTAAACTGTATTTAAATGAATTCCTAAAAAAATCCACGCAGCAGGAAAATGCTCAATATCAAGCTGCTGCATTGAACCATCAGTATCAGAACACAAACACAACGAACTTTCTATATTGTAGAATGCAAAAAACCGAGCATGGCTTTTTCTGAAATTTGTAATTTTAGTTTCATTGGCTGATAATTTCCATTCCTTCAGACGGGAATCAAGAAGTTTCGACTGTTTCTTTGATAACCCCAAATCACGTACTTAATCATTAAACTTGGGGAATTGAATATGATTTCTTCCATATACGTCATGAGAATGTCAGCTAGTAAAGGACTCAATGGTGATCCCATCGGTAGACCTTGAGGTTATTCATTGAATTTGAAATTATTCTGTTGTAGGCACAACTTTTCAAAAACATGAAATGATCTTGAGAAACCGGATTAACGTGTGATCTCTGAAACCAATGGAAGGCTTTCGTCTATTGGGATGTTGAGAAATATGTTATCTACATCCAAACTGATTAAATGATTTGATTGGCGTTTGAACCTGTTTCAATTTTTGTAATAATTGAATTGAGTTTTTATAGAATATTCAGTTGTGAAATTTGTTCAATTTTTGATACGAGATTCAATTCTTTTGTCAATTTATGTACTGGTCTATTTATTTTCAATGAAATAAAACTATACTATATAGATTTCCACTATATTAATAAAACTATGACCGGTTTCACACACTGTGGCTCCATCAGATAGATACTACTAGATTGTATCTATCTGATGAAGCCACAGTGTTGTGAAACCGGTCATAGTTTTGTTAATATATATTGAAAATCTAAATACTTTTATTTTTATTTCATTGAAAATATGTATATCGATTTTCATCAAGTAACGACCTCCTCAATCAAATTACTGGTCTATTCATAAATCATACTACTGGACCAATTGGGGCATTGTCTTTGTGATTTCTTATGATGCCGTGAAGTTTTGGAGGTCCAGAATTCATATTTATGAAGAAATTGACTGGTTTTGTTGGTATTATCGCTGAAATTTCTTTTAAAGATGGCCTTAATGTTTTTGGATATCTATGGTTCTATCTTTGGGTATTTAACTTATTTTCTTTTTCAGATGCATTCTAGAAAGTCTATATATATATATATATATATATATATATATATATATATATATGTAGTAACGAACTTCGATTGTTAACACAATATTAAGCAGTCTCTTCCGATGTTTTGTTTTGGTAATTCATACGTTAGTTTCAATTGTCAAATGAAAATATATCTTGTATTGTTGCGACGTTGCCATGCCATTAGTAAGAAAACTAATCACCTAATAATTTCTTGGTATATAATGTTAATAATGTTAATTGGATGAAATATTTCAGAGGAGGAAACGAAATTGTTAATTAGGGGTTTCAAACGCAAGGTTGAATCATCTCGTACAGAAATACTCAGGATAATAAACAGGTTATTAAATAGTTATAAATAAACTCAAGGGTTTCCACAGATTAAATCAAGATCACTCAATCATGAAAACTATAAAACCAAATCAATCGAGGATGATATAATTTTAACACAGCAGATAAAAGTAAAGCAGTAGTATCAGTAAACAAAACAGACTATATTTCTAAAACGGAAGACTTTCTTAACTCTATCCGATAATCCTATAAATCTATCCAAAATTCATTTTGATCTTAACTAATCAGCTGCAAAATAAAATTAAAAATTATTGAAAGATATCAAACTTC
Source organism: Cryptolaemus montrouzieri (assembly GCA_013387265.2). Taxonomy (NCBI): domain Eukaryota; kingdom Metazoa; phylum Arthropoda; class Insecta; order Coleoptera; family Coccinellidae; genus Cryptolaemus; species Cryptolaemus montrouzieri. The sequence goes on from JABFTP020000001.1 coordinate 36,901,250, forward strand.
AACTGTATGATGCAACCAAAATCGAACTAATTGTAAATAACCTTCTTGCTTCACAATTATATTCACTCATTAAACATCATAAGCCGGAATACCCTATTAGACCATTCTTTTATATTTCACCTCCTACGCTTAATCTATCATTTGTATGCAAAATAAAATTACTTCATAATTAATTTTACCATTCAAGCGAGGGAAATCCACACAGTCCCTTATTAGCAGAAATATGCATGTGTAACTTAGAATCTACAATACATAACAATCCTTTAGCTAAACAATTTTTAAATTGGTTTCGACATGTTGATGATATAATTGTATATTGTACTGATACAGAGCGACAGCCTAATATTTCCGAAAAGTCTATAAATTCAATTCATCCAAAGAATGAAATTCACTACCTTACTTGAACAAAACGATTCGATCAACATTTGAGATTTAAGTATTACCAAATTAATGATAGACATGGTTTCTCTATCTTTCATAAACCGTCTCATACGGGCATCGTATTTGACAATACGTTCGTTTCATCATGTTCACCATAAAATGACAGCTTTCCACAGCACAACCCACAGATTGTTCAATATTCCGTCATCTCTACATAACTCCGATAAGAAAGTATCAAAAGAGCAGCTTTTAATAGTGGTTACGATCCAAATTTCATAACTGAAATACTTAAGAAAATGAAAACTTATAACACCAAAGTCCGTTGACTCAAATAGGAACTCATTATTCATCAACACAAGCAAAGCATATTGGTCAGGTGACTCAGTTGAAGCGAATGGAATTATATGGTTAATTTACTGGTAGGTTAACTACTTATATCTGATAAAATATAAAAAATCGATATTTGGGATCTAAGACTCGATAAACATGTCAGATTGTGATCACAAGATGCGCACAGTTTAAGCTTACTATTAAGTGAAATATTTCTACTAACAGTTATTGAAGAACGTTGAAGATGAGGAACAAAAATATTACAAGAGGTAAAATTCGATTAGTCAGTTTCAAATGTGAAAATTTCTTCGAGAATATATCTTATTTGTTTAATATGCACAAGGTGAATGGGATGGTTGAATCCTCCTACAAGAGGAACAGCTCAACTTTTCAAATCAAACCGCAGCTCCAGGCTCCAATCCTGCGTTACAGATCAATCCTCTACCTCCGTTCTATTAAGTCGTCTTCTATGTTATGACTCAGATCTATCAAACCAATCCGAAATCTCAATCCGAAGTTCAGACCAATCACAAATGCCTAAAGTTTGAAAACTCAATTCGAGGTTGTTTCAACAAATGACAAATGATCAATTGCCTATCTAAGATGTGTGCTTCCTTCTTGTTCCAAATGGTGGCCAAATCCGTGCAAAACGTTTTCTGCAAGCTCCAAAATCACAGAAAAGAATATACGACCAAGTCATTCACAATCCAGAGCAAATTCTGATTTACAGAATAGAGATTTTCTTAATCAAAACTCCCACTATATCTTTGAGCTCAAAAACTTATAAAACCAAAAAACTTCCAACAGTACTTGATTGTTCAGTTTATGAATTCAGAAAGAACTGTTAGCCTCCAAAATTGATGAAATGAAATCGGCGTTTGCCAAGTCCATCATTTAAATTCAAACCTTATTTATATATATATATATATATATATATATATATATATATATATATATATATATATATATATATATATATATATATATATATATATATATATATATATATATATATATATATATATATATATAACTATGGCTCTCTTTCAAACAGCAATAACTCATTATTTTCAAATTGCACGTGCCAATTTTCATATCGCCATCAGATGAAGCGTAAAATTTCTGATGGACTTGTATAAGCATGTACTATACCCATCTCTTATAGTTCCGAAATAATTTGGGAATATATTGAATTTTAATGATTTAGCAAGAACTAACAAAGTATGCTTCAAAATATTTGAATCAAGTAGCTGAACTGGCTACGCTCACCTGACAGGTGCCTACAATTAATGTACTTGTCACTTCGTTCATTCCAATTTGATATTTTTACAAGAATTTCCGTTATTTCAGATTGAAAATATCCAAAAATACAACACATTTGGAATAAAACCACTGGTTATTCAAAGGAAAATATATATCTTTTTAATTCATTTTAGAATGTCAATAAGTAGTGGGTAGAAATTTCAGGCAATTTAAAACCAATTTCCAAATTTACCGTCTATGAGTTAAATAAAATTTCGAAGCATTAGAAGCAATTTTCTACAATTCTAATGAATAAAAATTGTAGGAACTAAGCGAAAACCAATCATCGAAGATAATTACTTTAATACGAATAAATGATAGCAAACATCATGGGAGAAAACTAATTTACGATCTGAATAAATGTTCAATATGGGCCCCATTTTGCATGATACACTTGACAGCTCGTATACGAACATGATGAGTTGCTCTCCTAGTTTCCTCAGGACCAATATTACGAAAAGCATTATGAATGCGCTCTAGTAACTCTTCTTTATTTCACACAGGAATAAGATACACTTCACTCTTGATTTTGCCCCAGAAATAAAAATCAAAGGGCGTCAGGTCCGGAGAACGCGGAGGCCATAAATTTGGGCTTTAATTACCCCACCATCTATACTCGAACATTTCTGTTAGCTGCCGGTCTACAGCTCGTGATTATTGTCCAGGTGCACCATTCATTTGGTAATAGCAATCCCTCAGAATGTTAAGGGATAATCCATCTAGAAAATTTACTTATGTTCCCCTCGAAATTTCCAGGTATCTTTGCCCATTAAGATTTTCCTCATAAATGTGATAAGCCAACAAATCGTTCATTAAAATTGCAAAAACGTTCACGCTGAATTTATTTTGGAAATCAATAACCTCTATGAAATGTAGATTTTCTGTGGCCCAAAAATGTCAATTTCTCCTGTTGGTTATTCCACTTTCATTGAACTTGGCTTCATCAGACCATATAATTTTTTGCAGAATTTTCTCATCTTCTTGAAGCCGAATTAATAAATTTTCACAGAAATTTAGCCGCTTAGGAAGGTCAGTTCGTTTCAATTTTTGTAGTCTGATGAAAGTATACGGGTACATGTTATGTTTCTTAAGGATCCTTTGAAAGGAAGTATAACTCAATCCAATATCCATTGATGCTGATTTAATGGACGCATGTGGATTGGCACGAAAATACGCTAGCGTATTAATTTGATTGACGTCGTCCTCGAGAATTGGTTTTCTTCCAATTTCTATGTATTCTGTTCCTCCAAATTGTAAAAATTGCTTCTTATCCTTCGAAATTATGTTTTACTTATAGGCGCCAAATTTGGAAGATGGTTATTAAATTGCGTGCAAGTCGATCCAGCACTTTTTGACATTCGCCATGAATTCAAAATAGACTAAACATATCCTCGTTTGAATAATCAGCCATTTTATTATCAATCTGGTGTTTGTCAAAAATTTTCACTTCAAATTACCAACAACTCTTTCAACTCTTGTAGAAATATCAAATTCGAATGAACGAAGTGACAAGTACATTAATTTTAGGCACCTGTCAGTTGAGCGTAGCCACTTGAGCTACTTGATTCAAATATTTCAAAGCATTCTCTGTTAGTTCTTGCAAAATCATCAAAATTCAATATATTCCCAAATTATTTCGGAACTATGAGAGATGGGTAGTACATGCTGATACAATTCCATCTGAAATTTGACGCTTCATTTGATGGCGATATAAAAATTGGCACGTACCATGTGAAAGAATTGAGTTATTGTTGTTTGAAAAAGGCCAATTTAAAAAAAGCATACAAAACAACGCAAGAAACATTCGACATGTGTGGACTGCTTAAAAAATTCCTCGATCCTTCTTCTATCCACCCAAGTAAAAATTGTGTCTGTAGTGCAAAAGATCTACGAGCTACAATTTTTTTAAATGTTCCTCAAAAATCAAGTTTATAACAAAAATAATTAAATCTGTCAAAAGTTTGGACAGATAAGTGCCAACAACTTGGTTATTTTATGCCTTGCTCAAATGTCGGTTCTAGATGTATAATAAAAAAGGTACATTGCCATTTGAAATAACAAAGTGATGACCCACTTCCGGTATAACCGAAAATGGTATCACTTCGAAAATATTTCACTCTAATTGGAAATCGCTAGTTATGGCCGCGTATAAAATTTCAGCTTGATATTGAAATTGGAACTCAAAAGTTTTTAACGGACGGTCCCGGTGGATATCCCTGTATATTATGTAATATTTCAATTTGCTATTAATAATTGAAAATGGGTTGAACCAGAATATTTGTAAAATATTTTTTATTCATTATATTGCGTGAAAGTTGAAGCTTGTGTTTTTTCTTCAAATGTTTATTCAGTAGAGAAATTTTATGTAACCTTCACTGTACTTCACTGTTTATTATAACGTAGATCGTTCAATGAACATTTAAAATATAACCAACCTCTCTCGACAAACATAATTTCAATTTTATTAATTTATAAGAAAGATAATTGTACTGAATATCATGGTGAAAACGGTTGTATTGTGTTGACATAGGAAGAAATGGGGGTTTTATTACGTCATTTTAATAATAACGTCTCATCTCACTCCTTCCAACTTCTGCTGACCACACACAGTGGACTCCAGCTCTCTGCGTCAACCCCAAGTGATATAACTGAGAATAAATTTAGTACTCCGTAGTTTACTGCGGTTTAACAATGCGACAGTAAAGCTTTAACAACCTTTAAATCATTGTATATGGACTGGAAGTGTTGGTTATTATCATAATAATGAATATTATTTGGTAAATTATTATTTGAAGGCGTCTATTCTACGTTTCACCACTTGTATATCTCATACGCAATATAATAAATTTTTAACTGGATGAATATAAAAATAGAATATGATTATTATCCTATCTGCACGTGCGGGGGCGCTCTATTCGGTTTGTGATAAATGTATGGGGACGACGCGACACGTTTTATTGCTAAAATAGCAATTGGATGAATCGTAAAACAGGAAAATTGACCGGGTAATGTGTGAATTGAACCAACAAATTGGGAGTTAACCAATACTTTTCAACTTGAATTTATTTTGAACTACCTAATCAAGAAATGTAATAAAAAATTTAAATCTCCCTATATGTGGGTCGCGAAATTATCTATTGTAATGGTATGAGGTAGAATTTCATACTTTAATCATATTCTTGAGCCGCCTGTGCTATCTTATACAGCACACTGTATATTTGTTGCGACAAATTTCTTAGATATTCCTGGAATTGATGTTTCACAAATACAAGTAAACGATGATTTCTACTACATTATATTATTAAATACTCGACGCGTTTCGATACACAGTATCTTTATCAAGAGCGAAGGAATACTACAAATATATCTTTCTAACAAATTTTTATATATACTAAAGAGGCAATCCACTCAGAGATATCCGTACTTGAACTAATGTTTAGGAAATAAATTTAATAAGGGTGAGTTATTTATGTCTACCTGATCATTAAGAATTTCTGGTGAATACCCAAATCTGTTAATTTCAAGTACTTCCAGAAGGTTGAGTTTTATACCTCTATTCCCGAATGTAGGATTCTAAATTCTGAATTGAATGAGTGACCATTTTCCTAAGATGATTTGAATAATTTAATTCCATTGATGAAACTGCGTATATGATCAGAGATTCTAACATTAAAATTTCTTCCTGTTCTACCTGTATAAAAACAATTGCAATCTGCACAATCCAATCTATAAACATCTGATTTATTTTCTTTACTAATTGGAGATTTATAATTCCTGATGAATGAACCAAATTTGTTGATGTTTTGGACGCTGTATTTAAATTTGAATTTTTGAGAAGGATTTCGCATATATATATATATATATATATATATATATATATATATATATATATATATATATATATATATATATATATATATATATATATATATATATATATATATATATATATATATATATATATATATATATATATATATTGCTATATATGTTAAACTATTGAATTTCTTGTCTTGCTGTTCACCGATTGGATATATGTGTTGTAAAGCTAATTTTTGTTTTTCTTATGTAATACGCTGCTAACTAAATTTGCATCATAACCATTATTTCTTGCGATCTGTTTCATGAAATTCAATTCTTTGAAAAATTATCATTAGAAATCGGTGTGTTCAAGAGTCTATGTATATAGCTATTAAATGCTGCAACTTTATGTTGGTAAGGATGTGCTGATGTATAATGAATTGTGATATCTGTATGAGAAGGCTTATGATAAATTGAAAATTGGTGTTTATTATTTGATCTTGTTATTGTTAGGTCCAGGAAATTGATCGCATTGTTCTGTTCTATTTCAGAAGTGAACTTTATTTTTGGGTGCAGGTTGTTGATGAAATTTTCGAATTCAGTGAACTGTCTGTTTGTTCCTGTGAAACACACAATAATGTCATCGACATATCGATACCAATATAGGAAATGTTTACTGAATAGTTTTTTATGTTATCCAAGAAGATTTCTGCTAAAAGAGAGCTTAAAGGGTTTCCCATTATAAGTCCTCATCACTTTTATAAAAACAATTATATATATAAATATTTTCTATTTTTCTTATCAAATCATTTGAATTACGAATAGAAAAAGACGGCTTAAAATTACATTTTTTTCAGAATATGTATTAAAATTTGGAAATCTTGAATACTGGGGCATGTGTTAATGTCCAAACTTCTAATACATATTCTGGAAAAATTTTTAATTTCAAACCGTCTTGTCTCCTACATTCTGAGAATAAAGGTATAAAACTCAACCTTTTGGAAGTACTTAAAATTAACAGATTTAGGTTTTCACCGGAAATTCTTGATGATCAGGTAGACATAAATATTACACCCTTATTAAATTTATTTCTTGAACATTAGTTCAAGTACGGATAGCTCTGAGTGGATTGCCTCTTCAGTATATATAAAAATTTGAGGATACTGTGTATCGAAACGCGTCGAGCATTTAATAATATATTTTAGTAGAAACCATCGTATTGTATTTGTGACAATGGATTTCTCTCACGTAAAAGCCTCGTCAATTTATTAATTGATGTTTCTCTTGGCTTCTCAATCGCCTGACCTGAATACGATTGAGCATGCTTCCGGATACATTTTCGAAGTGAGGTTAGTATGTTTAACTATAGATGTAGAAACATATTGGTCCTTAAAGATGGGTTTCATCTATCATATTAAAATAATTAAAGGTAAATAAAAACTTCCTGAAATTTTTGTCTTTTGAATTAGTTTTATTGACAGCTGTGTAAATTGTTGCTTTTTATTCAGTTTTTATATTTTTGATAATTTCTTTTAATGAAAGTTACTAGTTTTAGGTTTAAAAATTATTTTAGTGACCTGAATTTTCTTCTTTTCAATGTCAAATATTCTCGAGTGGGGTCAACTATATGCCTTTCTTGAAGCATATTGTTCAATAATTTTTAAATTATACAAGACTGATCATAATAGTACCCAGCCTAAAGAATCACAAAAATCTTTGAAACTTTTTAAGTTTTCAACATATAACCGTGAATATGAAATGGTCATTGATATGGGGTTAAAGGGTTATGTTCCTAGATAACAAAATAATAAAAAATACATTAAAAATCAATTTAGTTGAATTTTTCGACTATAATTATTATCTTCGGACTCAGGCGATGGTTAGAGGGAATTTGTAATTTTTTCTTGCTTGGTAGTTTTTGAAAACTCCTTCAATTCATATTCATATATTCACGGTGGTATTATCAATTTGCCTTTTATAACGGAATCTCAAAGCTCATTTGCTATTTTTATACATTCACTGACAATTGTCAAATTAAATGTCTCATTTCCACTACTTGATGAAGCCTCGTCTTCAGTAGGCTTTGAATTTAATTTTCAACATCGGTTTGAGTAAAATTTTCATTTTGTGATTGAAGCAACTCCTGAATGTTACTTATTCTATCTATTCGAATTGATCTCGTCCTATTCCATTCGCAATTTCGCCAATGTTTACAGTTTGAATTTGCACAGTAGTCAGAACAGGCCACTGTTCTTTCAGCATGATTTAAATGTATTCTTCCACGGATTCTTTTATGTTCAAGATACATTTCGCTATGTCAAAATCAGGATAACATTCCATATTATGCAATATAGTTTTGAAGGTTCGTCTAATGTAAGGGAGCTGGCCTGGATTTTTTCTTTGTCCATAGGTTGAAGCGAAGACCTAGTACATTTTTCAAAAGTAGAACAGCTTCAAAGTCTAAATTCTTTTTCTATTCGATAAGTTTCAACTTCTTAAACAAAGCAATACCGCAACCAGTCACAAAATATAACCTTATAACAAATGCTTTTTTTTTGCACGCCAAAATACTGGTAGGTCACTATTGTTTTGGTTTTCTATAGCACGAGGATTTAATGATATGTGAAACATCAGTGGTTTAATGACAGAAGCATTAGAAGACAGCAGCAGTGTAACTCTATCCTTTGCTGCCACAAATCCGGGGGCAGACTTTTCGCTTTTAGAAATGAATGTTTTGTTTGGCAATTTTCTCAAACCAGTATTACTCTCTCACTCTCGATTGATAGTCGTGTGACGTCACAGCTTCCGGGTCTTTCACCCTGTACAATTAGCTCTATGAATAGCTTCAAATCAGCTGTAGGCCTTTAAAGATGTTCACTAAAATTGAACATCTTTTGTGATATACGATGCCTGTCTTCTGACGAAAAAGAATTCTAAATATTCTTAAATTACAGGTGCTATCGCAAACTAGTGATTCACTAATTATCAAACTGGAAAGGAATAACTTTTACGTGTTCTGATATTCATAACATCTGATTGAACAAAAAGAGACATGACGTGAAAGTGAGTGTGGAAGGGATATCGAAGTAGGTGGATAAATTGTTGTCTTTTTCTTTTTGGTCGGGTTTCGTATTACCTCTTTATTAACTAGCTGTGACGTCAATCGACTACCAATCGAGAGTGATTGTCGCATCTGAAATTTATTGAACTAACCTACCGATGCTACTATCACAACTACCACCAGATTTTTTAAAATAAGCGTGATAACACCTTGCCTTCTCCTGGATAATTGAATTATATTCGGATTCTTTCATCGATCCTACAGCTGATTCTCCATGGCGTAAACGATCAAGAATTTCTATTTTCATTTAAGCGGTAAAACTGATTTTTCACTTATGGAAACTCGTTTTTTAATTTTTTTAGGCGACATTTTAAAGTGGGAGAACAACGGTAGAGATATATTACTCGATCAAAATTTTTGTAATGAATTGAAAAATGAAACAATAAAAAACGCAAAGCGGCTTTCCCCAAAGGACGTCTATTAATAAGAGGAATTTAACGATAATATACTTTATGCATTGAGTAATACGTTCACTTTACTCAATCATTTTGGTTGTTAACATTTTTAAAAATACCGACCGCGCCGAAGGCGGCTTATGTCAGAGAAAAAACTGAACCAATGCAGCAGAGATATCATTTAAAAACATACTTTAGGCGGAGTAGCAATAAGGTTTATTTTACTTTTTTGTTAGTCCATTTGATAATGCGTTTACAAAAGATGCCGAATTCTATTTATTAATACATAGGTATGTACCAATTAGATCCGTGAATAAAGATATCTTTATCCACGAATATATGAATTGAGTAGCATTTTTTGATATGTGAATAGTAAAACTGCGAATGAAGGATGAACAAATAAGGAGCTTTTACTGTATGATCAATAAATCCAGTACCCTTTTTATAATAACAATCATCGAACTCCTCAGAACGAGCGTTAAATGCCAATTGCACTTCGCGGAAACTTTTTAACCACTGATCCATCCTTCAAACTCTGGAAGAAATAATACTCATAGGGTACTATATCTGGCGAATATGCTGCATGAATAGGCAAATGAAATTTTGAAGATACAAATAGTTAATTAATTCCGCCATTACTAAGCGATAGTTAATCATGATGATAATAAGAAAATTGAACTATGGTTTATACTATCACAAGAGATTTATTGAAAATCAGGTAGATACAACACTAATGAGGGTGCAAATAAGAGGTAATAAATTAAGTATGATAAATGCAGATAATATTTGATGCAGTTTGAAAAATTCGATGAATTCCAAGTAATCTTACTCTCGTCTTTTAGGTATTCTATGATTAATTTGAAGTTCATCTATGGGTGGAAAATGATGGCCATTCTCGATACAATGAGGAGCAAAAGCAGATTCATCTGTTCTCTGAAATCTGATTGATGCTCCTTATATCTTGTTTTCAATGGACGAATAGTTTGACCTATATAGACGCTTTCACAATCCATCCTGGACAAATTTTATACTCCAGCATTGCCAAATTTATCAGTTTTATCTTTAGTATTAGAAAATTTCTGGGAGAGTTTCATGTGGGTCTTGAAAGCAACTTTTCATTCTGTTTTGAAATGACAATTGCAATCTTTTCGCTGAATGGGGACAAAATATGTCAATGAAATATATTTATCTGTACTAGTTGATTCTATACGTTGGTAAATATTATGATATGCTATTTGTGTTTGTATTTTTCAGATCATTCCGTTTATTATATTTGAGGGGTAACCATTGTTCTCAGCTATTTCTTTAATAGTTGCCACTTCCTTGGAGTTATTTTCTTCGGATAATGGCAGAGAGTTACCCCTATGAATCATTGAATTAAACGCAGCGTATTTATGAGGTTTTGGGTGTGTTGAGTCATAAGGGAAGAAATATCAGTAAAGGTGGGTTTTCGATAATCACAACTAAATATTCTATGAGAACTCAGTTCACTTAAAACAGGTTCAAACCCCAACGAAATCATATTCAATCAGTTTGGATGTAGATAACATGTTTTCCAACATCGCAAGAGACGAATGCTTTCCATTGGTCTCAGACATCTTAATGAAGACACACGTTAATCCGGTTGTACAAAATGATATCATGTTTTTGCTCAAGTTGTACCTTCAACAGAATTATTTCAAATTCAATAACAAATTCTATGAACAACCTCACGGTCTACCGATGGGAGCCCTTTACTAGCTGACAGTTTCATGGCGTATATGGAAGAAATCCTATTCAATTCTTTCAAACCAAAATTAGTACATTTTTGGTATAGATATGTAGACGATATACTAGCAGTTTTCATAAAAACTAGATCAATTTTTAACTTACATCAATTGCATTCATCTAAAAATTAAATTCAAAATAGAGAGAGAAGTCGAGAATCATATTCACTTTTTAGACCTAACACTCACTCATATAAATAAGACACAACAAGTTTTGATATATAACGAAAACCCACCATTACTAATATTTGCATCACTTATGACTCAACACACACAAAATACGCTGCGTTCAATTCAGTGATTCATAGAGCTTTGTCTCTGTCATTATCCGAAAAAATATGAAAGTGTCAACTTTGGAGAAATAGCTAAGAATAATGGTTATCCTCAAATATAATAAACGGAATGATCCGAAAAACAAACACAAATAGCATAATATTTACCCACGTATAGAATCAACTAATACAGATAAATATATTTCATTATCAAATTTTGAAGCTATCAGCGAAATGATTGTAAATGTCATTTCAAAACAGAATAAAAAGTAGCTTTCAAGACTTACATTAAACTCTCCCAGGAATTTTTTAATAGTAAAGATGAAACTGACAAATTCGACAATACTGGCGTTCACAAGTTGTCCTGTATGGATAGTGAAGGCGGCTAGGCTATAAAGGTAAAACTGGTCGTTCATTCAAAACAAGATATAAAGAGAATTTTGACAATACTGGAGTTGACAAGTTGTGCTGTATGGATTGTGAAAGCGTCTTTATAGGTCAAACTGGTCGTTCATTCAAAACAAGATATAAAGAGCACCAATCAGATTACAACAACCAGAGAATCGACGAATCTAATTTCACTTCACATTCTATCGAAAATGGACATCATAGAAGAACTTCAAAATTATTCACAGAATACCTAAAGCACGAAAGTTAGATTTCTTGGAATCCATCGAAATTTTCAAACTGCAACAACCCCCCATATAGATAATCTTCTGTACGACCAGTATGGCTTATTCGTCTATATTTGATATCTTTGAATAATACCTGCTCTTATCATAAGTGCGAGTGCATTTTCTTTATTCTTGCCCTAATTCTGCAGTTATTTCTTCATTTCATCACTCCATCATTGCAATAAGTTGACATAATACTCGCTTTGATAGTTTTCTCTGTTTAGAGGTGAATTACCATATGCACATCCCAAGAAACGATTGCCATGAAGTAAGAACGATCTGCGCCTTTTTTGGTGGCGATTCTCTTCTTTCAGTTCAATGATTTTTACGTGACGTGATACACCCATGTTTCTTCCACAATTAGAACAATACACAGAAATATGTTCTCGATTTTTATTTTGAACTTTGACCAAGTCTGCCATCTCACACACTATTAGTAGACAATCATCCAATACCGCTTTGTGGATTTTCTTCACCATTTCTGGCGAGCTAATCTCATTCAGTCGACCACTGCGATGCTCTTCTTGAGCAATTTCGCGCAATAATATTTTACAACTTTCAAAGATAATTTTCTCATCGAGAATGTTACGCCGAGTTGGTTTCTGTTTTCGCCATTGAAGCACCAAACCAGTCAACAGTTTTTGTTGGTTTGGAGAATTTATACGCAAAAAGTTAAGGCTCAAGGCAGGTACACCAAAACAGATTATCTAAGAAGTATTACAGAGACCTTAATACAAACAATTTTGACCGCAGAATTGGGTGTGAAAAATCAGTTTACTGTTAGATACTTTATCTTTCGACTGAAGAACAGAAAGCTGCAAAGGTGAATTGATGTCAAAAACACAGTAAATACATATAAATCTGATTAGTATCGATTGCATGTTACAGAGCAATAAATAAATTGATTAAAAGAAATCAAACTATTGAAGATACTTTGCGGTACGATTGAACCGTATCAACCTTTCAAATAAATAAAGTATTGTTTGACCAATTTTTACCACTTTATCAAATGCACGGAAAAGTTTCCAACTGATGGGTACCAAATTATTACTGAACAACGTAACGTCTTCTGAGTAAAAACATATTTTCCACAGATTGTGGAATCTTCCAACATAAAAAATATTTCTCGAAAAACAAAAGTTTGTCGCAGAAAGCCTCTCAAGCCATGGCTGACATAGTAGATATTGACCTTGAAACCCATAGAAAGCGTCTCTGGAAAATATTCAAACGTTCTGGCGTGACGGCTGATTATTTAGCGTACTGATCCTTCTCAAAGCATTTAACCTATATTATGAAGACGTCACGAAAAGATTACTAAACATCTATCATTGAGCCTGACATCCCTAATAAATTGTTCGAGTTGATGATAACGAGTTTGAAAACCAAATTCAGCATTCCAAATCATCTCAAACTGGCCACCACTCTATACTCGTCTGAGTCAGCTGAAGATCTAGCAGATGCAATCATGACATCGGAACCCGACGACTTACTGCCAGAAACGCTTGCAATAAGGATAAACGGATATCTCTCCGAAGTACTATTCAATCATTTCAAGAATAAAAAGCACCTACCCCTGAAGAATACCTCTTCACTGGGACTGGACGGACATACTTCTCTTTGCAAAAATTGTGTTCTTTCAATCTCTCCTCTACCAGGTGCTTGGAAAAAGCATCAGTGACAACAAGGTTCAAGAAGGGAGATAAATTGTCCAAACTAAATTATTGACCAATAAGTTTACTATCCGTTCCTTCTAAGATCATGGAGCATATAATTACTGACGAATTCTTTCGCATTTTCTCGGAGAACTCTATCATACTTTCCGAGCTGCATGGCTTTGTTAAGGGTAAATCAACAACTTTGAACTTACTAGTTTTTCAAGACGACTGCAGACGTGCGTACGATAGAAACATCCCGTCCGATATCATCCTTTTAGATTTTGCCAAAGCCTTTGATTGCATTCCAGTTAAAAGGCTCTATATAAACTTAATAACCTTGGCATTCGTTGAAAAAAGAACCAATGGAAAAAGGACTACATGTCTGGAAGAAGTTATATATATATGATATTTATATATATATATATATATATATATATATTATATATATATATATATATATATATATATATATATATATATATATATATATATATATATATATATATATATATATATATATATATATATGTCATATTTTTCGAACGACTGTCAAATTTTTTCGCAAATATTTCTTTAAATTAAACAGGTTTCCCGGAGAAATAATATATGGGCGATGTCAACCCAAATTATTGAGTCCATAATGATTCTAAAACATCTATAGATCATAATCGGCATCACTTGGAAGGCTGAACCTGGCCATCGGGGCTCTCTCGATCAAACAGAGAGGGAATTTAAGGAAATATCGCAAGTTTTGTATTTTTTATTATCTACTTAGTCCTTTTCATGACCTTGCTTGCTATGTAAAATCTTTTCTTTGATTTGTTTAGACATGTACGAAGTATGATTATTGAAATATTTTTCTGCTGGTTTTCTTTTTCCATTGTTACAGATTTCTGTTCCAAACCCCCTTCCTTTCACCCTTGTCATCGTTTGGGAATCATGGAATGCAAGAGAGAATGAAACGGCTAAGCAGAAAAATCTTTGGTACTCTTTATATACACACGACACTAGCACAACATAAACAGACCCAAGGAATCAATTCTGAGTCGTCTCCTAGTCGTTGCGTACGCTAGTGACTTTCCCCTCACATCCGGTGTGGGAACCCTTTCATGCTGATGAAATCAATGTGTACGCAAATCCATTTACTTACCACCTATCACTTCAGGATGATCTTAGATCCATACATCAATGGTGCTAATATCGTTTCCTTCCCTTAACATCGACAAGTGCGTTGTGCTTCACGAAGGCCAAAAGAATCAGATATGAGGTCGATGGGGTACTTTTTGCGACAGGTTTCTTCACATGTCGACCCTGGTGTGACTCCCTCCACGCTGACATGGTCTGAGAATATTATCAACATTTCCAAACGCGTCACTAATATACCTAATTCTGAAGGTACTTATCTAACCTAGCATATCCTTGGACACTGTTTCAAAGCTTTATAAGACATACATCCGACCTTTATTAAAATATGCTGGTTGTGTCTGAGGCCTGTGTTAGTGCGTGACAGAGACATGTTATAACGAGTGCAACGTCGTATCACACAGCTTTCTTTCGGTGTGATCGACCATATTATTCACAGCGACTAGCTAGTGTAAATCTCCTGACCGTCGAAAATCGAGGCTTACGAGGTGACCTTATTTTTACCTTTCCTACCGTTCGGTACATTCACGCCAACCTGAGCCATCTCTTCGAAATGAACCACGACTCGCGCTTGAGGTTATAGCATTAAATCAAGAGAAAAATTCAACACAAAACCGAGACAGTTTTCGCGTGTGGAATGAGCTGACCGATGACACTGTGAGGACTGGAACTGTAAATCTGTTCAAAAACATTATGGACAACCTGCTCTTCATTTGTATACGTTTCACTTCATCGTTTTGTGGACTTTTTGTGTATTTTCTTCAACCATTTGGGATAGAATATAACTTATACCTAAGTTCTTAGCCATTCGTTTTATATATACAGGGTGGTCCAACGAAAACTTAACCTCTCGATTTTATGGTTAAAAAAAAGGATGAGAGTTGTTGCGATACTTCAATTCGAAGATCTTATTCAGTACTATCTGACCCTAAATTTTCGCTTCGAAATTTTCATCGTTAATGAAATGGCAGCTAAAAAAGTGGAAGACTACTTACTTTTGCCATAAGTTTATTGTGCTGAAAATGAGTATCATTCACTTCCATGCAGTAAAATAATTCTTGCTCGAATCGTTCACGTACTTATATTACTCAATATTTCCGGTTCAATTTGACGGCATTCATTAATGATCCGAATTCGCAAATAATCCAGTGAATCAGGTTGAGTGGCTTTAATCTTAGATTTCAAGTGACTCCATAGAAAAAAGTCCAGTAGGGCCAGATTAGGTGATCCGTGTGGCCACTCAATATGTCCCCCTCTGTCAATCCAGGCCTGAGGAAAATTTTCATTTAAGAACTAAGGCACAGATTGAACGAAATGAGGTGGTGTGCTATTTTTTTGAAAAATCATCGTTTTATGGTCTTCTTCATCCTCCAAGACTTGCACGATGATATTACCGGGTATAAGAAAAAGGGCTGATGATGTCTGTTCCATAAATATCCGCTTGAACATTTATTTTTTGGGGAGCTGAGTACGCTCTTCTCGAAATAATCTTGGATTTTCATTTGACCAGTACCGACAGTTATGCCTGTTCACAGTACCGTTAGGGTCAAATGAACACTAATCCGAAAAACAGATATTGAGTTTGGATTATTGTTAATAATTTCACTGACCACTTCACAGAACATGAGATGGTGATCAAAATCATCCTCCTTCAGTTCCTGAATCAATCGAATTTTGAGAGGATGAAACTTGTTTTTTAAAAATTCGTATGATTCTTGTGCATGAAACACCATACACATTGGACAATTTCCTAGTAGTAAAGGTGGATCCATCGCTACGTGACCTAAGATAGCCACTTCCCTCGCTTCGTCTGCTTCATGCGCCCTCTTTTTGTTGCCGACTAAACCAGTAGCGTCAAATTCAGCAACCAGTCGCACAACGTAAGCAGCGGATACATTTTGTTCAGGAAGTCGTTCGTTAAATAAAGCTGCTGTTAATCGCGCAGAGTCGTTATTTCTAAAAATAATTTTATCATTTCCACCCTTTCTTCTAGGAATACACCATTTTAGTTCTACTACAACTTTACAACCGCTATGGTGTTCCTGAATATTCAGGATAGACTAACGAGATACTAAGGAAAATCAAACATATGGTCTGTATACTTTTTCGAACAAAAAATTAACAACTAAATAAAGACATTGAATACCTCGAGGTAAATTCAACATAAGCTAGCTATACATCAGCGTTCTTCACTGCATGGAAGAGAATGGTGCCCATTTTCAGCACTTAGTAAAGTAATCACAAAAGTAAGTAGTCTTTCACTTTTCCAGCTGCCATTTTGTTAACGATGAAAATTTAGAAGCAAAAATATTTAGAGTCAGATAGTACTGGATAAGATCTTCAAAATGAAGTGTCGCAACAACTCTCATCCTTTTTTTAAACCGGAAAATCGAGTTTTCATTGAACCACCCTGTATATACAAAAAGGAATGGATAACAACTTAGGTATAAGTTATATTCTATCCCAACTGGTTAAAGAAAAACACAAAAGATCTTCAAAATGAGGTATCGCAACACCCTCATCCCTAATCCAAATCAGCGATTATGCTCATCCCGTTAGGGAATTGAAGCTACGGGGATGAAAAATCGAAAAGTTGTTCCCCTCGAATTTAAAATCGACGGGTCCAAGCGATTCTCTTTATTTTTATTTTAAAACAGGAAAATATAGAGGTGTTAAGATTTCTTGAACTACCCTGTATATATATATATATATATATATATATATATATATATATATATATATATATATATATATATATATATATATAATATATTTTAGGTCTGAAGAAAATTTAACACTTACAGAAGATAACAGTCATCAAAACGTCCCTACACTGTATTTTTCCGGTGAGAAAGCCTCTGACACTACTATGGTGCATTGATGTCGTTATGATGATGCTATAGTTTGTATACATTCTGATATATTCACATGAATATGGGCAACTCGTCTGGGTTAAACCTATTTCTATAGATATATATATATATATATATATATATATATATATATATATATATATATATATATATATATATATATATATATATATATATATATATATATATATATAGTTAGCAGTTAGCATCATGCCTCTAACAGATGTGGACGGTGTGAACGATTGCCCATGAAAACCCGTGGTGGCGATAATAATGAAATTTTGTGTAATTACTGTAATCGCAAAGTCATTGATTTTGTTGAATGTTTTAAGTGTAAGGAATTTTTCCATCCTTCTTGCCTTATCAAAGAAGCCGGTGTGAAATCCTCGACCTGCCAACATGAAGTTAGTGCCAATTCAGGAATTCAGGAAAATACGAGTCCCATGGATATTGAGATTGAGAATAAGTTTCTTAAAATGCAAGTTGAGTATCTTCAGGCCCTGTTGAGTGAATCGCAGAGTAAAAATTTAATTCTTATTGAAAATAACGAACTACTTCGTGATAAACTGAAAAAATGTGAGTGCAGTGAAAAAACGTCTACAGGTAAACAAAGCCGTCATGGTAAAAAACTTGAAAATGTTGCTAATTTGGTGAGAACAAGGAAGGGCTCATCATCCATCTCAGTTTCTGGTGATAACAAACTCGAATCCTCTGATCACGGTACAACGAGCAGAACCACAGAAAACGAATCACTGAAAATTCCCACTGCCAGTTATGCCAACATAACCGCAACTCAACTTTCCGATGCTGTTGCGTCGGCGCTTAGGGCGGCGTCAACGTCAAGCGAAAACGTAAACAATAATAATGAATGGTCTACTGTTTCGAATAACAGAAGAAAATCGAAATCCAACTCAAAGAAAATCAACACTCAGCTAGTTTGCAATGGTGAAAAGCTACAGGAAGGTGACTGCCATACAGGGCGCTACAAGGCGTCGATGGTTATATGTGGAAGAATTTCTGGTGAAGAAGTCTCAGAGGATGACATCAAGAAATATGTTGAAGATATTAATGGCCCGAGTGAAATTCAAGTGAAAAACTGAATACTAAAGGACAGAACTCAGCCTTTAGTGTGGATTTCCCACAGATGAGTCCTTCAAAAGGCTTTCAATAAAGATTTCTGGCCGCAGGGCATAATTCTTAGAAATTTTTTTCAACAATTTTTTCGATTGGAGAATTCAAAGCCCTCATCAAATAACAGCCTCTAGATATGATAGACTGGTTAATTTAAATAGCACCAGGTCGTTGAATGTGATACATCAAAACCTCCGTTCTATTGGGAATGTACTTAACAGATTAGAGAGATTCAGTCAAGATCAGAATGCGGATATCATTGCGGTCACTGAACACTGGAAAAGTATAGAAGAATTGACAGCCTACCATCTACATGGGTATCAACTTGCATCTAGTTACTGCAGAAAGCGAGGAGATCATGGAGGTGTTGCTATTTACAGTTCCAAAAATATTGTGAGTGTTGAAAGACTATATTTAAATCGATTGAGTGTTTTAAGAGTTATTGAATGTGCAGCCTGTGAATGTGTCATTGATGACTTTAAGTTTATTGTTGTTGCAATTTATAGACCCGATACAGCGCCTTACGCTGATGTAGATCTTTTCTGGAGAGGCTTTACACCATTTTGGATACTTTGTGTAGAGAGAATGTAAACTACATTATTGCTGGAGACATGAACATCGACACTTTGGATCGTGGTTGTAAGGTAACAAGAAATTTCATGACATTGTTAGAGTCCTATAATGTGACAATTTCTATAAATGAACCGACCAGAATAACTCCCCATTCTAGTACTTGTCTTGATAATATTTTAACCAATATTGAAGGAGGATTATCCTCTGTAATTGAGGCTCATTTTCGGATCATTGCGCTCAGAAAGTATCTTTCACTTTGAATACAAAGCATTCTATAGTGGCCCCCAGAGAATCAGATCAGTTTGGGAACTATCGACCCATAAGTTTGCTTACAAATTTCTCAAAAATATTCGAAAAATCTTAGCTAACAGGTTTATTAAGTTTTTCAAGAAATTTAAAGTTTTTTCTCATTGTCAGCACGGTTTGTCGGGGAAATGTACTGATACTGCTATATTTGAACTGATTCATGCAGTAACAGAGACTTTGGAATCGGGTTGTATCCCACTTGGGGTATTCCTGGATTTTCAAAGGCTTTTGACTGCGTGCAGCATGATATATTGCTGGAAAAGCTTGAAGCCTGTGGCATCCGAGATAACCAACTACTTCTTATGAAAAGTTACCTGAATGATCGGAAACAGAGACTCGTTACAACAATAGATGATCAAATTTTACGTCCTCTGAACAGAAATTAGTAATGGGTGTCCCCAAGGAAGTATTCTTGGCCCACTTTTTCGTAATATATATAAATGACCTTCCCAACGCTCTTGATGGAGATGTTTACGACTCTCTTGTTATGTTTGCAGATGATACCAATTATCTTGTATCAGATGAAGAGCCTATCTCTGTCACTTCTCATGCGAATGTAGCATTTGAAAAGATTGAAAATGGTGTGTTGATAATCATATTTTGTTGAATATGAGGAAATCGGAAAGTGTTATTTTCATACAGATCAGTCCAAAATTGAAAGAGCCTGCACACTCAAAATAAATGATATCGACATACCTATTAATTCTTCTTGTAAATTTTTGGGAGTTACTTTGGATAGCAATATGAAATGGATCAATCACATTGAGACACTAAGTAAAAAGGCTCCACTCAGTTATTTATACACTGAATGCCCTTAAACATCATGTTGATGAAGAAACATTACTACTTGTTTATTTTTCTAATTTTCAGTCGCTGATGGCCTACGGTTTGATTTTTGGGGTTGCTGCTCGAATGTGAGTAGAATTTTTCGGATCAAAAGTGGGCACTGAGGATCATTTATCGAATGGGTTGTAGGGTTTCTTGTCGAGGTCTTTTCAGAGCAAAAGGATTTATGACCCTTTTGGTCTTTACATTTATAGAAGCTTAGTGTTTGTTAAACAGCATAAAGTCTATTTTTACAACATGTTCAGGACAACAACACTAGACAAATATTTCCTTACCGGTATCCAAAGTGTCGACTGACGCTTACCCAAAAGCAGGCCGAATATACTTGCCTTAGGTTTTTAATGCGTTACCCAGAGCTTTCAGAATATTAGGTGAGATTAATCTGTTCAAGAAAAGGGTTCGCAATTTGATAATAGATTGTGAACTGTATTGTGTGAATGACTTTTACGACTATTGTAAAAATTTTAGTCGTAAATAATCATTTGTATCTTATTGTGACTTGTTCGTCGAATTTTGTATTACATTGTACTAGTGTTTTTACGATAATTCTGTTGAATAAATATTTATATTATTATATTATATTATTATTATATATATATATATATATATATATATATATATATATATATATATATATATATATATATATATATCTCAAAGTTAAGCAAAATAATTTAAGGTCTGGCCTCGAATAGTGAGAACTTATCAGCACGCAATATCTTTACCTTTCTTCAAGCAATATTGATAATTGATTTCTATTTTTCATCATAATTATACTCGAAAAAGATGAAGGAATAATTTTATAAAAATTCATTCTCGTTATAGTTAATCTTTATATTCCTATTAGAATCACATACACACCTCCCTATGTGCCTACATGAGATATTTATCGAAAATGTTAAAGAGTTACCCTACATGTTACGTTCAGTCTCAGCACATACAATGGATGATAATCCTTTAAATATCATACAATGCTATTGTCCACCTAAGACGACGTGGGATACCACCCACTGCCCTCATACATAAAAAATAAGTTACTAAAAAGGAATGGCAGTACATTGTAGTGCCATACTATCGTTATTGGCTCTTTCGAGCCTGAGTTTATCTTCTTTATTGTTAAATCTACCATCTGTAACATAATACCTGGACATAACTTATGCAAGGCATAAAGTCACTAATGAAATTGAAGTCTTATTGTTATCTTTGTTGGGAACAGATCAGGTTTTCAGTAAAAACTGATTTCCTATTCATGTGAATAACATATTGGATCATATCGGCTTGAATCTTTCAACTGAATGTTTAAATTAAATGCTTAGAAATAGATTGAGTATAGCATCTATGCGACGATACTTTCTTCAACGAGCTATTTAAATTTCGTCGGTTCTTTTATTTTTCAACTTATTAAAAGTATTATTCGGAGAAAAATTCTTTAATATTACTTTTATTATCATTACATAATCTATCATTCGATGAATAACACCACAGAACAGTAGTTCTGATGATTAGGTTATTGCACAAATCCTTTAGTTTAGAAAATATGTAACATGGCCCATTCTTGAATGAAACACAACTTCTTTCAAATAATACTTAAATTATTGAATTCTAAAATTGAAAAACTTTTCTTGTAGATGCTTCAGTCAGTGAGCTGTTCTGAATGCTCCAATAGTAGTCAACCATCATGTGTGAGTTCCATTAGCCTTGATAGCGTTCCTCCAGAGTCTGAAGGCTATGGTGAAATCGCTCATTTTGCTGTTAATTGAGATCCCCAATAATTAGCAGCAAAATAGTCTATGCGGTGAAGAAAGAGTGACTTGTTGCTCGTTACATCTTATCATTTGAAAGTGACACATTAGTTGTTTAACGTGTTGAGAATAGTCAGAAATTTTATTATTTCCCAAAATTCTGAACAAGTCGAACCAACTCATTCAACAACATGACTTCTCCTCAATCTCTGTCATAGTTCTGTGAAACTTGTGCTTTCATTAATGATATAATCTGTGGTCCTTCAAAGATTTTCGATTTTAATTTTTCTCCACTCAGTTGTGAAACATTTGGTCGAAGAAAAGGAAACAGTTTCCATTTTTTTAAGAGCTTAAACATATTTTTTCATGAGCCCTAATTTGAATGCAACGGGAGCAATATTATGCGATTCCCCGATACTAAGGTGGATTCAACAGGTTTTGTTTTCCTGGAATTAGCGCTTCCCAAGTGGACCAATCCTTTTTACTCCAGTGAATTTTAGCTCTACTATCCCGAGAGTAGAGAAAACAGGTTCATTTTATAACCACTTAACCCTATGTAGCACAAAAAAAAAAAATTAAAATAAGTAGTGAAAATGTTAATCTTTTTATTCAATTGAAAAGAAACAGAGTCAAAGGAGTGCATCAAAAGGGTAACTTAACTTAGGTGAAACAGTCTAAAACAATTGTTGTTTTTGTTGTAGGATAGAGCAACGCCACATTTCTCGCACATAGTCTGTGAGACACCAGAGTTTTTAGAAATTTACAGCGTATTCGTTTTTCTGTCCAAACAGGCCAGTAACTGGGCTGATCTTGTCTGATTGCCACTGGGGAACATGTTGCGCTGGACCTTTGTGTCGTTTTGCTTTAATTTCTTTCTCGATAGATCGACGGTTATTCACATTCGATGGTATACCAAGCTTGCATAAAGTTGTTGCAACTCCAAGCCGAGTTCGAAAGTTTATCATGCACACCCTTTGCCTTATGCATTCTTTTGTAAAGAAGCCATGGGTTTGCCATGCTCAAATCCAAAATATGATTATCGATTAAATCCACGCCCACCCATGTGGCGATTGTATTCCCCAACAATATTTGGAGGATCAAGTATTATGTACCGCTTGGTCTTCCTTTCATACCTAGTTACCTGGGCTTTTCTCCTACAAAACTTGTTGCCAAATTAACCACCTTGTTATCTTTCCAGGCTACGGTTGATATATCCATACCATTGACATCAACAACATACTCGACGCAATAGCCTCTGTCGTTTTGGACATGTCCTTGTCTGAGGGTAGTTTGCAATCTGGAATTCTGTTTTGAGGTACAGTAGACTTAGTATGTCATTTTTGACAGGTATTTTAGTAGTGGCAAAGACGTAAAGTAATTGTCAAAATATAATCTTTAATTTTGGTTCTGGGGTATTTATCGTGATAGACACATGAGAACATTCGAGGATGCGCCTAAATCAGGTTCTTCGGGCAGTAGCCCATTTTATGAGCCGGTTTTAGGTTCGATTTTGTACGCAAATTCATAAACTCCACTAATGACGTAAATATTATAGCCCAACTTATGAGGCTTTTGGTGTTATAACTTTTAAGTGATTTCTTGCATTTGTAGAGCATATTTGCTCGATGCAAAGATATTGCTCTAAAGGAACTTTGGCAAAGGTTTGGTTTAATTTTTGAACAATTGGTCTAAGTTTGAACAGTCTCAATTCAGGATGTTGGCGAGCCAAATTTAGGAATTTTCATTGAAATGTATGAATTGCCGTATCTTTTCAAACATTTTCACGGGCATTATATCTTGAATTAAAGGAGATCCACTCCTATGACTCGTTACTCGAGGTAATTGAATCAAAGACATGATACGAGGTATGTCAATTGAGATCGCGGAAGTTGACAATGCTACGGCGGTTGGTAACTCTGCAGCGTTCACATTAGTTTTATTTTATTTATTCGGAACAGAATTCATTTCTGCGTCAACCTGTCCAAATCTCGTGCAGATCGGTTGTATACTTCGTGTTTTATTGTCCTTTCAACATCGACCAGTTTTGACCCACCGTCGTGAAGATGAGTTATAAAATAACTGAGCAAAGAATAGTGATTTTGGTGAAATGAAGCGAAACTTCCGTGGAAATTATATAAAATACTTGCAGCCTCTCAGAGTCTAATGCAAGTAGTCTAAAAATATTGAGGTAGATCGCCAGCAGTTCAACTTTGAGCACCCCTAACCTAGAGCAATAACGGCGATCAATTTCCTTGTTGAGGCAACGTCTAGCTATGGCTAGGCACCTTCAGATGCAAATTCGATAAAATAATGAGTAAAAATTTGCACTCAAACGATACGTCATTGTCTCAGGAAATTTGGTTCGAGATCTTGTATAGCAGATCGAGGCCCATCTCTAACCGAAGCACATCAAAGATGCCGATTGAATTTTGCCAAGGAATATATCAATTCGTTAGAAGCTGATCGGGAGAAAATTTCGTCTACGATGAGCCGAGATTTTGTCATTTTCATTACAATCCTCGAAATTAGATGTTCTTGCATAAATCAAGGAGCTTTCCCAGCAGTGATTTTCTAGGTGAAAGTTGATGATTGCCTCTTTTTCGCGTTAAATACAACGGACCCCACTATGACATCTTCTACAAGTTTGAATTTAGTGACATGCTCTGTTAGTATCTTTGTCAGTTTGATTTCTCAGCAGTTATAGGTCGCTACCTAGAATATGAGGATACTAAGGTACAGTCATCTGCTGACCTAAATATTATGTTCTCGGTGGAATAAACCGGATTATCGATCTGCAACAAACAAAGAGTTGAGTATGAAAACCTGGGGTACTCCTTCATCAATCTGAAATCTAACCTTCTGAATCGATCTACCGAAGAGAAAGCTACTAATCAAAACAAGCAATTTTTGAGAAGCCCATATGCTATTTGTTGATGAGAACTGCAGAAATTTTTTCTTGTGTTACAAACTCTTGAAACGTATTAGAAAACACAACTGCTGCATGAGTTTTTGCACTCGTGGGCCATCCTGTTACGTGGATATTTTGAAGATTGGAACGCTGCTTGAACCGATTGAACCAGTCTCTGCTAACGTCGGAGTGGAACCACCTTCATCTTCTTCTATTTTTAGCATTCCACACAAATTTTGCTTTGTGCATATGGAATTGTGAGTGGTGTTTTTTTTATTTAAATATTCAATTCAGACTGCCAAAGAATTCTCCATTTCAGATAAAATATTCAGAAGGAGTTGTACTTATAGGTGTTCAACTTTCGGTGAAGAGTTTAATTTTTCTCGATTTTTACACGATAAATTTGGAAGTTTATGTTGGAAAATAACCTACAGGGCCTTACGAAGTCAGCTGGATAAATGGTTCACAATTTTGATCTTCTGAAAAATTTCAAGAAGGATATCAAGCTCACTGCGGTCGGAACTATCAGCAGAAATAAGCGAGAGTTGCCACTTGATTTTTTTGTCCTGTGAAAAGACCAATAAAAGTTCAATGTTCGCTTTTCTTAAAAATGTGACAATCATTTCTTATATTCCAAAAATAAGTAAAATGTGTTACTCGTCTCTAGTATGCACCATGATGGCCAAATTGATGACACTACTGGAAAACCAGAGATGATTATGATGTATAACACAACAAAGGGAGGAGTTGATACTGTCGACCAGTTAGGTTCTACATACAATTGTGCACGTAATACGCGACGTTGGCCAATGGTTATATTTACTCTCCGTTAAATATTGGTAGCATAAATTCCCTCATCATCTTCAAGAGTAATAATCCGAATTCAAAAATTGAGCGTAGATAATTTTTGAGTTATCTTGTTTTAAGCTCGTAAAACCCTATGTCGAGGTTCGAAGGTTGTCAAAGGGCCTACCAATAACAGCTACTACAAGAATAAATGAAATCCTC
Organism: Cryptolaemus montrouzieri; assembly: GCA_013387265.2. NCBI lineage: Eukaryota > Metazoa > Arthropoda > Insecta > Coleoptera > Coccinellidae > Cryptolaemus > Cryptolaemus montrouzieri. The sequence goes on from JABFTP020000001.1 coordinate 36,927,477, forward strand.
AAAAGGAAAAATCCAACTGAAGAGCACTTAGCGAAGCAGCAACCCCCAGAGCCGACAAAAAACCAACGAGGATGGTGTGTGGTGTGCGATAGGGTAGAATACAGCCCCACGAGATATTTTTGCAAGAGCTGTAAAATATTCTTGAGCCTCGAGCATGCCACTTTAGTGTGTTCGGAATGCTTACAAAACAATCAAGTGGTTGCCGATTGAGTTAGTTAATTTAATTACTTTCTTCAGCTTTCATGAAAATCAAGTTAAGGTTTTTTATATTTTTCTATGTTCCAGTACCTTTTCATCTTGTTCTTTTTGTTACTCAAATGAAATTAATGCTTCAAATATTTTATTCTTTCATTCAAAACCTTTCAAATGGAGGAAAAATAGAAAATCGCGGTGCGGATTTTCACTCTGTGCGTGACCTCTGATGTTACAAAACATAGGGCGACCACAGCAGGGTTAAATATCACTGCAAAAACGTATAGAGATTTTATAGAAGTGCAATATCTCTTGGATTATCAACATTTGATTGGAAACTAGGCGGTTCGTTGTATAGGGCGACAGGAACCCAAACTATGTCCAGCCAGATCACCTGACTTTAACCCCGTAAATATTGTTGTTTCGAGCTATGTAAATCCATAGTTTATCGTAAGCGAATAAACGAGATTTGAAACCGTATTACTGACGCTTGGCAATCTATTACAAACAACCCTAGAATATTCAAAAGGATTCGCCCCTTTTGAACATAACACCCGAATCCGTTGTATATTTTTATTCTTATAGTTTGTATTATTATTTTTCAACAGAAATTATCAAATTGAAATGGTATTGATATCATAAATAATGAAATGAAAGATGATCAAATAATATCATAGTCGTTATGATCAACAGGGCCCGAATCCGTTGTATATTTTCATTCTTATAATTTGTATTATTATTTTTAACAGAAATTATCAAATTGAAATGGTATTGATATCATGAATAATGCAATGAAAGATGATCAAATAATATCATAGTCGTTATGATCAACAGGGCCAACTATATTTCTTAGAGTGTTTTCAGGGTGCTCAAACTTGAACTACTGGCGATCTACCTCAATATTTGTAGACTACTTACAATCGACTCTGAGAGGCTGCAAGCATGTTAGATGCAGGGTTGTCGTACATATACGATACACCCTACCTACTTACCTACCTAGGTAGGGTGTACCGTAGCCTCAATAGATATTAGCTTTCAGCACAATATTCTTCTCTGTAATATCAATGAAAAACTCATACTTATTCAAAATTGCTAGTTAATTGGTTGTTACAAAACAAAAGAGGAACATATAGTGTTAAACTTAACTAAGGAGTTTCATTTGGATGTTGAAGCGTGGCACTGCATGTCCTCAGCATATTTTCATAAGATTATACGTCAGTTAGTCGATTGCGATATTTTGACTTAATTATCTTTATTTCAGAAAATGCAGACTCGCACAAGTAAGTTGACCCAAACATTGCCGTTCGTTTAAGGGCGATTTGTTTCAGATTCGGATATTTATCTTCAGATATACGACACCAGAAATTTGTATCAGATGCTGTAGCTCTGAGATGTATAACTGATATTATCTGCACCAACTCATTTTCAACAGAACATGACTGCTAGTAGCTAGACTGCAGTAGCTAATTCCTCAATGTTTTTACATGAAAAAGGATAACTCATAAATGATTCTATATTTGCCAATTTACTGCAAACATAAAACGCATTTCGAATGGCCCCAAAATATTTGGTAACTCAACCTCATACGTATCATAATTCAACTGAGGAATCCTTGCTTTCAAAGACGGAATATGTTTCAGATCCTTTCTTTTCCGTTGATCTATCATAAGTTGCAATTTACTTTCGAATGAGTGTACTTCGGTAATCATCTCAATAAAAATTTGACATTGTGATGTCAGTCAAAATTGCCGAATTAGTCAGCCATTTTTCGTTTTTCAATATCTGAGTGTCGCGACTCAACCACCTGACGTGCGTGTGAAGAACTAAATCAGTGACTCCCAATCTTCCAACTGCAACTTGAAGAGCCGCCGTGATACGCTACGTGTACGGATGGAATTCACATTTTTTGTTTGAATGCCCATAATTTCCCTAGTGTTTAAAGCGTGGCACTGCATTTCCTCAGCATACTTTTAATAAAATGGTACGTAACCACTACTGCTAATCGAAAGGATGATAACATATGATCGTCAGTTAGCCGATTGCGATATTTTGACTTAATTATCTTCATTTCAGAAAATGCAGACTCGCACAAGTAAGTTGACCCAAACATTGCCGTCCGTTGAAGAGCAATTTGCTTTAGATTCGGATATTTATCTTCAGATATAAGACACCAGAAATTTGTATCAAATGCTGTAGCTCTTAGATGTATATCTGATAAAATCTGCACCAACTCATTTTCAACAGAACATGACTTCATATTAAACTGACTTGCTATTTCAGTATCTAATTCCTCAATGTTTCTACATGAAAAGGATAACTCATAAATGATGCTTTATTTGCCAATTTACTGCAAACATAAAAACGCTTTTTGAATTGCCCCAAAATATTTGGTAATTCAACCTCATACGTATCATAATTCAACTGAGGAATCCTTGCTTTCAGAGAGAGAAAATGTTTCTGATTCTTTTTTACAGTTGATCTATCATAATTTGCAATTTACTTTTGATTACGTGTACTGCGCTAATCATCTCAATAATAGTTTTTCCTTTACCTTGAAGCTCCAAGTTAATGGTATTTAAGTGCATTGTACGTCAGTCAAAAATTCCAAATCAGTCAGCCATTTTTCGTTTTTCAACATCTGAGTATCAGCACCTCTTTCGTCTAGAAAACTGTTATTTCGGACAATAATTTTTGAAATCTTCCTAACAATTGACTCAACCACCTGATGTCCATGTGAAGAACTAAATTAGTGTGCTCAGTTGACTCTCTATCTTCCAACTGCAACTTAAAGAGCCACCGTTGCACGGATGGAATTCACAATTTTGTTCCAATGACTATAATTTCCTCCGTGTTCAAAACTTTTGAACATAAAACTTGTTGCTGTATAATGCAGTGGAATGAAAAAATTAAAAAATTCATTAGCTCGACACAATGCCACAAAACCATTTTTGTTTCCAATCATTACAGGTGCTCCATCGGTTGTAATGCACACTAATATTGGTATCTTGTAGCTTTTCATAGAATTGAAGAAAACGTCATATATATCCACGCCACGGGTCTTCCTCTTCAGAGGAATGATTATAAGAAACTCTTCCTCGGCCCTCATGTCATTGTATACCATTCGAATAAAAATACAGAGCTGGGCAGTGTCTGCCGTATCGGTGGATTCGTCAAACTGTATGTGTAAATTTTATGATATCATGTTTTAGTTTATCTGCCATGTCTTGACTAATGACTTCAATACACTTTGTGACTGTCGGACGAGATAACTGAAATTCTCTAATAGCAGACATGATTTCTATAATATTTTTAAAATTACCAAAAAAAGTCTCACCCACTTCAATAAATGATTCCTTCACAATCGATACATCTTCGACTAGTTTCTTATGTATCGCCAATATATGAGGTATTTTAAATGGCGCGATCGTAGCAGCTTTTGATTGTTTGGCTGGTCTTATTAACATGGTTTGTTTTTTTCAAACAACGTACTTTTCGGTTTCTTAATTCACTCTGTGGCGGAAAATCCATTTCATGATTTTTATGAACCGTTTTATGATGCCTCTCTAAAAATACGTTTAGGTATTGCAACTGACGGACGACAAATAAGAAAAATGCACTTACCTTTCACTAAACAAAAGAGAAATTCTTTCTCCCAATCATTATTGAAATGATACGTTTTAGATTTCTTCGCTGCACTCATTTTGTACTACTTAATAATAAACTTTGTATTGACGTAGTATTGCCTTCAAGTTACAATTCATAATGACTCTAATTCCTGCAGGCGCAACATTTATATCGGCGTGAACAAAAGCCACGAATGTTTCCTCAAACGCGCTGCCCGAAATTTCTAGAAAAGCGGCAAGAATAAAAGAGCGGGTTTTCTTTGACAAATACCGCGCGTTCCTTTGATAAAGCCGCCTTTTGCTGCTAGCAGAGTGTTCTTTTATAACGCAATGAATTTTTGTAGTTTAGTTACCTACTTATTAAAATTTTTTTTTCTCAAGATCCACTCAAAAGACATCGACTGGTCGATCTCGATCGACCGTTTGAGCACCCTGCTCTAGGTCGTCCTTACCCAGGTCTCCTGTCATGACTACCAGTGTTCCTCTACCTGCGGATTACTCTGGAAACAGTTGAATAGGACATACGAAATTTTTGTCCTTTGGCATTTGTATTATTAGCGATAATTGAAATTTTAAAGATATGTTACTCGCAAAAATTGATCATCAACTACTGTTATCAATATTTGGTGTTTTCTTGTGAAACTTCAATTTCTTTCTTTCATTTCATGCCACATGAGAAGAACAAGTATCAGATATCTGGTATAGAATTTTAGTATCTTTGCAAGTAATTGATATACATTACTTAAAAATGAGATATATGGCCCTAGAATCTCAATAGATGAGATAGTAGCAAGGAGAGGTGCCTATAATAATGAGCAAAATGAACTAATTTTTCAACAAAATGGTTGATAAACAAAAAGGAGATTGTTTGTCCCACAAGTCAATTATTTGATATATCAACAATGTGGTTTTAAGACAAATGTTTTGTGCACTACTGGTAATTCACTTAAAAAATATGGAAGCACACAGGTACATATCTCTCGCCCATTGGATAACAGAGGTTATCATTATTTGCTCATTGTGCAAGTTTGTTTGTTACAGAGAGGGTTTATATAAATAATGAAATAAATGCTAAATACCAATAGTGAAAGATTGTATATGGTGTATTTTCTTTGGACTGGTTTATTTTTGATATTAATAACGTTCAATGTTTTAGTGGTGGAAAATATTTCAGCTTTTATTAGTCTTAAATAGAGTCGATAAGTAATTAATTTTGGTTTTCCAAATAAAATAAATTGAAAAAATACCACCACAGGTTTATAATCTAACCTAATATATCCTTTGCAGTTTCTGTTTTTGCTTCATTTTTATTCGTAGGAAATATTTTATAATAATAATGTCCATTTATTGTATAGGTTATCTGCCGAAGTAAATAATTAGCTAGCTGATTGTTTCTTTCATGAACGAAGAAAAATTTTAAAATCGAAAAGAGGGCCATAAGAAAGAGAGAAATTAGACCAATCTTTTTCATTTTAGCTTGGAAATCATTACATGAAGATAGTCCACATACTTACCATCATTAATATCAATATGTATATATGAATATTCATATTTTGATATAATTTTTTAAACACAAGTTCATTTAACATATAGTAAAATAAATTATTCGACAAACCGATAGATGCCATGCTGTACTGTACATTTTTTCCATTTCATTGAAGCCTATTCATTCAAACTATATTTTTCATTAATCGCTCGATAACATAAACGGGACAATGAAAACACAATAGAAAACAACATTCTATACTCCACAAATCCCCACACCCCACGGCGTTTAATGACGGAACTGCCAGAAGCGACCTCATTAGAAAAAATGTGACATGTGGTTTGGCCTGAAGGGTACAGAAACCCGATTCCGCATTTTGCTACAACCAGAGTAGGGCTCGAATGACAAATAATTGAAAGATACATCTATTGACGAGACTCATTTTGCTGAGTGGATCGAGTGTACGTTTTACCCCTTTTCCACCCCACAAACAACTGCCGACGCGTACAACTCACTCAGCGCGATATTATTTTATTTTTCGGCGGGTTAAAAAACCCTTCATCGTGAACTCGTAATCATGTAATATTGAATTCTTGAGAGTTGAAGCTCGTTTTGAATCAGGATAGAAAAATGAAATGTAATTAGATGAGATTCGATATTTCCAGCATTCATACAGGGTGATTCAGGAGGAGAGGGAGATATTTTGTGGGGTGATAGGAAACGCTCTCAGTGTATCGTAATCGTACTTTTTCAATCGTCGCGCTCTCCTTCGGATGTTTTTATGAAATTAGTAGATTTTCTTGCCTCATAACTCTTAAACGACTAAATCAATTTGGATGAAAATTTCAACGATGAGTTCGAACAATGAGGTCTATCAATTTTCTGATTTCATTCCAAACCAGGAACGGATCGAAAAACATTGTTTTTTCGTTTAAATGCCCAAATTGTCCTGTATATTATTAGAATAAAAAATAATAGATATTTGTAAACTAGAAATATGGATGATCCAAACAACATAAAACACATTTTCATCACACGTTGAGTATTGTGTGGATTCGATAATTTGCAAAAATATTTGTCCTCTGACTCTTCGGATCGTAGGGACAAAATCGAAAAACAACATTATAGCGCTCACACAAAATATCCAGTGTGATTCAGTGTGAAATCTTAAAAGATCGTTTAATACCGTCTAAAACACATTTTATCACACCTCGCGAATTTTGCGAAGAAGAGTTGATGTTTTAATACTGTATTTTCTTTGGTCAATTCGCTGTAACATCTACTCATCTAAGTTTTAGGAGAGAAGAAAAGTTCTAAAAGAAATCATTTTAACACTTTAGAGTTATCCAATAATATAACGATAATTCGGGTGAATGATAGTTTTTATCACATAGTTTTATTAAGGAATAAATATTGCCATTTTATCCAATAACGCATGGAAAAACACACCTGGAACATTAAAATGAAATAGGAACTCGGGTACCTAAACAAAGCGACAGTCGGTTCAAATCAGGTGCTCGAAATGGTTTCCTTCTTGTTCAATGCATTTTCTTGCCCTTTTTACAGTGCTACCATTGGATCTTCGAATTAGGTTCATATTATTTCTTAGAATTTCACAACTATCCATAATTCTCTGGATCAAATGTTCTCTTGACAGTATTTTAATTTGATAAACATATCTTTTAAATGGGGGGAGCTCTATCGTGTTGGAAATAGATTTCTCGTATTTCAATTCCATTCAGGAGATCTAGTTAGCGTATTCTGAAGTAACTCTAAGTAGATGTTTCCAATTAGTCTATCTTCGAAGAAATGAGGACCAACCAAAAAATCATTCACCATTCCCAAGCAAATAATCACTGAAAACCTACGTTGAAAATGTTTTTAGCGTGTTAGTCTAGAATTTTCCTGTGCCCACCGCTTTTCAAAAAAGTGGCCTCATCGCTAAATAATATTCTATACACATGAGGCTGATGTTCAACGATCCAATGGCAAAATGTCAGACGGAGGTTGTAGTCATTTACTTGAACTTTTTGATGATGGTATTCCTAATTTTTCAAAACTAGCCAACTTGTTTTTTGTGTCAAACCTAGATCACAAGCGATTTTTCTTGTATCGTTTGAGGCTCATTTACAATAACTTGGAAAACTTCATAAGCCGGCTGAATATTTGCTCTTTCTAGCTTTACGCTAGAAACAGAAGAGTTCGAGAAAAAGTCTTACTATTCGAATATCTGCGTAGGGGAAAACGCCTTCGGTATTCTAATCTAGCAGAATTGCCACTTCCATTGCTAAATTCATGAGTAAATACCATATCTGCATTTTCTTCATTCGAAAATAGAAAAGGCATAATCTGTCAGCTGGAAAAATGGTTTTTCAGCAAAAAATCGAACGACTAGCAAGAATAAACACTTTATATAATACATAAGAAGAGGAATTCAAATGATATTAACACTGAGAGTAAAACAAAAGTACCAGTAGAAATAGCTGACATTTCGTATTTATTATGTGACCACTGAAAATTTGGAAACATTTTCTTTGTTCCTGGATAACAGAGTTATTACATGTTTATGGTTACTACATTATGGAAAGACAAATAATTTCTTAACATGTGAATAAAAATGAACATTTAGATTGTTGTGATCTGAAAATTTGATAGTAATCATCATCCATGAAAGCTTGCTGACATAGAATTCAATGTGAATATAAAGGAGTGACCCATTTTTCGGGAGAGGTTTTTATGGAATATTTGGTATGTCAAGTAATACTCTGCACGTACGTCCGCATCGTAGTCAACTTATTTTCTACATTTTGCCAACTTCATTCGTCAAATATTTAATGATCGGTGAGAGATATCGAATTATGAGCAAGAACCGAATTTCATGAGTGTTGTTCGAAGTGATATGGTTACCTATATTGAATGTAACAACCTGTAAACTTTTTCAACTAAAATCTAACATGTTTCATCAATTGCAATTGTATCTTATTTTACATCAATTCAAACGTTAATCACCGAGTATTCAGAATTGTATCTGAGGATTGGACTGAAAACCGACATTTTTCCGAATTGAATATTTTTTCAATAAAATACGTAAGGTGTGATAAAAGTGTTCTGGTGACATAATGAAAGAGGTACCTTTTATTATTCTGATGATGTATTCAGAATACTGCTTGAGTGAGTACAGGGTGTTGTTTTATCATCTATTCATAAAATTGAATTTCTAGTTCCGGCCTGTATGAAAGAACAAATTTTCTCTGCGAATAATTGGACTACTATATGACACATCATGAAATTTCCATTCAAATTGGACCAACTATTTCAGAGTTATGATGTCTGGAAAATTTATCTAGCTCACAATAAACAGCCTGTAAATCCGAAATATAGTCGTGTAAGTCAAAAGATGTATCATTCCGACACACCAGGAATGTTGCCAACCACCACCGCTAATATCTCTCTCTCCTGAATCACCCTGTATATTCACAAGGTTATTCCCCAATCAATTTTATGACGAAACTTTCCATGAACATATGTCCGCAAACTTTTCGTTACCGAAATACAGGGTGTTGAAATCTTCAGATTTTCCAGTTTTTTATGATTACCTCAGATACTCAGTTCAAATTTGGCACATAGTTGTCTTTTTAAACCTAAATCTACATGAGATCACAGAAACAATTATAGAAATCTACAGGGTGGTACTACTTCAGAGATCACGTGTCCTTCCTCCTCTACAACTATTTTTTATGAATTTTCAAATAATTATTGATCTTTTTGAAAAGCCAGTTTTCGTAAAAAGTTTAATTTCATGTGTACGGTGGATACAATAATCGTTCGGTGATTTATTTCACTAGTTAACGACTGTCATGTTGATTCCTATCATTGACTTTTCTAAATTAATTGTTATTAATAAATTTTTGTTGATATCTAGCTGATATATCTTAACTTAAATATCCTCCTCTTCCTGGTTCATGATACCATAAGGGTTTTGTAGGGTTTATACCAAGTTTCTCTCCTTTACACACCCCTGAATTGCCGACATAGCCTCCTGAAGTCTGTCGGAAAGATTGCTTCATCTCCGACAGCCAGAATGACTATATCATCAGCGTATGCTTGTACATAAACATCCAGTTCGACAATTATTGCCAGATGATCATCAACTAGCAGGAACCACAACAGTGGGAAAGAATTCCACCCTGTGGGCAGCCCATACCAGCCACAAAGTGACTACTTCTCCTTTCAGTGAAGTATTGACCACTCCGGCATTCAGCATGTTACTAATCCATTCCGCAATAATATTTGGTACTCATCTGGCTCTCGTAACTCCATACAGCGAGCCAGTGGGCGCTACATTAAACGTACCTTCAATATCCATGAAGGCTCCAGCTGAAGTCTCCTTGTGGTCCAGAGACTGTGTGATCCTCTCGACTAAGTTGCTAAGTACCAGATTGATTGATTTACCTTTTTGATAGGCGTATTGATGTTCAATCAGATGCCTCAGCGCTAACAACTCGGTCCGATGTATCCATCTAACACCTTCTCCAGGGTTTTCAAAACAAAGACGCAAGACTAATCGGTCTAATCGACTTAGATTGTGAGTTCGATTTACCCACCTTAGGGATGTACACACCCTGATTCTTCGACAGCTGGCCGGGATAACATTTCAGGAAAGACTTGACCGGAAGAGCCTAATGAAGTATGGGAGGAGGACATCCACCCCTGTTATAATAGGGCAGGCATGATGCCATCCTTTCCAGGAGCTTTGAATGGCTTAAATGAGCGAATCGCCCCACCTGATTGCTCCGAGCTTGATGATCGTTCTTGCGTTCTTCCAATCGTCCTTTTTCGGCATTTTCACAAGACCCTTCAGAGCGACGATGTAACAGCTTTCACTGATATCAGCATGTACTCAGCACTCCCAAGTGTTTAATTCTCAAGAAAATTTATCAATTTGAGATATTGATAAATATCAATGTTATGTAGGGAACAATTGTTTTTATCAGAATCATCTGGTAATGATAAATCTGTTTCACATTAGTTGTGCATTTTTGCAATACTTTAATCACTGTCGTCGTTTGTTAGACAAACATTCAAAACGGATCACTTTATTGATGAGTGTGTGAGCGGCCAGGATTTTCAATGTGAACAGAGAGGACACCAGTATGTTTTGTATATGAAATTGCAGTTTTGGGCCACCTTCAACAGACTAAAGGATCGTGGGACATCACCAATTTCGCCTTTATAAAGTGAATTTAATTCATGAAATTAACGAAGTCGATTTTGTTAACCGCTTGCAATTTTATGCAATTTTAAGTGAAAATATTAACGATTCTTCACATATTGAATAATACCTGTTCTTCTGACGAGAGTACTGTTATCGTGTTCAGTACGCTATAGATGGCACTAGGCCCTCCAACTAATCGTGTTACCGTGTTTACTATGCTTTCAAACCATAGATCGTCTTGTAGGCCACACGTACTCTGTGCCTACCTGGCCCGAGGTTTAAATTTCCGTGCATTCCTGAGGCTCGCTCTTTTCATTCGCCGACCTCATTCAGGTCACATGATTTTCGTAGATCGTCTGTAGCACTCGTTGCTACGAGTTGACTCTACAGACAATCCACGCCATCTGCCATATTGCCAAACCGCCGTTGTCTACGATTAAACTACGTGTTTTATTTAATTTCACATTTACGCTTACAACGGTTTTGTTTATGTAGACCACCGACGTTCTTTTCTTCGTGTGTGTGACCTCATTCCGGTAGCAGTATCTTCTATCTTCAATGGTGAAGTGAATAGGCATGATTGTCGATACCCAGAATCCCCATTGGTTCACACAGGCATACACACAAACGACTCAGAAATTGAATGTATGGGCTGGAATTTATGTAACCATTTTGTAGCAGATTTATGCATTTTTCCTATAGAGACTCATCTGCAGGTATTGGAAATATCAATAAATCCCAAGCTCATTCTCCTACAGCCAATGAGATACGTTTCCAGTAAGATGATACTCTTGCACACTTCGATGTTCGTGAGCGACGATATTTGGATGAGAATTTCCCAGGTTGGTGGATGGGTAGAAGAGAGTGGCCAGCCAGTTCACCGGATTTGAACCTTATAGTTTTCTTTTATGAGGTCATCGCAAATCGAGAGTTCATGCTAAAACTGGAAAGAGCTGTGGAAAAGAATTGTCACCGAATGCCGACTATTGACACTAGAAGTTCTTCAAAATGTATGAAGAGAATTCGAGAATCATTTGTATCATTATATGGAGGTAGAAAGAGGTCATTTTGAGCATTTATTTTTTGATTTTTAGCATTGTAAAATTTTTGTTGAAATACAAACTTTCGTTGTGTTAGATCTATCTGTATGATACTAAATGTTCATAAAAATTATATTTTTGTATGGAGAATTGAAAGACCCTTCAAAAGGTATGACACTCGTCCCACTTTCCCTAATACAAAACGCATATCTGGCCTTTGGGTCCAAATGTAAAACCGGTGATCATCACGATGATATGAATTTCGCAAACTACGAATAATGGTTGAGAGAAAAACTTATTCCAAATTTACCACAAAATGTGTATTAGTGATCGATAACACCTCATATTAAAATGTACAAACAGAAAAACACCCGAACATCGCTTCCCGAAAAATGAAATGAAAGAGTGGCTGCTACGTCGTAATATTGCCCTCGCAGATGTGATACTCAAAGCAAAACTTTATAATTTAATTGAATTGCACAAACCCAGATATAAAACGTGTATTGACAAATTCCTGAATGATCAGGGCCACAATGTACTTAGACTTCCCCATAACACCCTGACTTAAACCCGATTGAAAATTTTGGGTAGCCATGAAAGTGTATGTAGCTGACAGGAATGTTGAGTTCTTAATGATTAATGCGGAAAAACTGTCCGATGAGTTTTTCTCTTCGTTTTCTCCAGGTCAGTGGGTATCGTTATGCGAGAATACGCAGAAAATCGAACAATATTTATCGAAGAATTATTATTCAAGGAAAATATTTAACCTTCCCTACAATGTTAAATATTCTCCCTTGAAGGAGCTAGTTTTCGGATCTACCCTTCATAATAACCGTCAACCGGGGCCGCAGAGCTGTGGTACAGCATTGTCGGATGTCATGAATATGAGCAATGGACTGCAGTTTCGGTCTCATTTGATCTCGTCAGCATTGACAACCCATTCACAAGATCCGGCCATGCCGCCACCTACTCATCTCAATTCGTTGGAACGAAAGTAATCATGTGAATGTTACTGCGCTCTCCAACGAACCGAGGCAGAGGCTCGCGGGGCGATGGTTAAGTAGCCTCTGTCTTTACATTTTACTTTCGCTGATGTTATGAATGGGTAGGCAATGCTGACGAGATCAAATGAGACCGGAACAGCAGTCCATTGCTCCTATTCATGACATCCAACCGTGCTGTACCACTGCTCTGTGCCCCCGGTTGACGGTGATTATGAAACTAGCTCCTTCAAGAGAAAATATTTAACATTTTACGAAAGGATGAATATTGTTCCTTGAATAATAATTTCTTCGGTGTATCTACACAATGCGAAATCTCGCATATAGTAATTTTTGTGTGAGGTGTAATTTTGTGAGATGAACAATATTTTATGGAGCAAGAACCTATGCTGGATGACGTTATCGACGGTTTCATAATTACTTTGCAAGCAGACGATAATGACAGCAACAGCGAGTCTTTCAGTTCTGGTGGAGAACTACCTGACAGAAATTTTTTCACTTTCGTTATTTAACTCAGTTCAGAACAGTTTAATTATTTGGGTGTAACAGTATCACGAACAGTGAATGAAAGAGTTGAGACTCAAGATGGAATAGCTAAAGGCATGTAATATGTTGTACGGTGTCTTAAGGTCGAGAGCATATGGTCTGTGGTAACTTTTGCTTGTGAATTATGAAAATTGAATCAGAAAGGAACATATACGCTCGAAGTTTTTGAAAAGAGAATACTAAGACGAAGTTTTGGCAGGAAGAAAGATATTCATTGGGTAAGAAGAACAAATTACGAAGTACGAGAATTATATGGATACCCTGCAATCACAAATGTAGCAAGAGCACAGAGGATGAGATGGCTGGGACATGTATTCAGGCTTGAAGATGAAAGACCAACAAAACAAGTCTTAACTAGGGAAGGTACAGGAAGAAGAGGTAGAGGCTGATCATGAATAGAATGGATCAAGGTGATGAAGAAAGGAATGTGTGTTTGTTATTGTTCGTTGCTTTCTCTAGGTCCGGTAGCGGGTTCGCCATCTCGATTCATAGAGGTGACTCTCGTCGGTATGTACGGGAAGCGTCTTTACTAGAATCGTTAGGGTACCCTGATGTAGCTGGTTAGGATGCTGAAAAGAAACATGTGACACTGATGAGCTCCTAATAAGGACGAAACTACAGTCTGCTACTTCGTTTCTCGGCATCTTGTTTAGTTGTATTTTTGTGGCTTCTGGGGCTGCGAGCTTGGCGGGAAGATTTGAGAACTAGATCTTGTTAGGAAGGATTATTCATTGATCTACGGATTTTGAATAATTTGTCTTGTCTCCAGTTTACATATGATAACTACTTGCGAAGTTATCGCGGAAAATATTCGTCTCATCAAATATTTACTGACAGGAGGTTTTATCCTGGAAAAAGAAGGCATAGAGCACCAAATCCAACGAGATTCTTTCGCTCGTTTTCAACAATTGTTGTGATTCACGGACCTGCGAAATATGTTCCTCAAGTGTTGGAATTTTTAATGTTCTCACATCTGTTTGTTATTGTTCGTTGCATTCTCGAAGTCTGGTAGCGGGTTCACCGTCTCGGTCCATAAGGGCGACTCTCATACGTATGTACGAGATGCGTCTTTTCTGGAATCGTAAGAGTACCCGGATGTAGCTGGTTAGGATGTGGAGAAGCGATATACGACGCTGATGAGCTCCTAATAAGGACGAATATGCAGTCTGCTGCTATATATATATATATATATATATATATATATATATATATATATATATATATATATATATATATATATATATATATATATATATATATATATATATATATATATATATATATTTCTTTTTTTCATATTTTGATTTTTGCGTCGGCAGCTTCTCGGTTATATTATTTGCATAATTTGTAATGTCAGACAGAATATCTTCAGGTTCTATATCTGATGCACTCGATTTCCCACTCATAATCTTATTTAAATAATAACCTTCTCGAAGATAATAATTATGATGTGGACATTAACATCTGACACTGACGCTCTTTCGAAATTCATGGCAATCAGTCAAGTGTTTTAGAATAAATATTCAAAGAGTCAAATTGCTCAAATTTTATTTTTAAAAATGATTTCAGAATTATTACATCTAGTAATGGTCGTTGAGAATAGAAAATTTTCTAACTAGGTTTGAATGAAAAAATTAGATACGAGTGGAAAATTCAATTAGCAATTATAGAGAATTTCATTCTTACCGAGTAAGGGACCGTATTTTAACCCCAACCTCGAATTATAAATCAAAATAGATGTCCCACATTTATTATTGCTTTTAGGATGAATATTTTGATAGAGCTGGGAATTTCCATTTTTAATAAATCACCAAACAGTGCATTTTCAGAAAATGACTCGTTTTCTTTTCTGGCTGCTAAGATCTGAACAGTGCATAAAACTTCTCATATTCTGATTTTCACTTTTGCGGCTCCAGATTTTTAATGTATTATTTGTATAATTTATAATTTCAGGTGGATTATTTTCAAGTTCTATATTTAATGCAGTGGATTTTTCATTCATAATCTCATTGAAACATTAACTTTTCGAAGATAATTATTATGATGTTGACATCTACAGCTGATACTGACGCTGTTTTAAAATTTACGGCAATCAAAGACTGTCATGAATTTGAAAGAAAATATATGAAGAAGACTTAAAAGTCGAACGTTTTAGAATAAATATTCAAACTCAGGAGTGACAATGTTTAAATTCTTTCATTAAAAATAATTTAAGAATTATAACATTCAATGATGGTCGTGGAGAAAATCAATTTACATATACAAATATTGAAAAGATAGTTTACATTAAGCGGCGTGCGGAGCTCATTAAAGATTAAAATGAAAATTTCCGATGGAATTAACCTTATCTTGCGGAATCCGCCTTACAATTATTGAGAGAAAATATATTCCGCAAAACTTAAATTCATATACTGAATGAAATAAGTAACGAACAATTCATAGAAGATATTGAAACAAAATCTTTCAGTATACTTCCTCAGACTATATGACTATAAAATCTTCTTCTTCTTCTTCTTGAGCCTGTAGCCATTCGTCCTGGACGAAGGCTTCCTACCTCTTCGACGCGGAGTGGTCATGGGTGCGCTGCATCCATTGTCTCCCCGCGATCCACCGGATGTCATCTCGCCATCTTCTCTGGGGCCTTCCACGCTAATCTGCGTCGTAAGGGTCGCCAAACCGCTTGGTCCATCTGTCGTCGCTGCTACGCGCCACGTATCCCGCCCATTGCCATTTCAGCCCAGCAGCAGTCGCTACTACGTCCTCAACCTTAGTCTTTTATCGTATGACGTCATTCCTGACTCGATGACAGATGCTTATGCCCAGCATGCAGCGCTCAATTGCCCTCTGTGCCACTCTTAGCTTTTCCGCACCTCTTATTGTCAGTGTTATGGTCTCTATACCATATGTCATAATCGGTAGGACAGACGCATTATAGGCCTTTCGTTTGAGATTTATTGGTAACTTCCTATCTCTAATAATGTGTTTTAGGTTGCTGAGTGCTGCTCAGGCAAGTCCTATTCTTCTGTTTTGATCTGCCGTTTGATTTTCGCTGCCAAGCTGGATTTTGTGACCAAGGTAGACATGGTCTTTTAAGTTCTCAAGTGCTGAATTTTCCACCACAATTATATTTGGTGGACGGGCAATGACTTTTGTTTTACGTAGGTTCATCTTAAGGCCGACTTTCTTGGATGTATCATTTAGTTGTTGGAGCATGGCTTCCAGTTCTTTGGGATCTGTGTGAATAAACACAATATCGTCAGCAAAACGCAGATGGCTTAAGTAAGATCCATCTATGTTAATTCCTCTTTCCTCTTAGTTCAGCTCCTCATGGCGTACTCGAGTGCAAGAAAAAACAGCGTCAGGGATATGGTATGCCTCGCCCTCTCATTATAGGGATATCTCCATCTTCCAGTCTTCATTAAGGGTGACTTTCGGGCTTGCAATGTTGTACATCTCTTCAATTAAGTTTGTATACCTTGAGTCTATCCGCACTTGGTTCATACCTTCCAGGACTGCCCAGACCTCGATACTGTCAAAAGCTTATTCATTGTCCACCAAGTTGCCTGGCATATTATATTCGTTGCACTTCTCCACCAAAGTTCGCAGTGAATGAATATGTCAATTGGGCTGAAACCGTTCCTGAAACCCGCTTGCTCGTTCGGCTGGTAAGAATCTAATTTTTCGTTAACCTCTTGGTTAGTATCTTAGCCAGAAACTTGTAGAGAACACTCAATAAGCTGATCGGTTGGTAATGGCCTATGCAAGCTGCAGTACCCTTCTTGTATAATACGACCACTCCGGCGCTCTTCCACTTCTCAGGAATTCTTCCTCTTCAAGGCACAGCATGCAGAGAGCTATCTCCAGCTGGTCCCTCCTTTTGAGCATTTCAGCGGTGACTGCCCTCCTGGACTCTTTCTGCTTTTCATCTGATTGATTTCGGCTCTGGCTTCACATCTCGTAACTTCCGGCAGGTCTTCCGAACCCACATTCAGAGCCTTATCAATGCGCAGTCACCACGTGATGGAGCAGGAACATTTTTAGAATATAACTTTTTGTAGAAGTCTTGTATTATGTTAATTATTTCGGTTTTTCATATTTAGCATTATTGTTGGCGTCCTTCAACTTGTGTATTCCAACTTTACCTTTGGAAAGATTCTTTCTGAGTCTCCTTGAAATCATGTTATCTTCTATTGCCTGCTCCACCATTTGTGTTTGATTATTTCTATCATCTCTACGTATTGCCTTCTTCATAATCTTGTTTAGCTCCTAGTACTCTTGAGACTTCCTGTTTGTGTTCCGTATCCTTTCTATAAGAGCTAGCGTTGTAGGGGAAAGTTTTGAATTTTGAATCCTCCGTCTACCACATACTTTATTTGTAGAAGTAATTAGTCCATCAGTTATAATATTGCACACTTCGATGAGGTCAGTAGACATTTATTTGCGACAGATTCGCACTGAGGTTTTTTGAAATTCATTGTATTATAGCTAGTTATTGTATTTTCATAGTTTGCAGTAGATTAGTATCTCTTATATATAGTTTGTATTTGGTTGATACAAGTATGTACGAGCACTGTACCCGAAGTTTTGGTACTACTTTGTCGAAAAAAACATTTTTATCTGGCTTTACCTGTATTTGTTTAGATGTTGGGCCAAAATCTTTAGCTTTTATCATTTTTAGTGTGGGGCCGATACAGAGGAACTGGAACTGGAAGAGGGAAGATGGGTCGAGTGATACTTCGAAAGAAAATATTATCTTCGTCTGCATCTCCGTGAACGAATTTTCATATTAGATTGAAAACTGTAGAAGATACAGAGTGAGCTACTGAAAAATAGAGGATACTAGGAAAATAGGGATATTAGGCCTGCCCTAGGGGTTGAAATTCGAGATGAGGGTGATTTCGGAAGATGAATCTATTCCAGTTTTCGCACTAATACTCCAATAGTCTTGGGGCGATAGTCTTCTCTATTTTCAGTGGCTCACTCTATATCTTCTACAGTTTTCAATCAGAAACGAAAATTCTTTCACGGGAATGCAGACAAAGATAATACCTTTCTTTCGAGTTATCACTGACCCATCTATCCTCTTCCAAATTTTCAAGAGTTGTCACTGGGTTGTTCCATGTTACCTCACTGAGACTTGAATAGTCTCAGGAAATAGTCTTCCTATCTTTCAGTTGCTCACCCTGTATCTTTTACAGTTTTCAATTAAAATGAAAATTTGTACAAGGTAATGTAGACAAAGATACCATCTTACTTTTTAGTCATCACTCGACCCATCTTCTCTATTCAAAATATTCAAGGATTGCAACCCCGCTTATGGGGTTGACATTTCAAACAAGTATTGTACCCCAAAAGATGTCCCTTTGAAACAAAAATTGACATGTTTTTGCGTTTTGATCAGAAAAGAATATCTTGGTAGATATAGCCTCTGTTTAGTTTTCGTTGAAGCACCCTGTATACTTAACTATTTATAGTCACTCAAATTTATCATTTACAATTTCTGTTATATGTGTATACAATTTATGACATATCATGTAATCTTTGATGATAAATATATTCATTCAATTCTTATTCTACTGAGGTGGTTGAAGGCTCCTAGCTTCGACGGTGCAACCACATCAAAAGTGCTACTGCGTGTTTACACCCACCTTTACTGGCGGCACAATCATCACATGTTACATTTAAAATTCTTCATCTTCTTTGCATACCAAGCTGCAATGACACGGTTTTGTACGTACTCGGTGTTCTGGTGTGATTCTACACTTTACGGTACCTATTCTTTTATTTGAACGTAACCTACGGCATCATCACCATAGTATTCTCGTGCCGACCTGAAATAGGAAACAGTCACAGAATGTCATAAAGTGTATGTATACATACTTTTTGTAATAAGTGAGATATCACAAAAAGATTTAGTACACCTGTCCGAACAAAATTCATAATAACAATAGGTAGCAAACTAATAAATTCATCTATCATTGTCTATGTAATTAACTAAGAGTATTTGTAATGATATAACATGAAATGCATGTGATTAAACAATATATAGATAGATTTTAATAGATAAAATGCTTTGGGAAGTAGGGGTTGCACTGCGGCTGTGAGGTTCCATTCGGTACCTTGTTACTTTGTAAGCAAACATAAGACGGAAGCTATACTTCTATCTGGAAGAAAGAAATGTGGACATATAGAAGTAATGTTGGAGGAAGTTATGATAACTCCAGGAAAACCCTTAAATATCTGGTGTTGGACAGGAATTTGAGCTTTGGAGAACATATTATTCAGAGAGCAATCAGAGCTGGTGCCCAGAATTGGTGGAGGAGGCCAAAATTAGAGGAAAATTCTGAGCAGTGTAGTGGACTCAATTTTCATATATGCCGCTCCTGTGTGGTGGAAGACACTTCAAGTAGGTAAGTACAAAATAGTGGCTGAGCGCCTAAGAAGGAAAGTGGCAATTGAAATATCCCGTGCCTATAGGACTGTCTCTACAACAGCGCTGAAGGTAAAAGCAGGAACGATTCGTTCAGATATGTTAGCAAAGGAGAGAACAGCACTTATGGGATTGCTAAGGAAAACAAGCTGAAGGAAAGAATAATCACAGTGGAAATATGGCAGGAAAGATGGTTGTTAGAAACGGACGGAGCTTGGACAAGGAGGTTGATAACGAACCTGGTCCCCTGGTACAACAGGATGCATTTAGAGGTAGATTACCACATCTCTCAGCTCATCTCGGGACATGGATGCTACCAATTCTATCTGCACAAAATAGATAAGGCTGCGAGCGCTCATTGCCGCTATTGTAGAGAGATTGATACGGCGCAGCATACTGGTATCCAGTGCATCAGATGCGAAAAACACAGAAGGAAATGAACAAGAAAATAGGATGGTGGTGACCGAGGACACCATTGTTAACTGTATGTTGGCGTCGCAGGAGAATTAGCAGGCTGTCAATAAATATGCTGTGGAAGTCATGGAAAGGAAGGAACAAAACGAACGGAAAGGCGGAGCGGAAAGGAAATAAATGACTCTAATGGCAAGTATGCATGGAAGTAATGCAAAAGCGTTACCCATGCATATCTTGGAAAACAGAAGGACTTTGGTTACGGTATACTCCGTCAGATGCTGATGGTAGAGTCCCACACTACCCGACGTCACAGAGTCAAAGCGTTGGGTGTCCATAAAGATTTCCTCCATCGAAAAAAAAAATAAAAAAATCAAACATAATGAGTTATCATATCACATTCTTTCTTCGATATAGTGGCAAAATGCTGCTTACTTACTTTTCCATTTGTACTCCTCGCATTTCGGCAGCAACAAAATCACTATTTTTTTGCAAAATAGAGGTAACCCTTAGTCCATCTATTTTAGGCAAATTATCCAATTGTCCTTTTCATATCCTTCATTCATGCTGTGAATTTCACTATGAAGATAACAGTACCTAATATACTCAAATCAAAAGCGAAATGAAGCAACAATTTACTGACAAGCGTTTACTTATGTCTCCTGACGTATACTGCGCGCGGGGCGGTATGAGCTGTATGACCTGTGACGTCACACTTACACTGCGCCAACGCGCCGCGATTGTGAGTTAACGGGATTTTTAAATGTCTATAAAACCTAAACTAATTGATATTGTGGCATGAAACAGAAAATAGTGTATTTATATTCACATAGACTTTATTGTGACAAAATTACATTCAATTTCGCATACCCAGTAACATTCTTCATTCTTCCACCACACTTCGTTGAAGCACTGTACCACTCATATGCACCTGTTTACTGTACAGTAGATTCACTGTTAGCTTTCTGTAATATTTTCATCGATTCGGCAAACGAAATTCCATTTGCAATACAAAATTCAAGACATATTCTTTGTTCGATATTTTATCCATTGTAAACATTGTAAAACACACTTGTGAAAAATGACCAAATCCAGCACTATAAACAAACTGAAAGACAGATCAAACTCAAACTCTGCGTCAGTTTAGAAAATGGTTGTGCCGATTTAGCAACAACAAAAATTTTGAAAATCATTTTGAGCAGATTTTTTAGATAATCAATTCCCGGTACTACTTTGACATAATGTAAAAGGTCTTGGTTTTCTAAAATAGAATTCATGCACTTGAAAATTTTCTATGGAATATGTAACATTAGTTGTTAAAAATACAAATTATTTGAAATCGCTAGGTGTTGATTATATTCATAACTCCTTTTTATTATCAACTACTAACAATAGAATTGGTATATTCCTGAACACTTAGTCTCAGTGACGCTACTGTCGATTATAATCAATAATTAATGCGAAGCAATCATCTCAACCGTTGAAAACAAACTGCGAAAAAGGATACCCACCTTTACGTTTTCACAAAATAACATTTTTAAAGAAGTACTCACTTCAATTCAAGGAAATATTCCTTTCTTCTCATCACAGAAAACGGCAAAACTTTGATTTAATTTTTTAATAAATTCGCACCCCAATCCATTCCAGGCATAACGAATTGCCTATTTCTCCTGCCGATAACACGGATTTCAAGAAAAACATCTAACCTCGCTCGATTACGACATAATAACTTGGAAACTAGTTGGGTACTCCCATTTTAGCGTAATTAAGATACAGGGGAAGATTCGATCTTTCTCAACTTGGTAATAGCTTTTTTTCAGAAAGTATTGCAGTCTGGGCTTCAGGCATCTATCTGTAATGTTATCTTAGGTAATTGGAGTTTTATAGGTTGAATAAGTTTTTTATTGCAAGTGTATAGTATTTTCGATAATATCCCTTCCAGGTCTTGAGCAGATAAGAAATATGTACAGGGTGGATGAATTTCAACGTTTAATTCGAAGCTATATGATATTGTGAAAAATGGAAAACGTGTTTTTTTGCGTGGGAGCTTAATACAACGAATACTCGAATCGTGAATATGAAATGGTAGTTTATATGGAATTATGATTGTCGACCCGCATACAATATAGTCATAAAAATTCATATAACCGATCACTTTTCTACTGTTTAATTTCTACAAGTTGAGACGATAGCGCGATATAAGTAATAAAAGGCATAAATTACAAAAGGTTACACTTCTTCAGGATTGACTGAAACTCATGCTATTCCATAAGGAATGTTAATGTTATGGTAAATTGTTTCATGAAAATAATACAAGAACAGGTTGAAAATGTCAATATATTAAAAAAGAAAGTTAAGAAAGGAAATCCTTGGATTACTAATGCTTAGATTGTGTCAATAAATGAACGAAATAAATTATACAAGAGATAGAAAAGGATAGAGATGAAAGATTATGGAACTAATTTAGAATATATAGAAACAAGCTTATCAACTTAATTAAAATTGTAAAGAAAGAATATTATACCGATATATTAAAACTAAAGGACGGTAGCGCCAATCAGTTCTGGAGAATGGTCTCTGAACTTTGTCCAAAAGAAAAGAAAACTCAAAGAAACCACAATCCAATCAAATCTAAATAATAGAACGGTTTAAAATGCTACGGAGGTTCCGCAGTCCATTAATGACTTTTTCATGAGCAAAAATTGACGAACGAAATACGTAATAAATTCAAGAAGAATAAAGAATTCCTAAGTTTCCCAAAACGAGAATGGAGTGATCATTTGCTACTCATACCTTCAAATCACGGAGAAATATTACATATATTATAATATCCAATTTACAAAATTAAAAACCTGTAGATTGGAATTTGGTGGCTCCAGTCACCCATATGGTCAACATGATGTGAAGATCGGGTGTTTTCCCTACTGAACTGAAAGTAACGGTGTTTATCCCAATTCATAAGAGCCAAGAAATAGATAAATGCGAAAATCACAGACCGATCTCGTTAATATCTGTTTTGGCTAAGATTGTTGGGACGGTTATCAAAAAAGATTGTTGACATTTGTGAATAAGCATAAAATTTTGTCTGACTATCAGTATGGGTTCAGGAAAAATATGTCTACACAGGACGCTATCAACGACTTAACTGAAAAGATCTATGAATATTTCAATGAGGGAAGAGTTTCCCTATGCATAATGGTGGATTTGGCGAAGGCGTTAGTTTCAGTAGATCATGATATCTTAATAAGATTATTGGTGAACCTTGGTTTTGGGAGGACTGACACTCAACTATTGCAGAGCTACCTCAATGGTAGAAAACAGATGGTAAGGGTAAAGGGAGTATATAGCAGATTGTATGACATTTAGTGTGGTGTCCCTCAGGGTACGGTTCTGGGACCACTGTTGTTCTCATTCTACGTAAATAACTTATTGTCTCTGACATCCAGGTCTCTCATCATCAGTTTCGCTGACGATACAGCAATTTTTTATTCAGGTGAAAATGGGAGAGATTTAAAGAAATTAGCTGAACTTGACTTGTGAACATCAAGAATTGGATGGAAGTTAAATAATAAATTTTCGAAAACAAAATATATTCCATTTGTTGAAGACACTCGTAGTCTGCCTGAGAACTCACCTTTGACAGCGTCGTTATCGCTTGTACGTACCAATGTGAATAATTAGCTGTGATATTTGACTCGTTACTTAATTGGGAACCTCATGTCGTAACCTTGGTTCAGAAGCTTAGGCTGATATCAACTATCTTACTAGTATGAATTAAAACTATCAAAATTGTATATAATGCACTCGTAGAGTCACAACTGTGTTATGGCATCATTGCCTTTGTGTTTATAATAATGTTGTTATTAAAATTGAAGTTCAACAAAAGTGGATACTGAAAGTAATGCAGGGAAGGATCATGTTTTCTTCTGATTCACTATATAAGCCAGCCGGGGTATTAGACGTCCGACAACTATTCTGTTACTCGGTGCTGGTGCACATAGAGTGTATTGATATGTATAATATTATATTTCATAATAGTTGCACTCGGTATGGTTGAAACTCTGTCTCAGTACCTAAGGTCAGATTGGTAAAATGTCTGGGACCGAGAACATGTAATCAACTTCCACTTGAACTTAAAATCATCGTTAATAAGAAAGAATTTAAAAGAAATAAAGTTCTGGTTACAAAGTAAAAATAGGAACTTAATAAAGAACTTAAATGTTAACAATATAATTCGTACCTTTGACTTCACCTAAAAAAATTTGAAAAAAAATAACTGAAAAAAAAATTAAAAAAAGTAAGTAAAAGTGGTAGTATTGATGATGGGGAACTCGCCATAGGTATGTACCTCTGCGACAAATTATGTAACCGTCGTAAGTAGCTAGTTTTAAGGTGGATATATTTATAAATTTATTCGATTGTTCATATTTTTTACCTGTATTATTTTATGAATAAAGGTTGTTATTATTATTATAGGAGATACGTTTCTACAAGACAAAATAAGGAATAAATATATAAAAATAAATTAAATTTAGTTGAACAATTAAATAGATTCGGACGTTACTATGCGATATGTAATTGACATTATGGGGATTGCGAATATTACTACGTAAAAATGTCACTGTTCAAGATGGAAGAGTTTATGCAATGTCACAACTATTTTGAGCTTTCGCTAATCATCAGGCAAGTATGCTTTTGAAACTAAAATGAAAAATTTGCAATTTTTTATATAAAGGTCCAGAGAAATGGGCTAACAGATCAGGTAAAATTCATCTTAGAGATTACCATTGGGTACTAATACATAATCGAGAACTACTTAAAAATCCTAATAATTCCAAATAACATAAAACAGTGAGGTCGTTGAGTGAATTTTGATAATTGTCTGTTTTGTGTTTAAATTTGAATATTTCTAAGGATTCAAGGTAATTGAGTATTATACTTGTGCTTCGTATAGCACTTGTTTTGTTTTACAAAATGTGAATGATGTATCTTATATCTAGTTCTAAACGACCTGCCTATTTTACCAATATAGATTCCATTGCAGTTGGGACATGTTATTTATAAACCCTGAAATATTTATATTTTGAGTTTTAACTGTATTTACAAATATATTTAATAATTTGATTGTGTATTTGTAGATTAATTTTACATTGGGGATTTGGATGTTATTTGCCCTCGGCGAAGCCTGAATCCTCCAGAGGGCGCGTCCCCAAGGTAGCGGATAAGTGAAAGCCTCCCAGATGTGGGTGGTGGGAGGTAAATCAAATAATTTCCGTGGACCAACCGGCATGGAAACGTCTGACCCAGAGTGGGCGGCTGCCAACAGCGTCTGACTCTATGTTAGGAGCGGCTGATTCAAGACAGGGAGGCAACGGAAACCACCCCAGTGTTTAAATTTCCCAGGATATTGCTATCGAGAGAAAAAGAAATACCATAGCCCCTAGTCCCTGGCAGCTCTCCAATAAGCAAGAGGAACGAATAATCTCCCGGCTCAACATAGCAAAGTCGAAACTACGAAGCGTATAATCCGCAGGAAAATTTGACAACGTCATCAAGGAAGCATTAAGACTGAAGGTTGATGTAATGGAAATTAGTGAACTCCGCTGGCCGAACTCAGAAAAGTGTCAAAACGAACATGGCACGCTATATTATTCAGGTAGCCAACCCAGCGATCCCCATCATCGCAATGGTGTCGGCCTGTTTGTTTCCTCCTTACAACATAAATGTTATTAGTTATACTCCCATAACAAATCGAATCATATTATTTCAGATGCAAGGACAACCATTCAAGATTCACATAATTCAAATTTATACCCCAACATCAGAGAGTCGTTATGACCAAGAGGTCGAGAATGTATGAGTTAGTCAATAAAATACTAGGTCAGAAATGATGACCTGACACTTTTAGTCGGCGATTACAACGCAAAGATTGGACTGGGCAGAAGAACTGACCTGCTCGGAAGCTTTGGGTTAGGCTCAAGCAATCGACGAGGTAAAAGACGGTTTGAATTTTGCCAGGAAAATGACATGGTCATTACGACTACATGGTTTAAGCTTCCTAAAAGACGTCTTCATACATGGAATATCAACGAACAGGAACCCATTAGAAATCTGATAGACTACATTCTAGTTAATGAACGTTTTAGGTTAGAACAGTGTGAAAAGAGTAACAACCTACCCTGGAGCAGATGTTGGCTCGGATCATGTACTCTTAGTGGCAGACATAAAACTAAAGCTTAAATCAGTGTGCAAAAGAGACCCTGTAAAGCACTAAATCTTGAGAAACTAGAACAACCGGAAGTGAGAGAGACCGTTCAGCAAGAGGTAGATGCTGAACTCGGTAAATTGAAACACAATGACATAGCAGAAGTTCGACTGCTGTGGGAGGGACTGAAGAGCAAACTGACCAAGACATGTAAAGTCACCTACAACCATCAAGGAACATCAGGAAAAAGGTGGATAACAGACGATATCTTGGCGCTGATGGAAAGGCGAAGACAGATCAAAAGTAACAAACAATAATTTAACAGACTGCAGGAGATCATCAAGTACGAAGTCAAGAGCCAAGGAAAGATAGATGAAAGAAATGTTCCAAGAAACCTTGAATGAAAGTATGATTATTTCTAAAAAATAAAAGATATTTCTGGTATACACAAGAAATCACAACCATCTACTCTGTTTGATTCATCAAATCTACCTATAATAGATGAACAGGAAATCAGACACACATGGGAAAACTATACAAATGAATTATTTCATGACTACAAACCCCTTGCCAAACAAGGAAGTAAATATGGAAGGCCAAGAAATACTCAACGAGGAAGTACTACATGCCACCTCTGTGGCACCTAGCGGAAAATCACCAGGCCCGAACCAAATACCGACAGAGATACTGAAACTCATAGACGAGTGTAACATTAAAACTAGTCACAAAATTTTTAATTTGATATATAGCACCGGGTTGATCCCAGATGACTGATTCAGGTCCACCTTTGTAACAAGCCCCAAAGAACCCAGACCTTAAAATGCAGTGACTTTCGCTCGATAAGTCTGATGAGTCAACATTTGAAGACATTTGAATGGATCTTGATGACTCTCGAATGGGTTACAGGAATGTAAAGATGTTTTCGCCTATTTCATAAATCATGAGAAGGCATTCGATAAAGTGGTTCACTCTAGGCTGCAACTGGAAAGCCCAGATATACGAATAATTGAGAACCTATACTAGGGACAGACGGGAAAGGTGCGTATAGAAGGAAAAATAATATCTAGTCTTCAGGTACGACAGGGATTCCGGCAGGGTTGTATCCTCTCACCTCTACTTTTCAACCCCTACTCACACCGAATTAACGAGGCTTTGGAGGATGTGGACCATGGAATGAAGGCAAATGGCGTCCTGCTTAATACTATTAGATACGCTGACGACAAAATTGAGGATCTTCAAGAATAATTAAATTAAATCAATACAATGGGAACAAGTTATGGTTTTGATATAAATGCCAATAAAATGAAATACATGATATCTAGCCGCGATCCAAACAAAGACACCAAGCTGTTTCTGAATAATTCTCAAATTGAAAGAGTTGAGAAATATAAGTATTTGGGAAGTATTCTGACAGAGCAATTAGATCCCGATACTGAAATAAAGTGTCGCATTGAGACAGCCAGAAATTGCTTTCAGATTATGAGAACGTTTTTTGGTAATGACGCCATTAACATTAAGCTTCGACAACGAACAGTCAAATGCTACATCTGGCCAGTTATTTTGTACAGTGCAGAGAGCTGGATCCTCAAAGTAGGCACGATTATTCGTCTGGAGAGCTCTGAGATGTGGATCCACAGAAGAATGCTGCGTATTCCCTGGGCCGATTCATTACTAACGGTGATGTTCTTGGTCGTGCAAGAATAGAAAGACAACTACTCACAACGATAAAATGCCGCAATATATCTTATTTGGGTCATATAGTACGAGGAGACAAATACCGCTTGCTTAAGTTGATCACGAAGGGGAAAATAGAAGGAAAACGTGGTGTAGGTCGAAAGCAGATGTCATGGTTTAGTAACATAAGAGCGTGGACCGGCATTCGAAATGCAGGTGACCTTTTTAGAATGTCAGAAGATCAAGATGCACTCTCCACAGTAATCGCCAACGTTCGGGGGACCGAGCAAGGCACTTGAAGAAGAAGAATGTTATTAGCGATTTTCCTAGAAATTGAGCCAAAATAGGTTAATGAGTAATATGTTTTGATGATATGTACTGTTATAGGCTTTTTGCAGTCGTTTTCCAAAGACAAGCTTGTCTATTACTCATTGAGAATAGCAGTTTCTTTTTGCAATAACTTCAATCAACAAAATTTCTTTTTTGAGATTTTTCATAAACAGAGGTGATGTGAAAGCTCTGTGAATCATAGAATTGAAGACAGCTAATTTAAACTGAATAGAATGAGAGGAATCAAATATATATTTCAATACCAAATATAAAACTCAAAAATTAGATAAATCAGAAGTGTATAAACTAACATGTCCCGATTATAACGGAATTTATATTGCTGAAACAGTCAGGTCGTTCAGCTTTAGATATAAGGAACATCATTCATTTTTGTGAGAACAAAACAGATTCCGTTGTGTTGGGGGGTAGAAATGTCACTTTTATATTTGGATACATATTTTCAAGTTTGCAAAAATGACCTGGTGCATTGTCCAAAACTAGAAAAGCTCTTAATTCTGAATTTTTTCAGTAAATTTCAACTTCTGAAACGAAAGAATTCCGGAACAAGTTTCAGAAAGAGCGCTTGTAACCCACGATTTCTTATCTGCACCCAAAACACTGGCAGTACTTTTTTTCATTTTTTCAGCACAAGGATCCAAAGATCTGTAAAGCATCATTGACTTGTGTATGTCACAATATATATGTATCAGAATATAGCTTCCGTGTAATTGTATCCTTTGCTATCTTAAATCCAGCGGCAGACTTTTCGCTACTGAAAATGAATGTTTCATTTGGCATTCTCTCCCAAAACAGTGCACTTTCGTCTGCATTAAATAATTTCTAAGGTTTGTATCCTCCATCAGATACTAAGTTTGGAAATTCATTTGGATATCTTTGTGCTGCAGCAGTGTCTGCAGATGCAGCTTCTCCAACGATTCTAATACTAGATTGTCGATGATTGTCGCACTAATATTCCGAAGCTTAAAATGCTCTACCACCACAACTACTATCGTGTTCTTTAAAATGTCCGTGAAGACGCTTATTCTTCTCTCGGATAATTTAACCTATCAGGGGCACTCCATTTTTGGTACGGTCTTCGATCTACAGGGTGTTTCATAATAGTATGTCACAATTTGAGGAGGTAAATCTACGTACAATTTTAAGAAAAGAAGTTCATATAAACATAGTGAAGCAAAAGCTTCGTAACGGAGCTACAGGGTGATTAAATATCCAGAACAATTGGTTTTTTCTCCAAAACTCCTGCAGTTTTTGAGATATTCAGCCCAAATTTTGAATGCAAGCTATTTTTACAGCCTCTATCATTACACGTCCTAAGTTTTAACTAGAATCTACAAGATGTTTTCCGGAGCCATGTCTTCTTTTGCCGTTTCGAACTTTTTAAGTACGCCACTAATCAGCGTACAATTAATTTTCGTCATTTTCGTTCAATTTAGTAATCTTTTTGACACTTGTAATTTTTTTATCTCCAACCATTCTCGAGCAAAAATTATTTAACGATTGTATGCATTCGCTGAATTGAAAAACGCTTCTAATTAAAAACATGACTAGAAGAGACTTATAATTTCTGATAAATGAAACTAAATTTGTTGACGTTTTGAACGCTATATTTAAATTTGAATTTTCGAGAAGTGATTTCATATAATTGCTAATATTGCCTATATATGTTAAACTATTGAATTTCTTGTCTTGTTGTTCACCGATTGGATATGTATGTTGTAGAGCTAAGTTTTGTTTTTTCTCATATAATTTGCTGCTAACTTAATTTGCATCATAACCATTATTTATTGCGATCTGTTTCATCTAATTCAATTCTTTGAAATAATTATCATTAGACATCGGTGTGCTATGTGTGTCTATGTTGCAGGTATAGAGTGCTGCAACTTTATGTTGGTAATAATGTGCCGATGTATAATGAATTGTGATATCTGTATGAGAAGGCTTATGATAAATTGAAATCAGGCGTTTATTATTTGATCTAGTTAATTGTTAGGTCTAGGAAATTGATCGAATTGTTCTGTTCTGTTTCAGAAGTGAATTTTATTTTTGGATGCAGGTTGTTTATGAAATTTTCGAATACAGTGAACTGTCTATTTGTTCCTGTGAAACACACAATAATGTCATCAACATATCGATACCAAAATATCAAATGTTTACTAAGCGGGCGTTTACGAATAGTTTTTCTATATTATTCATGAAGATTTTGCTAAAAGAGATCTAAGGGTTTCCCATTATAAGTCCTCATCACTTTCATGAAAACAATCGTTAAATAAAAATAATTTTGAGTTATGCAAATATCTAATAAAGCCATGATGTAGTATTTAATTCGTGGATTAGTCATATTTTGTGTTAACAAATTATTGACTATATTATACGTATCTTTGGGTGTAATACTTGGAAACAAATTCTTTGCATCAAAAGGACTAACATTGCATTACTTGGAATGAAAATATTTTCTATTTTCCTATCAAATCATTTGAATTACGAATTGAAAAAGACGGTTTAAAATTACAAAATTTTTCCAGAATATGTATGTAGAAATCTTCAATTCTGGGGCATATGTGAATTATACCACTGGTCTCATTGCATAACTGTTTTTGTGCAATTTAGCTGAAGAATAAAATTGAGGCGGTAAAGGATTCGGTAAGACGAGTTCAAATTTTTCGCGATCTGTAATGATTGATTTTGAATTCTCAATGACTGTCTTCACTTCCTTATTGAATTTATTAGTTGGATCTCGGAATATAACTGAATTCTAATTGAATCATTAATGAAATCTAATGTTTTGGAAATGTAATCTTGTTTATTGATCGCTATAGCTGTATGGCCTTAATCTGCTTTTGTGAAAATAATGTCATTTGATGTTGATTTAACTTTTATATCTTTGAATAATATGTGATCTCTAATTGGTCTATTGAGCTTGTTGAGGTATTCTTTCTTAATCGCAGACACAGTTTATGTTTCAGGAACTACTTTTTTCAGCATTTCTGAGGCAAATTCCAGTACCTATTGATAATTGTTCAATGTTTGATGTATAATGTTTAGGGTAAATATTGTGTTCAAATCCTTTCTCCAATAACGCCGTCTCATCAATGGTGAAATTTGTTTCGGTTAAATTTATGTATCTTCTGAAAAATTGATGATTTAAAAGTCGGTGTTGATTTCGGTGAAATCGGTGAACACCAAGACAAGAAATTCAATAGTTTAACATATATAGGCAATATTGGCAATAATGTGAAACCCTTTTGAAAAATTTAAATTTAAATATAGCGTTCAGAACATCAACAAATTTAGGTTCATTCATCAGAAATTATAAGTCTCCAATTAATAAACAAAATAAATCAGATATTGATAGATTGGATTGTGCAGATTGCAATTGTTTTCATATAGGTAGAACAAGAAGAAATTTTAAACATATCGAAGAAAATTATTTTTCAAGGGACAATATTCAACCTTCCGTAAAATGTTAAATATCCTCCCTGAAAGGAGCTAGTTTTCGATCTACTCTTCATAAAGGTTCGGGAGGTTGAATATTGTCCCTTGAAAAATAATTTTTTCGATATGTCTACACATTGCGAAATCTTGCAATTAGTAACTTTTTGTTTTGAGGAGAAATTTTAATGTTAGAATCGCAGAACATAAACGAAGTTTCTTCAATGGAAAAATCGATTCAAATTATTCATATCATCATAGAGAAAATAGTCATTCTTTCAATACAGAATTTGAAATCCTAAATTCTGAGAATAGAGGTATAAAACTCAACCTTATGGAAGTACTTGAAATTAACAGGTTTAGGTATTCACTGAAAATTCCTAATGATCAGTTAGACATAAATAACTCGCCCTTATTAAACATGTTTCCTAAACACTAGTTTAAATACATATAGCTCTTATTGGATTGCCTCTTTAGTATATCATTATATCCTGAGGCTATCGAGGTTCTACTTCATCTTTCTGATATATGAAAAATTGAATGTTCTTATTCCAGAAATAAAAATGGAACAGATTACCATCCCAGAATCAATAGCATTTCCAAAAAAAAATGTGTCCGATTACTTTCATTGAAGACAGAAAATCGAAGTTCATTATAGCGAATCTATAACTGTTCAACTTATAATTAATTTTCACAAGAAATATAAGGACATTTTGTACAACAAAATAGTAATTTGAGTGTCACTAAAACAGTGAAACATCAAATGAGGACTGTTAATGATAATCCTGTTCATAATAAAATCCTTCAGTTATCTGTATCACTTGAAAGACGAAATACAGGATCAAATATAAGAATTACTTGACGACGATATTATAAGACCTTTAATTTCTCCTTATAGTAGCTCTGTTTGGATAGTTCCCAAGAAACTTGACGCATCAGGCAAAAGAAATAGCGATTAGTCATTGACTACCGCAAATTGAAACAGTCGAAGAAAAATACCCACTACCAAGAACAGACGAGATTTTAGACAATTTGTGAAGAAGCACTCATTTTCGACCCTCTATTTAGCTCAAGGTTTTCACCAAATCGAAATATCTCCCGACAGTATAGAAACAACTGCCTCCTCAGTAAACAATGGTCATTATGATTATGTTAGAATGCCTTTCGGTTTAAAAAACGCACCAAGTACTTTCCAACGAGTTATGAACAACATATTTGGAGAATATCTTTACAAATTCTGTTTTGTGTACATGAATGATATTGTAATTTTTTTTCTAGATCAATGCAAGATCAAATTAAACTTCTTCTTGAAAAATTTCGGGAATATAATCTTAGAGTCCAACTAGATAAGTTGGAATTTTTGAGGAAAGAAGTAGCTTTTTAGGATACATAATAACACCAAATGGTATCAAACCTAACCCATCGAAAATAAATTGTTGCAATTCAAGAATATCCTATGCCCAAAAATACCAGAGGAATTAAAGCTTTTCTAGGACTAGTTGGATGTTATATGCGTTTCATGAAAGATTTCGCGAAAATTGTTTCACCTATCACATGATATTCGAAAATGGGTACGAAAATAGAAGTAAATGATCCTAATCATACAGAAGCATTCCTGAAATGTGAGGAATTAATCACAAATGCACCAGTATGAGCATATCCCGATTTTTCAACAACTTTCCATTTAACCACTGATGCAAGTTTAGTAAATATTAATGGTGTATTGTCACAAAATAATAGACCCATTCCATTTCACTCACGCACTCTAAACTCAGCAGAACGCAATTATTTAACAATCGAGAGAGAACTTTGAGCTATTGTAGAAATAACATAACATTTCCGGTCATATTTGTATGGAAGACCTTTTATGATAGAAACAGATCATAAAATATTAGTATGGCTATTTTTCTGAAAATGCCAACCAAACTCTTATAAGGGAGGCTAAGACTTGAAAAATTCGACTACAAAATACAATATATAAAAGATAATGAAAATTTAGATGCTGACGCTCTGTCACGAATTGAAATAAATAACAAAGAAACTGAAATAGACGACGATTTAGACTTATCATCCCTTTTACTCGACGAAATGGATTCATTACCAGAATACGCAGTCGAAGTTCTGAGTAATGAAAATATCGATATTCATCCACCTAGAGATACGCAAACTGGCAACACACAACACACAGCTATTAAAAATCCAAATCTTGGTATCCTATTTCAGAAAAACATATAAACACCTATATGAATAGGATTGAAATTAGTTCAGGCGACGAATATGATATCACCCATAAAAGACGATTTAAAAGAAAACATTACATAAATAAAAAAATAAATAAATAATCGTAACATCTAATATTATGTGCGAGGACATAGAAAAACCGACGAACAAAACAAGATTATTTCAGAATACCACAATTTGAATCATAATGTTATCACAGAAACATACAATAAGCTGGAAAAAATACTACTGGCTCGATATAAAAACTAGAATTAATAAAAACATCAATGAATGTGAAATTTGTCTGTTAAATAAGTATGAAAGACATCCTTACAACATTGAATTTTCAGGACTTCTTATTGCAAAAGACCCTTCGAAATAATTCATATAGACACATTTGGTTTCGACAACGCTAAATTTATAACTATTATAGACTTTTTCAAAATATCCGCAAGCCTACTATTTGCAAGATCTAACAGGAATACCTATGTTAAATAAACTATGCACAACTACCCGAACAAAATGTTCTGCGATGAAGGAAGTAATTCAAAAACAAATTGCTACAAGAATATTATAAACTTTTCAAGATAAATATACATTTCACAACAAACTGTAACCCCAATTCAAATTCTCCAATAGAATCTCTAGTGGAAAAACTTAAAATATTGAAATCTGAAAATGAAAATGAAACTCCACAAAATTTAATGATAACAGCCATTTTAATTTATAATCAGTCTGTTCATTCAAAAACACATTTCACCCTCTTTAGCCTCTTATATGGGCCCTACGATAACCTCAATCTTCATAAAATAAATCTGGAAGCTACTATTCATGAAAACTATAACGAGACACGAAGAATTAAAGTTTATCATTTTATGAACACATTTATCAAAATCAATTAGATTTAGGAAACAAAAATTTAGAGAAACTAAACAAAAACAAAAATGTTATGTTTACTACAGTAGCTTATTTCCAAAAACCTCAAAACAGAAAAATTGATAATGCATACGAAAAGTACGACTGATAGGAAACTTACAGGAATAAAAGAAAGGACAGGTCAATTTGCGAATATTCACCCAAAAATAGTAAAAGACTCAGAAAAGAATTTTTCTTAGAGTACAACACATCTTGTAATCAGCCTGGCCCTTCGCGTAAAGCCTATTGAACACAATAGATATTTTAGAGAAGATCTAGGGCTTGCAAAAATTATCAGTTCTTACAACAAATTTTATTTTTATTTTAATCTAACCGAACTAGAATTAGAAATCTAACCTAACCTAACCTAACCTTAAAACAGAAAAATTGATAATACATACGAAAAAGTACGACTGATAGGAAACTTAAAGGAATATAAGATAGGACAGGTCAATATGCAAATATTCACCCTAAAATAGTAAAAAGACACAGAAAAATTTTTCTTACAGAGTAACACATCTTGTAATCAGCCTGGACCTTCGCGTAAAGCCTATT
Source organism: Cryptolaemus montrouzieri (assembly GCA_013387265.2). NCBI lineage: Eukaryota > Metazoa > Arthropoda > Insecta > Coleoptera > Coccinellidae > Cryptolaemus > Cryptolaemus montrouzieri. The sequence goes on from JABFTP020000001.1 coordinate 36,962,770, forward strand.
GAACACAATGGATATTTCAAAGAAGATGCAAAAATCATCAGTCATTTCCACAAATTTTATTTTTATTTTAATCTAACCGAACTAGAATTAAGTTTCTCCAATCGATGGACTAGCACACACTATTTTAGAAAGGAATAAAATAAAACTGATGAAAATCCTCTTATCAAAACTTCGAAAGGAATCTGTGTAAACATAGAGAAATAATTAGCCAAACGTATTACATAATCTAAGCGGTCACTAGAAATCATTGGATCCGGTATCAGATTTGTTACAGATAATCTGGATCAAGAAGACTTACGTCAGATCAATGGACATTTGAATTTACTCTTCAAGAATGAGAACAATATCATTACACAAATAGATAAGTCCATATCATTTGCTAACCATATATCAAATCGTTATTACACAGACATGAAGGAGATCCAAGGAAACTTGAACACTTCTTTCCAATAGATTGATAATGTTGGCATCGAGTTAATTAATCAACAAATAATTCATTATCTAGAACACACACCTCTTGCAACACTGACAAATATTGAAAGAACCATTACACTTGCTTTTAATAAAATTCCCAACTTTGAAGCTATTTCTGTATCTGAATTCGGAGGAATCTTCAAACACTCGCAATTAATGTAAAAAAGAATTAATAGAACTAAATACATTACAACTTTTCAAGTTAATAGAATTTTCTACATTGAAAGTGGTCTCTATTGGCAAAATAATAACATGTATATTGTCAATACCAATCCTAAATCCCTCAATTCTCAAATACCAGAAAATCTATCCTCTCCCCAATAATCAAGGAAAGCTCATTTAACTACCGACTAAATACAGATTAGCTGGAATTAAGACAGAATTTTGGACTGATGAGAATTTTCCCAAAAGCGAAACACAAGTTTTGTGCACTAAAACTCCCCTTGATAACGGGTGTTCACTAAGTAATAATACCAATTGTAACCTTGGAACTGTCATTAACAATTATAAAATTTTAATTCAACTTGATAATAACAAAATTGTATTCTCTTGTATGAAGCCTACACAAGTTTTAGAAGGATGTGACAATAAATTGTCTCATAAAACAGTAAATAATTCTGTATTATTATCATCATATAATCATAATTGTAAGATCATTGATGACCATATTTTCGAGAATACATTTAGTAATATCACATTTGAGATTCTCAACATAACCAACATTAGTTTCGAGTCAACTGGTTATATTCACTTAAAACCCCATCGTTTAAATAATTTAAATAATCTGAAAAACGATGTATTAAATCTGAATGAACCTGTTATATTACATCCTCTTCAGACGACTCATTTATCTGTAACAGTAATAATATTAATAATCATATGCACCATTGTAATTTCATTCATAATAAAAAAATCAATCCACTTGAGGACCAAGAAGAATAATCAGCAGGAGATAATCATCCAAATTCAAGAAAAATCTTCGATGTACCCAATGATTCCTATAGCACCAAAAGACGAGGACGTCTTAAACTAAGAGGAGAGGCATTATATCCTAAGGCTATCCAGGTTTTACTTCAACTTTCTGATATATAAAGAATGTTTTAACACTCCGAAATATTCCAAATGAGGAATTTAAATCCTATTACCATTAGACTAATTACTTCAATTTCCATTGATATCATCTTTCACCTTTTACTGTGTTAAAGATACTGTGAACATTCAATATGACGTCACTGACTATTCCCTACCCTGGCGCTTCTGCAAATACGGCCCTAATAGCCTCTACCAACAACCTGACTGGTTATTGGCATAAGAAACTGGTGTAAGATCAGTCGCAAAAATTTCTTCTGCTTCTTCCATTAATAAAATATAAAATATTACAAGAAAATATTCCTTTTCTTGAATTGAACACCCTAAAATAATTAATATACTGTACTATAAAAACATGAGATATTTTGTAACATAGTTAGTTCTTATTAGTGTTCAACTAGAGAGCTCATATTATTTATAATAAAATACTTTGGTCTAAAAGGTATTTTTACTTAATTATATATAATTATATGTAAGTAAGATATATTTGTAGTCTTCATTCGCTCTTGACAAGGATACTGCGCATCAAAACGCGTCGAGCATTTAATAACATGTTTAAGTAGAAATCATCGTTAACTTGTATTTGTGAAAATAGACTTGTATCATGTAAAAGCCTCGTCAATTGAAACGATGTACCGATTAGATTCGGAAACACAGGAATTTGATCGCAGTTTTTTATTCGCGAATAATGAAAACGCGAAGGTAGGAAGCGCGAATGAAGGACTTTTACTCTTGTAGCGTTGATCTGTTTTTATAAAATATATGGTGAACTAGTAAAACCTCATTGAATCGTAAAATAATTAACTTTTCTCTCAGAGGATACTTATGCATCTGTACCACTTCACAATAAACTGAAGTTTGCATACAAAAGATATAACATGTACTGCAAAACAGGAACAGTTTTTTATTATTATCATCATATAATCATAATTGTAAGATCATTGATGACCATATTTTCGAGAATACATTTAGTAATATCACATTTGGGATTCTCAACATAATCACCATTAGTTTCGAGTCAATTTCGAGTATCACTTAAAACCCCATCGTTTAAATAATTTAAATAATCTGAAAACGATGAATTTAATCTGAATGAACCTGTTATATTACATCCTCTTGTACAGACGACTCATTTATCTGTAACAGTAATATTATTAATAATCATATGCACCATTGTAATTTCATTCATAATAAGAAGAATCAATCCACTTGAGGACCAAGAAGAATAATCAGCAAGAGATAATCATCCAAATTCAAGAAAAATCTTCGATGTACCCAATGATTCCTATAGCACCAAAAGACGAGGACGTCGTAAACTAAGGGAGAGGCATTATATCCTGAGGCTATCCAGGTTTTACTTCAACTTTCTGATATATAAAGAATGTTTTAACACTCCGAAATATTCCAAATGAGGAATTTAAATCCTATCACCATTAGACTAATTACTTCAAGTTCCATTGATATCATCTTTCACCTTTTACTGTGTTAAAAATACTGTGAACATTCAATATGACGTCACTGACTACCTCCTACCCTGGCGCTTTTGGAAATACGGCCCCAATAGCCTCTACCAACAACCTGACTGGTTATTGGCATAAGAAACTGGTGTAAGACCAGTCGCAAAAATTTCTTCTGCTCCTTCCATTAATAAAATATAAAATATTACAAGAAAATATTCCTTTTCTTGAATTGAACACCCTAAAAATAATTAATATACTGTACTATAAAAACATGAGGCATTTTGTAACATAGTTAGTTCTTATTAGTGTTCAACTAGAGCGCTCATATTATTTATAATGAAATACTTTGGTCCAAAAGGTATTTTTACTTAATTATATATAATTATATGTTAGTAAGATATATTTGTAGTCTTCATTCGCTCTTGACAAAGATACCGTGCATCGAAACGCGTCGAGCATTTAATAACATACTTTAATAGAAATCATCGCTTACTTGTATTTGTGAAAATAGACTTGTATCATGTAAAAGCCTCGTCAATTGAAACGATGTACCGATTAGATTCGGAAACACAGGAATTTGATCGCAGTTTTTTATTCGCGAATAATGAAAACGCGAAGGTAGGAAGCGCGAATGAGGGACTTTTACTCTTGTAGCGTTAATCTGTTTTTATAAAATATACGGTGAACTAGTAAGAACTCATTGAGTCGTAATTTAATTAACTTTTCTCTCGGAGGATACTTATGCATCTGTATCTTTTCACAAGAAACTGAAGTTTGCATACAAAAGATATAACATGTACTGCAAAAGAGGGACAATTTTGTAACATATTGTGAATGAATGAGATAAAAACACAAGGTTTAACTTTAATCTACACTTTATTTGAAAGAATTCGACGACGTTTCGCTGACACAGTAGTGACTATTACAGTAGTGAAAATGGTTTGATCATGGGAAATCCTTTGAGTCCACTTTTAGCAGAGATTTTTGTGAATAATATTGAACAGAAAATTCATACACATCCACTCATTTCCAAATTTCTTTATTGGTATAGATATGTTGACGACATCTTAGTATGTTTCATTGGAACTACTCGTCAATTAGACTTATTTCTCAATTTCATTAATTCCATCCATTTGAACATTAAATTCACGATAGAAATTGAACAGAACGATTCCATAAATTTTTGGACTTAAAAATCACTAAACAAAATAATAATCATGTTTTTCGGTCTTTCGTAAACCAACACATACTGATACAATTATACATAACTACTCATTACATCCAATTCAACACAAATTTGCAGCTTTAAACAGCATGGTACATCGGTTACTCAATTTACCTTTATCAGTAGAAGATTATAATAAAGAGTTAAACATCATCAAACAGATTGCCATTAATAATTCATATAATCCGGATATGATAGATCTAATCATTCGTAAAAACTCTATCAGAAAGCAATAAATGAAGTATATCCTATTCATAAAGACTATAAAATATTCAACAGTTTAACATTCTGCGGTTCTGCAAGTACAAATATTAAATCCTTTCTCGTCAAACAAAATCTTAATATAGCTTTCAAAACTTCTAATAACTTAGGTAAACATATTAAAAATAATAAATCTCGTGTTGAAAAATCAAGTAAATCAGGAATCTATAAACTCAATTGCGGTTCTTGTGATAAAATTTATATCGGTAGGACCTATAGGAGTTTTGGCATAAGAACATCTGAACATAAACGTAGCTTCGATAAAAATAAATCTGATTCAAATTATTCAAACCACCTAATAAAAGAAAACCATTCATTCAATAAAAACTTTGACATATTACATATAAAATCAAAAAGTTCAAAATTAGATCTCCTAGAAGCATTAGAAATAAATAGATACAAACATTCGGACAAGCTTTTGAATGAACAGGTAGATTTGAATTACTCACCCCTACTTAACTTGTTTAATTAGTTTTTATTACCTTTCATACTAACTGTACAATGGCTCGGTGTGGATTTTCCTGTTATTCATCCAACTTGTTCTACGATTTGTTTATAATACCATACTCTTCATTCTATTTTTCATTCTTGATAAAGCTGCTGTGTCAGCGAAACGTCGTCGAATTCTTTCAAATAAAGTGTAGATTAAAGTTAAACCTTGTGTTTTTATCTCATTTATATCATGGATCTACATCAAGTAACGGCCTCCACAATTCAAATATTGTGAATGATACAAAATAAACACAAAACACTGTACGTACATAAAAAATTCAATAACTGAATAGAATTTCAACGTTATTGTGTCTTTGACCGTAAAACAATTGGCGACAGATCATGATATACGCCTGGATGAACTCTTTTGGCTTTTCGTAACAATATTGTGCCCATTTCCCAAACGGCCAACCTGCAGTGACGATAACTTTACTTCAATTACAGCTCATAACAACATTGTTCATAAACTGGTGGAACTGATAGAAACTATCACTGGACGCTAAGTATCGCATCTAGTCTAATAGATGTATTCCCTTTGAGCAATTCTAGTTGGATTTCAGTTCCTAACGGGCAAAATGTTATTATTCAGCGCGAATTGGCTTTATGATCACCCGTTTTGAATATCTGCCAGATCTGGGCCAAGAGAATTATCGATTCGGACGCGAAAACCGACTCTTGGGATTACAGAAATTATACATTGTGAAACGAGCATTAACCCATGTGAATTTTGAAAATTGTAGAAAATTGAAAGCGACAACTTGGTTGCTACACTGAGTCAAGAAATTAGCACATAAAATCGAAATTTCAAATTCATCAAGAAGGACTTAAAATATGTTGTAGGATTATTTCTCCTATTATCTACTAGCACAAAGGTATGCTCGAGAGCAATCGGAATGAAAATGTTACTCAACGAAATTGAAATGAAAATGTTGAACTCTCTGTTTTGAATCTCATTCACAGTAGCTAGCTGGCTTCGCTGGCTTCATAATCATTGAGAATTTCTCTGTCCTGTTCGATGAAATTTAGGTCTGGACTTAGTGCAGGCATTGAAGTGATTTCCTGATCTTGAAGGTAGTTCCTAACGATATGAGCTTCGTGCGGTCTGTCGTTATCATGAATATAAGAAAGTTTTCAACTAATTTTTCCGTAAATGGTACAACATGTTCTTCTCAAATGTTGCATTCACGGTTCCATTATTCATGACGACTAGATCAGTGTGGGCGTTTGATGGAATTGCTCCGCACACCACACTATTGCACCTCCTCCAAAACCATATCCTTTCTCTAGAAAATGAAAAACAGAATCTCGACTAATCTGTAAACGAAACTCTCCCAGTTAGCTTCCAGCCAAGTGACATCGTCCTGGGTAAATTAAATTGGTCTCTTCTATGTGCTGTGGTTAGATCTTGGCCTCGAGCTGCGACACGAGACATTGTTATAATCGTTTTATTTTTCATTTGCACTCCTCTGTTCTGTCGAAGCCAAGCAGTGGCGAACCGATTTCTCAGCGAGGAAATTCTAGAATCATCGATTAATCCATTTATTTGTTCCATATAAACATAAATTGTTGTCGAAAACGTCATCATAAACATGAAATACATGAAAACAAACAATGTAAACAGAATAAAGACCTAACAACAAGAGACGAAATCAGCTGAGACAAATATTGTCCTCAAAATACTCCTGGAGAGTGTAGTATGTTGTCCTCCTAAGGTAAGTATTCAATTTTCTTCTCAATTTATTTTGTGGCCACCCTCGTGCCACCTGTGGAATGTAATTATGAATTTTCACAAAAGCATAAACAAAGTTGTTCTGAAAGTAAGTATGCTTAAATCTGAGTAGCCTCATCGTTCTTAGCTCTCGTGTTATGCTCATGTTCACGCTTAGTTACCACAAACAGGTCGCCATTATGAACTATGAACATAATTTCTTCATAAACATATAGACTCACAACAGTTAGCACTGATCTTTTCACAAAGTGGGCCCTGCATGATTGTGTTTTGCTCAGTTTAAGTATCCCACGAATACATCTCTTCTGCAACAAAAGAAGCCTCAAGATATCCGATAAATTCCCCATATAACTATCCCGTATCTCAGCCTACTATCCATATATGCATTGTATGCGGTAAATGCTGTGGAGACATTCACGAGTTCGGACAATGTTCTTAGTGCATACGCATATCTGGCCATATCATTTGGTCTACATGATCACCCCAATCTAGTCGATAGTCAACGGAAACAACCTGGAACTTGAGGCTATTAGATGAAAACATGACAGTCTTATATCCATGAGATATGGGTATGTGTTCTTTTCCATATGCAAACCTGACAAGCTTGGTCTTTTGACTGTTTATTTTCAACTCATTTTGAGAAAACCAGGCATCAAGATCGACAAGCACATCGTCCACTACCGAATCCAGAGAAACCGGATCGGCGAGCACCAGAGAAGCTTGTACAACCAGGTAGGTCATTGGTATAAATCAGGTAAAGGAGGAGTCCCAAAACCGACCGCCTGCGGCACCTCCTTTCAATAGCCAACATCGTTGACTGCAGTGTCTTGCCAGTTGTAGACTCTTTTTCAGCAATACATTGAGATCTTCCTAATAGATGAGACCGAAGCAAATCCAAAGGCCTGCCTCTAATTTCAGCCGCATACATCTTCATACACACAGAAATGTACCCTTGCGAAGGGCGATAGAATGAAACAACTATAAGCTGAACCGGCCTGCTGATGCCTGTCGCAATCTCAATACGATTCTGTTCACTACATTTCCCAATTTCAGGATCATCTTCCATCATCATATCCGCAGATGCAAACACACACGATCCACTATAGGAAGACACGCGTGATAGATAAGAAACCAGTTCGTATCCAGGAACGAGTACACCCTGTATATCGCTGCCTGCTAACCAGTAATACAAACTACCCCACGAGAAAACCCAGAAAAGATTTAAGTCCAATACTTTATTTTTTAGTCATGAATCGCCGTTGTTACTCGAGGTCGTCCTCACACAGGTGCCCTTTCATGATTACCAATCTCACTGTTCCTGCAGATCATTCTGGAAACAGTTGAACACCCAAAGCCTTCGGCCTATTCTTTAACAAATCTAACACATTCTGGCGGTGTCAAATTCAGTGATTCGCGTTGCATTATTACCAGAAATCAAAATTGCATTACTAGCAAAATTGATCAACAACTGTTGTTATTGATATGTGGTGATCTCTGGCAAAATTTCAATTCATTTCTCATACTTTATTTCTGATAAGAGTACAAGGAAATATCGAATTTTGTTGACATATGTCCTGACATATCCGAAAAAAACATTTGATATAGTAGAATTGTGCGTTTATTTCTTGTTGCAGTGTAGAACCTACATTTTTATAGTATTATTATTCAATTATAACAGAATACGTCATAGCCAAGCAGACTGCTGAAATCAAAGTGAATGTGGTAAGGGTACTGAGAGGTACTATGGTTGACTCAGACCACCACTTAGTGGGAGCCAAAGTGTTTTCTCCACCCACTAACCCAAAACAACAAATAAACAAAGATCACGAAGGAGAAAACACACAAGAAGTCAAGTACAATCTGATAAGTCTCATGCACGACAGCGTCAGATACATATATCAGAAAAGGTTTGACGAGAAGTTGATACGAGAACAATTCCTTCCACTGTAGGAAAGGTACCAACATATAAATGATAGTATTCATAAAGCTGCAGGAGAGGCTTAGGAGAACGCAGGAAGAAAAAGAGCAATAAGATTTGTTGGACAGAGGAAATTGAGAATTTGTACAATTTGTATTTGAAATGGCTAACTACTAAAGAAGAAGAACACATGTTATTGTAGAATAGAAAGAGAAACTAAGTTCGAAACATAATTACAAATGAGAAAAACGGATAAAAAATGCGAAGAAGTCAATACACACATAGGGGAAGAAAGAACACAGAGGCTTGGAGATTCATCAGAGTGAGTGCCAGAGAAAACAGGATAAAGACTGCATTCGGGTAATTCTACTTAATGAGTGGATGAAACATGACGAAAAACTCTTGACAGAAGCTAGATAAGAAGTACAGAATAGAGATAGAACACAACATCAATGTTGAAGGAGAGCCAGAAACAGTGAAAAGACTATAACAAATTTGCAGAATGGTGGAGCTTTGGGACCAGAAGGTATACCAGTTGAACTACTAAAGAATGGTACCGAAAAACTATACCGTATGCTGACAAAGGTGATGAATTAATGCCTAAATGGACACCCTCCTCCTGAACAATGGGAAATAGCACACATATCGTTTATTCATAAGCAAGGTAGCAAAAAGATCCAAACAACTACCGTGGTACCTCGGTGACCAGTACAATGAGCAGAGTTTATGGTAGGATCCTTCGAGACCTAATTGAATATAAGGATAGCCCTTTCGAAGAAGAATAACAGGGAGGACTTAGAGCCGGTAGGTCCTGCACAGATAACATATTTCGCCTCAAGTTTATTATAGAATAAAAGAACGCAACCAATCAGGAAAGGGTATGACTCAGTACCAATTGCGAAACTTTGGGAAGTTTTGTATGAATCTAACTAAATTCATACACTCATAAAGGCCGGTCGAAATCTTTACAATGGCTCGAAATCCCTAGTGAAAATAGGTAACTCAATGTCACCAACGTTCATCGTCTCGAAGGACTCCGACAGGGATGCTGTATCTCTAACATTGTTCAAAATATATATTTCGAAAGCTCTTCAATTATGGAAACGTAAATGTCATGGTATGGGAATAGAACTGAATGATAGAACCCTTGACACTATCTAATTCGCTGACAACCAAGTCGTTTAAGCAGATGACAAAGACGATATGGAGTACATGATTCGAATGTTAGTAGCAGAACCAAATACCTGTGCGTAGGTGGAGATGCAGGAAAACTCATGCTCGATGATAGACTAGAAATCGATAGTTGTGACGAATGAAAATATCTGGGATGTATATTCAACAAGGAAGGAACAGACGAACAAGAGATCACCTCGCGAACCACACAATCACGAAAAGCGATAAATTGCTTGAATGGAGTCTTTTGGAGTAACACAAGTATTAAGGATTGAAAGTCCACTATTTACGACGACACAATGGTGAAGAGCATTCTGCTTTATGGGAGCGAAATATGGATGATCACAGATAGAAACCGCAAAAAGTAGAGGCAACAGAAATGGATGCAATAAGAAGATCAATGAGAAGAGGAAACGAGGTAGACCAAAAAGTCCTGAATGGAGGGCATAAGAAAGGTCATGTATTTATATATACATGTAAACTTCAGACAAGAAGAATTATTCAAAGATCCGTAAATCCCCAAGAGCCACAGAGCCACAATAGTGCAACTAAGCAGGATGCCGAGAATTTTTGTTTCAAGGGGACATCTTTTGGGGTACAATACTTGCTTGAAATATCAACCCCGAAGCGGGTGTTGCAATCCTTGAATATTTTGAATAAGGAAGATGCGTCGAATGTTGACTAAAAGAAAGGTGGTATCTTTGTCTACATTGCCTTGAACGAATTTCCATTTTAAATTGAGAACTGTAGAAGATACAGGGTGAGCAACTGAAAGATCGGGAAGACTGTTTCCTGAGACTGTTCAAGTTTTAGTGAGGTAAAATGGAACAGATCCATGCTGATTGATGGCGATCATCATCAAGTACCATCCTTACTCGAATTTCAACCCCTGGAGCAGGGTGACAACCCTTGAAAATTCGGAAAAGGGTAGGTGAGTCGAGTTATAACTCGAAAAAAGGTATTATCTTTACCTGCATTCCCGTGAATGAATTTTCATTTTGATTGAAAACTGTAGAAGATACAAAGTGAGCCATTGAAAAATAGAGGAGACTATCGCCCCAAGACTATTGGAGTATTAGTGCGAAAAACTGGAATAGATTCATCTTCCGAAATCACCCTCATCTCGAATTTCAACCCCTAGGGCAGGCCTAATATCCCTATTTTCCTAGTATCCTCTATTTTTCAGTAGCTCACTCTGTATCTTCTACAGTTTTTAATCAAAAATGAAAATTCGTTCACGGGTACCTTCTTCCAAATTTTCAAGGGTGGTCACCCCTGCTCTAGGGGTTGAAATTCGAGATGAGGATGGTATTTGATGATGACTGCCATTGATCTGCATGGGTCTGTTCCATTTTACTTTTTACTTCACTGAAACTTGAATAGTCTCAGGAAATAGTCTTCCTATACTTCAATGGCTCACCCTGTATCTTTTACAGTTTTCAATTTAAAATGGAAATTCGTTCAAGGCAATGTAGACGAAGATACCACCTTTCTTTTTAGTCAGCATTCGACGTATCTTCCTATTCAAAATATTCAAGGATTGCAACCTCGCTTAGGGTTTGATATCTCAGGCAAGTTTTGTACCCCATAAGATGTCCCCGTGAAACAAAAATTGACCTGTTTTTGTGTTTTGAGCCGAAATGAATATCTTGGTAGATATAGCCTCTGTTTAGTTTTCGTTGAAGCGCCCTGTATACTTACCTGTTTTAGTCACTCAAATTGGTGATCCATGAAGTTTGTCTCAAAGTTTCTATAAAGTTCTAACGAAGCCGTTGTATATTATATAGTAGATGAACATTTCCGATGAAGTCAGTCAAACACTCAAGGAATATTTGACACCGAAAGGATCCTAAGTCTCAGTTAATCCGCAAAAATGGGACACAGCCGAAAATAAAACGCGGATGGTACCGGAAAGAATCTGCGAACGCAGGCTAAAAAAATACTTCAATCTTCAAGATTTTCCAGGAAGATTGTCTGTCAACATTATAAGGAATGTACTACCCATATGACTAATTTCGACAGGCTGTTCTAAAAGTCTTGATCTGGCTTGGTTTTCCGGCATTAGGGCACAACCGCAACGAATTATTAGATCCGCCCTCGAATTGGGGCTTCCATGAAGTGGACACGATGACGAAACTACGTGAACATGTGAACATGAGGTGATATCAGATGCTGATTGAGTAGAGAAACGGAACAAATGCACTCAACTCATCGACATATCCAGTGTCTTCTAAAATTTTCTCAAAACAGAGAAAGAGCTCTAGTTGATATATTCTGAGACCACCAGAAAGAAATTTACAATAAACTTTCTAATCTCACAGGATAAAAACTTTCAAACCATCCTCGTACATCACATAAGTCATGAGCTAAGTTAAATGTACACCACATTCTTCATTTTATACTAAAATGAGAGACATTCGTTACGAACGTAACAATCGGACATACTTCACATTCAAAGCTGGTTTCATCCAACAAATACTACTATTATTATCTCTCAAGGTTTCAAGATTTTCTCGCAAGCAGGCAATGCATTGCTGTTTGTACTGAATTTGATTAAGGCAGCTGCAATGCACCAAATCGGCAATCAACCTCTTCAGACGGGCGCTGAACTTGTTACGTCTCCGTTTGTTGCACCATTTGCCGGAAAATTGCAAATTGACGCCTTGAGACGTTTGAGAAGCCCAATCAAGCTTGTCACCTGCACACGTCTTGTCTAATGTCGCATGATTCGAGAGAGCCAGCCGAAATGATTTGAATTATACTCTTTGAAGGAGGAAATTTATATCATTCTATCGTAAGACTATCAAAACACTGATATCTGATTCAAAAAGGATTGAGTAAAACACTTGGCATATGTTGTATGAAAATATATTAGTTACTCGGGTTATCAGGCTATTTTCAATAGTAATACAATTTTGAAAACAAAAAGAGTAGTTTTACTTGAATATAACGGCATTCACAACAGGAGTTATTTCCAAGGAGTGGACTTGATTATCATCTCTCAAATGTTCAACTCCTTTCCTTTATTACCTGGATGTTTGAGTTCAAGTCTCCCGAAATCTATAAAATGCTTTTTACTCATACAGTGGTCAGAAAAGCCAGTAGTATCTTCTCGATACATCTTCCTCTTTGGTTTATATAGAAAATCTGCATTCACTGCAATGTATTTAGTATGTGTGAACTTAATAATATTTTACTTGATAACGGAAACAATGGTACATGTGGTACATATCAGTCCAATCAGTATATATATATATATATATATATATATATATATATATATATATATATATATATATATATATATATATATATATATATATATATATATATATATATATAGTAGAAGTTCTCAATCACAAAATATCAAATGAAGTGCTTTTCATTAATTTGTTCACAGTTTATTCTCTTTTCCTTTTTCAGCTGTTGATTTCGAGAATGAAGTTGAAATATTAATATTAATCGATAGGAAATACGTCCATAAACCGAATTTAGTTGTCACCTTAATAAAACAAATAGCATTTATCCTTTGCAAACAGCGAAATCGAATAGAAAATTTTCAATTAATTGATAGTATTGATGATTTATTTATTTTATGGAAATTTATTTTAAAGTAAAATGAAATGAGACACTTTTGTCGGTCGTGATTATTGAATAAATTGTGTAAAAGTGACAAAAGTGTCTCATTTCGCTTTACTCTTCAATTAATTATGTTCCTGGTATTAGCATCAAGATATGTAATAGATTGCACAAAAATAATCTAAACAAAATCATTTCTTTTAAAAACAATTTGGTTTAATTTTTAATTAATAATAAAGATAAATTGAAATTATTGCATAAAAGCGGAATATATCGGGGGGCACAGCGGTGCCCCTGCCAAGTCGAGCGCGAAGCAAACTGCCGTGCCATTCTTTACTGGAACCATTTCGCCGCATTTTCAGTCCTCTATTTGAGAACCTCTGGATAAGATCAGAATGTAGAAATTTTCGTCTCCAGTAAGCTATAATTACGTACTTGAAATCCAAAAGTTCAAGGCTGTAGGTCAATCACTTCCAAAGTTTTATGACACTCACTAACTCACTCATTCATGATCATCAGAAGAGAACTAGTAGTTCCCATAAACTAAGAGAAATTTGGTACAGAAATAAGGTTTAATAGCAACATGAAGAAAAATCTATAGAAACTAGGATAATCGAAGATCTGGAGTACCTGGTGACCCTGAAAAGAAAACACAAAAGCCCAGGCAAACTATTTGAAATCGACATACCGCCTTTACAAAAGATATTCAACTTGGTGGACCGCTTCATTTGATGTCAGAAATCGAACGTCTGAAATATCTGATGAAGAACCCTCAGCTGGTCTCAGTTAAAATCGAATGTAATTGCGAAAATCCAGCGTAGTGGACAGCGACACCTTCTAATTTAATCTAGCCTATAGTGGCCCACAGTCACTGCTGGCGAATGCCTCCCCTTCTGCTTTTAAGAAGCAAATAGATAAAATTGAAGGAAAACTCGGGATAATACTTTTTTATACTTATACTCACAAGTTTACAAAAAGAAATCGCGAATGGGCAATACGAAAACTGTTGCTAATGTACAATGAAATGTATAATGTATTCCTAAAAAAATTTTATCAAATAAGAAAATCAAATAAAATGAGTTAATATGCCCACGTTTCTACAAAAAGAAGTGAAATCCCAGCAAAAAAATTATGTAAAAAACTTGCCAAGTCTTGATGTAGCTGCTTGTTTATCTCTATAAAGTAATGAAATCTAGAGAAAGTCGTGCCAAGTCTAAGGTTCCTTACTACTATTTCTTCATTATTATAGTTAATGTTGTGTGACTTGGCCGTTGAAAGGTACATAAGGGTACAAAACCAGGTGCTCCATGACACCATTGCACCAATCTGTCCCCAGAGCTGCTACCTGGAAAATTGCCACCTGGAAAACGTTGATTAAATAACCAGTCAATTATAGGCTTGATAAAACTGCGTATTTCAATAATACTTATGTATAGACGAGCCTGAAACAAACAGTATAAGAAAATATTTCCAGTACAGACGGACATCTAATCACTGATAGAAGTCCGTCTGTACGTCTATTTTATGTTACATCGGTCGATTTGACTCTCCGAAAAGAAGAGAGCAGAAGTCAGCATTGCCAATGGTAAATGCATGTGTTGCACAATCAACAGCAGCCTAAAATAAGACACTTGCGTCTAATTATCTATACCAGTATGGACTATTATCTCGCTTTATAAAGATAGGTAGTTACAACAGATATAACATTACATGTAATCAAAATTGACTTGTACCTACCCACTAACGTTTGAGGAATGTTCATCGGCCAAATCACACAACATTAACTATAATAATGAAAAAAATCGAAGTAAGGAACCTAAGACTGGGCACGACTTTGTCCAGATTTCATTACTTTTTAGAGATAAACAAGCAGCTCCATCGAGACTGGCTAGTTTTTTACAGAATGTTTTTGGTTGGATCAAATATACTTCATTGAATGCAGAGACTTTCTATACATTGTATAACTGAATAGATAGTTTTCTTGAGGAGATTCCTCAAGCCATTGTATGACGAGAAGTTCCCATGAATATATGTATGCGAACGCATCGTTACCGAAATACAGGGTGTTGAAATCTTCAGACCTTTTCAGTTTTTTTCTTATGGTTACTACAGCTTTTCAAGTATTTAGTTCAAAATCGGCACAGAAGTGCCTTTTTGAAATCTACATAATGAGATCACAAAAACAATTATGAAAATCTGTTGACTGATACTTTTCAGGGGTCTTATGTGATTTCTACCCCTATAACTTCTTTTCAGTACGATACGAGCACTTACATTTTTTGTTTATAAATTTTCGATTAATTTTGAATCTTTTTTAAATTCTGATTTTTCTCTGTATCTGCCACCGTTTTTGTGCAAGAAATGGATCGGTTTTATGTGTTTAATGAAAACATAATGTAAAACAAGCGATCACAGTAAGTTCTTGAAATGGCTTTCTTCTGCCATTACATAAGAATCTAGACGTCGACACATAGATCTTCGTAATCGATAGAAGATCTCAGGAGTATCTTGAATGAAATGATAATACCGTTTCTTAAGTCTTCTCTGTCTTGTACTGGAGTCCTGTAATTCAACGTTCTCAAATGTTCCAGATAGAGAAGACTATTGGATTCAGATTACGTGAACGAGATGCTCAAAATAAAGATCCACCTTCGCCTATCCAGCGATCTTGATATATTTCGTTAAAATGTTGACGTGCTCTTACACTAAAGTGAGCAAGAGCTCCTTAGTGCATGTACCATATTCCCGCCTTGCCAACTGAAGGAGTAGGATCAAGTAGATCCGACAGGTGGCAGGCGGCCTCAACCCCGTGGCCCTGTGTGATACAACCACATCCAACTATTGGTCCCGTGAATTGTTCACCTGTGTGACTTAGTTTCGGGATCTAGCGGATGGTCCCGTTTCCAGAAAAGAAGGGCTTGGCAACGAAGCAAATTCACTAATTCATTCACGTTCTAGAATAGAAAGCAAAATCTTGATAGAGTTCTGCAATTTCAGAGAACTGGGGCTCAAAAACGCGAATGTCGATGCAGTCTACCACCATCTGAAAAACAACCCCATTTGCTGGCCCTAACCGAAAACCAAATAAGTCAAACAACCCACTGTGTTTTCGCCAGATCGGATGTTGCATGCCATAGAGAGGACAAGATGGAGGACAACGCTTTCGAATTTGCGTGGTTTAAAATCTGTTTGCAGGATAAAATGCTGTTCTTATGCTGTCTATATCGCTCGCCAAACGATATTCACTTCCGTAGACTGTTTCAGTATCTAGGCGATAAGGTGAATTGGATTCAGACACATCATCCGGAAGCTGAGGTCTTTGTACTGGGTGACTTCAACGTTCACAACACAAACTGGCTCCTCTACTCCAAAAGAACAGATGAAGTGGGAAGACAGGCTGAAACTTTCGCAATCAGCCATAATCTAACGCAGCTAGTAGATGAATCGACAAGAATACCTGATCACTCAACCGACTTTCGAACACCTTGGGTCTCTTTTTGATTTCAGATCCAGATGATTTTGTAGTGGATGTCTCAATAACGCTAGGCAACTCAGACCACAAACTTATATCTGCTACTGGAACCATCGTGCTACCGCCAAAACAAGAACCTAAAATACCCAGACGCATTTGGCACTATAACTGTGCTAATTGGGATGAGCTGCGTGAATTCTTTTCGTGCTTCCCATTTAGTGATGTTTGCCTTCCAGATCCTGACATCAATGTGTGCACTGAATCTGTTACAGAAATTACAGAAATCATTCATGCAGAAATGGATCTCTACATCCCTCATTCCATGAAAATAACAACAATACAAAAGCCACTCTTCAACAGAGACTGCGAAAGAGCGTCTGCAGCGAGGAGCAGAGCTTACAAGTTATGGAAAAAATCCAACAAAGGAAACAAGAACAACTTTCGTACGAATACGAAACGTATGCAACCTGACAACTGCAAGAGCAAAGGCCAATTTCAACGAAAGGGTAACTAATAAACTCCTTAAACAGGCAAGCGGGACTAGAGAATTCTGGTCTATAGCGAAGACTGTCAGTGCCAATTTCAGCAAATCTGCGTTTCCGCCTTTTGTTAGAGAAGACGGAAATAGCATCAACTCCGAAAGAGGAAGCCGATCTCTTTGCTCTCTTATTCTCGAAGTATTCTGTGCTAGATTCATCTAACCCAATAACAACGAACATTCGACCTACAAATTATTCCATGGTAGAAATCCAGCTCAGAGTCCCTACTGTGTGACGGGCTCTCGAGAAGCTGAATTTCAAGAAGGCAGTTGGTTTAGACGAAATACCGCCTATCGTCCTAAGAAAGTATGCTTCCAAACTGACACCCATTCTCAACCGTCTGTTTCAGATTTCTTATGAAAGCTAGACTTTTCCGAGCAGCTTGAAAATAGCGACAATTCACCCGTCTCAAAGAAAGAAAAGAAGCCTTTACCCCAAAACTACCGCCCTGTTGCACTTCTTTCCATTATATCCAAAGTGATGGAGAGAGTCATAAATGATGAACTCATCAAATATCTTGAGTTGGAAGGAATTATTAACGACCGTCAGTATGGTTTCCGCAGGCAAAGATCAACAGGAGATCTGCCCGTCTGCGGCACTCGTGTTTGTACATTAATGATGGAAAAGCATAGGGAATCTATAGCAATAGCACACAACATCTCTAAGTCTTCGATAGGGTTTGGTATACAGCCTTGTTGAATAAACTTGCTGCATATGGGCTTCCGGCAAAGTTGCGGGGTTGGATAAGTAGCTTTCTTCCAAAAAGATCAATACAAGATATGGTCGACGGTATAACATCTGATTTCTGTTTCCAGTTGCAAGTAGGAGTACCTCAGGGATAAATTCTTTCGCCAACCTTATTTCTGTTGCAGATAAACGATATTATGTCATCAACAGGGAACAAGATCTTCGGTTTAGCATATGATTGTACCCTGGTTTTGTCTTTCATTACTCTGCGGCCTATTACAGCTACGGAATTTCAGCGTCAGAGCGTCAAAAAATTAATAACTTAAACTCTGACTAATAGAGGATATCTGTGTGGGATCAGCTGAACCTTGTGAGTCTCAACGCAAGCAACTACGTTTTCTAGAAAGGTCCCCGCTGGAGAACCTCCTCTAATGATGCAAAGCCAACAAATTGCATCCAAAGATTCGATATACCTTCTCGGTATGTTTTAGCAATAGCTAAGTCGGCATCAGCTAAACTTAGTTTTATTTTCAGAGCCAATCGATACTTCACTTCCTCTCAGCTGTTGCTACTATATAAGGCGCAGATTCGATCTTCTTTGGAATATTGTTACTATGTATGGAAATCTGCACCCAGACATTCCTTGTGGATGTTGGATAGTGTGCAAAAACGGGCTGTACGCCTCATCGCGATTTCTAACCGCTGGCTCTCAGAAGACAAGTTGCTGACCTTTCTCTGTTTTACAAATACTTCCACAAAAAATGCTCCAAGGAGCTGAAAGACCTTGTTCCGGGAAAACTCTTGTTTTGACGCAACACTAGGCGGGCAAAGAATTTTCATCATATGGCGGTACATCTAACGACACCTCGAACCTCTCTCTATAAGAATTCCTTCGTGTACAGAGCCGGTGAGCTGTGGAACTCGCTTCCGTCCAACATTTTCCCAACATCCTTCAATTTGGCCCTCTTCAAGAAGCGAGTAAACAGACACCTCAATTCTTCCCAGGCGCTTACTCATGTGGTGTAATAGGTTTGCCTATTCCTGGGAAGCGCTCATAAAAAAAAGCTCTTCGAATAGGAACTGAGTGTATGAATCTCCATTCACTCATCGTAGAAGGAAATATGGACCAATTAGGATATCTCCAATCATTCCAATCCACACGCTCATACGTGGTTGTTGTGGTTAATAATAATGGCATGAACATGTAAAGCACTTTTCTTAGTGCTCGTATCGTCAATTAGTGTAAGTACAGCTACTTTTAATTCCGGTGTTCTAATATCTCGGTGGCGACCACAATCATGTTCTCTAGTATTGAAGCTATCTGTTTCTCGAAGACATTGATGAAGCCGTCTAAACTAAGTATGATGGGAAGCCACACTTGGGGTTACATTCCAGCATATCTTCTCGACTCTCCGAATTTAAAAAATATAGGGAAACGTGACCTCTGAAAAAGTGTCACCCTGTAGATTTTCATAATTGTTTCCGTGATCTGATTATGATAAAAAGATAAAAAGGCATCTCTGTGCCGAATTTGAAATACCTGAAAAACTGTTGTAATCATCAGAAGAAAAGTGATAAAATTTGAAGATTTCAACGCCTTGTATTTCGTTTGAGAAGAGTTTGCTGAGATATGGGAACTCTTCTTCATAAAACGACTTGAGGAATCACCTCTTGAAACCTTATATATCCAGGTAATAACAGAGAAATTGAACATTTTAGTGAAGAAGGAAATCACTTCAGCTCGTAGAAAAACCAGCCAATTTTTAATGATCAAACATATTTCGTTATATCTCCTGTTGTAAATGTCATGGTACTTAAGTGAAACTACTCATTTTGTTTCTCAGTATTATATTACCTTCGCCAACTGTTTTAATCAATCATTTATTCACTCAAATGATGAGCGAGATCTTGTACTTTAGGATTTCATCCAAATTTCTCAGGAATGTAATAAAGCTACGAGGGACATTCAATAATTACAGAGGCAAATTGGTGTTCTTAGGACTTCAAATTGGCATCACTGTGATCAGTCTTGATTATCTTCTGAATCAGTATTTTTCAACAAAGGTAAATCAACAAGGAATTTTCAATTGGATGAAAAGTAAGCAGTCCCAATAACTGAAGTATATTTTGAAGATTGCAAGCATTTCAAAAATCTTCGTATGTGAGTAGAATAGTTCAAGATTGATTGAGATCCGATGAACATTCTGGCCAGTTGTTCTTTCCGTGACAATCTTGAAAAACAGCGTTAGAGAAACAATCAATACTACTCAGATATTCTTTAGACCAATGCAAAATAAGTAAACGTCGTGGAATCCACAGACGTAATGTGATTTGCAGCCACGCATAACGCACGATGTTACAATCTGAACACATCTTCGAGAGCTTCAACGAAGAGGTATGAATTGAACTATCTGATTCCCCTCACAGCCCCGATTTAGCACAATTACTATGTTTTAGTGCACGGAGATAGTGGTGACATAGAAAGAAATTTCAAAATAACCAGGATGTCACATAAATTATGGAAAATGTGTTGAACTTGTTGCATTCATCAAGATATAAGGAAATTATAGTAGAAATTACAAAGAGATTGTTTTCTTCAGAGCAAACTTTCGAGGATACTAATGAAACAATCCATACCTCAGTCTTTCAAACACGATGCAAATACATATCTTCTGTGTAGATTGCAATACCTAAATTATCATATTTTCTTCCCAACTTAACCTCGTATGCTCGAAACAATGGGAAAAATACAGATGCTCCCCTGGGAACCCTGCCCTGACATCGAAGGCGAGTTGGTTGGACAACTTTAAGGCTCCGAGACCAAAGCGAAGTTCTCCTAAAGTTTGAGATCACTGTAGGTTCTGGACGAACATCAATATTGTTATCATTGAAGCACGTCTCTTTATGTGAGTGGGTACGACCACTTAGAGCACTCCGAGACCTACCCCGAACAATCTTGAAAATACTTCAGCCACCGTAGACGAGTGGATTGGACCACTTCAAGCCTCAGTCATACGTCGGCCTCACTTCTTTCTTTTAATGGAAATGGGTTTTCGGCATCTCTTGGCCATACCGATTTTGTTCTTCATAGGCGAGTGGGTTGAACCACATCGAGCTTCAGAAGAGAAAATCATACCAAAAGAAATCGACCACCAATTCCGACAAACACAACGATCTTTGTGCGAGTGGATTGGACCACTTCGAGCACTATGAGTTGTATTTCCAGGGTTGGAACAGATCGTCGTCTCCCCAGGGACTAGTGGGCTGAACCCCTTCGATCCCCAAGGGGAATCGAAATATTCACAATAGAACCAGCCTCAGTTACTGTGTAAATTGACAGAGCTTCGAAAACTAAATTAAACTAACGTCGCGATCTCGGTTCATATATGCATGGCCTTACCCATACTCCCCGCTTGCCTTGGTTCCTAATTACATGTTACATAACATGTCACGACGCGGGGATTGCAGTCTGAGAAAATACCAGATGGTCTCTGCGATCGTGGTTACGAAAGGATGTTTAATAACTATCGGAAATAACTTCGAATGTTTTTGCGCTTGATATCTTCTCTGACTTTGACTGCATTCCTATGACACACTCTTAACGCTTCTGGGTGATTTTAAGCTTTTCTCTAATTCATATTCTCCTACACTGAGATTTTAAAACTATATTATTAAATAATTCTGGCAAATGACTACAGCCTTCCCACTGTAATTTTGAATTCAGAGCTACATAAAATGTTTTTCAGGTAGATTTACTCAATACATTATTCATAAATGATAATAAAATCCAATTAAATTATGAAACGAGAAATATATGGATAATTTTAGCAAATAAATAAAAAATAGACCATTCAGGGTCGTTTCCTTAAATACCAGTGAAGTTCTGACTATTTCTACAATCCTTCTTTAGAATCTTATTGAATTTTATATCTGCCGATGAACACGCACATTGCATGTGATTTACCCACACCTAATGCCTAATTTATCATTGTTCAGCTCGCCAGCCGGAATCCTCCGGATCTGTCGGTCCGGTTAGTCCGAAGCGGTCTGGTTATTAGTCCTCGCTGCATGTTTGAGTTTAGCCCAAGTCAGAATTTATAGGCACTTTAAGCCTGTGACCGGGATACAATCGAGTCTAATCCAATTATTATAGTGCTGCATGAGCCCCTGGCCGGCCAGAGGGAGGTCACATTGCATTGATGCAGGATGCACTGTTGAAGGAGCGACTATAATTTCAAACGTAAAATCGGGAGCAGGACTTGAGAATTCAGAATGACGGAAAATTCGGTTTTAATCCTATAGATGATATGAGTAACATTTCACATTTATATGGAACCGTGGAGAGAAAGAATAATATGTTGATGAGAGATATAAAATGTCTGCCATCTTTGATGATTATTTGAATGAATACATACAGAGTGTGACAACCACAACCAAATAGATTTAATACATAAGAACAACTATTTTTTTGACGAAATGCAAAAAAAGCATGGTCGATTTTATTTCGTTTGAATAAACTCATCCATAACATCAACCGTTTCAGCAATGAAATAGGACAAATATATTATAGGATGAGTGAACATGTAATGATGCTAAATAATGATGAAAGACAAAACACGATCGGCAGAAAGCACAGTATGTTTTATTCATAAACATTCTTAACGTACTATGCCTCTCACGCTCGTGTAAACTCAGGAAAATGAGGTAAAACGAGTGAACCATACGTATTTTATATAATCCAAGAGAATTGGAAGAAAAACCTCGAGTCGATCATCACTGATTATTACGTACCGACCGGATAAATATGAAGCAAGAATTCTTAACGTTAGACACAAGGGCATACACAGAACTAAGAAGACAATAAAAAATACATAGGTTGCGATATTACCCCTGTCATCGATTCGTACTTCGTACACAGAACGTGTACATCTCACGATATTTTATATCCACGATAATTGCCGTATTTATTATGTGACCACCACCAAACTTCGAAACGTCATTGATTGTGTCCAAATCTCGGCGAGGATTACTTTTAAGCACAATCGGCATACTGGGGTTGAAATAGAAGAGGTTGAAAATGTGCTAATCCTCATATATCCGGTTATAACCAAGATAAACCTATATGTTTTTCATATTATTCTTAGGCATCTTATTATCAACAACTTTCATTCCAAAAAGAGAATCAATACGAACCTTATCTTCCGAATTAGAAGGGAGGGGTTGAATTTTCAATTCGTCAATAACAAAGATACAGCTATGCGGATTTCATATGCGTTTGCTTATGTGGGATATTTTAGTTATGAAGTTATCCAAGAATTACCCCATTACATACAGTACATAGAATTCTGGAACGGACAAACTTCTACGGAGATATATTAAAAACTGTAAACCGAAAATGAAAAAGAAAACATGTTTATAAACATGGGTTTTAGCATTACCTAACAGAATTTCAAACAAAATTCATAAATAATTTCGAGACTTTATGCAACGTCTATTTCTAAATTCAATTTCTTTCTACACTTTGAGGTCATAAAATCAAAATAATGCTTATATTTATGTAAAGCTGCAATGGTTTCATGAAATATTTATAGTTCATCTTCTGATGAGGTATCTTCATAACCTAAATTCAGTATAACAGGATCTAACAACCTAAAGAACTGCCGTTGCAAGCTAATGCACGGATGGAATTCTCAATTTTTGTTGCAATCCCCATAATTTTCTTCGTGTTAAAAACTTTTGAACACAAAACTTGTTGATTGATAATGGAATGGAATGAAATAAATGAAGGTGTATTATTAGCTCGACACAATGAAACAAAACCGTTTTTGTTTCAAGTCATTGCTGGTGCTCCATTGGTTGTAATCACACTAATTTATATATTGGTAGCATGTAGTTTTTTACAAATTTGAAGAAAACGTCTTATATATCTTCACCACGGTCTTCCCTTTCAGAGGATAACTGTCAAAAATTCTTCCTTAGCCAAAATGTCATTGAATGCCATCCGGATAAAAATACACAGCTTGGCAGTGTCTGTCATATAGGTGGATTCGTCGAATTGTAAAGAAAAATTTGTACATTCCATGCTATCACGTTTTAGTTTATCGGCCATGTGACAGTCGGACGAGATAACTGAAGTTCTCTAATTGTAGACACGATTTCTGTTTTATTTTTAAAATCTCCAAATAAAGTCTCATCCGCTTCAATAAATGCTTTCTTCACAACCGATCCATCTTTGAATGGTTTCTTGTGTTTCGCCAATATATGAGATATTTTAAATGACGCAATCGTAGCAGTTTTCAATTGTTTGGCTGTCTTGTGAACATAGTTTGTTCTTTTTTCAAACAAGATATAAAATCACGTACTTTTATTTTCTTAATCCACTCTGTGGCGGAAAATCCTTTTCATAGTTTTTATAAACCGTTTTATGATACCTCTCCAAGTTGCCACGCTTAGATATTACAACAGACGAACGACGAATAGGACAAATGCACTTATCCGTCACAATACAAAAGAAAATTCTTCCTCCCAATCGTTATCAAAACGATACGTTTAAGGTTTCTTCGCTGCACTCATTCTGTACTATTAATAATAATAAACTTTGTATCGACGTAGTATTGCCTTCAAGTTACAATTCAGAATGACTCTATGTCCTGCAGACGCAACATTTATATCGGCGAGAACGAAAGTCTCGAATGTTCCAGTCAAACACGCCGCCCGAAATTTCTAGAAGAGCAGCAAGAATATAAAACGCGGATTTTCTTTGACAAGTACCGCGCGTTCCTTTGATAAAGTCCGCCTTTTGCTGCTACCTGAGTATTATTTTATTACGTAATAAATTTTTGTAGTTCAGTTACCTATTTATTAAAAATTAATTTCTTTTCGAGATCTACTTAAAAAGCACTCGCGTACGACCGTTCGAGCACCCTGCCCTAAAGCATCGTATACAGTCAATAGAACTAGTTTTCAAAGTGGTATATTTTAGCACGTTTACCATAATTAAAATTAGAAATCTTTTCCATTATTTATGAAATGAACAAAACTCGTTCACCAACTACTAGATGATGGATACAAATGATAAAACTACTTCCAGAACTCTTCTTAATATATATGTATGTATTAATTACCTTTCTTGGGGTTAAATTCGGAGAATATACTTAATATACTCTGTAACGCTTATCCGAGTGGACATTTCTCGCAAAATACCTGGAGGGCGATAGTACCTGTGTACCACTGAATATTCAAAACTGTTCTGTTCATTGTAAATCATTCATGATAGGAATTACTCATCAAATGTACATCTGTAATGATCTCATATATATACAGCTTATTGAAAACTGTTTCCATATCAGTTAATGGTTATTCAACTGAGTGCTTATAAGTTTTTGAGAAAAATAAAGATGAAACCCACCTGAAATGCCAATATTATACCCAGGTAACTCGGATTATAATATGAGAGGAGAATATAATTGAAGACAATCCTGTCACCTAAAGATTTATTTCTCCACGGCTCTATCTAATCGACTATAACAGCCTATTACTTATTCTTTTCAGTTCCTAAAAGAAGCAACCCTGTTTGAATTTTTCTTCTATTCAGCTAAGTACCTGCTTTGTCAATGTAATTTACAGTAAATGCTCCTATTAAGCGTTTTCACTATTCACGGATAAAAAATGCGAAACAATTTCTATATTTCTTATTCATGAATCTAAATGGTACATATATACGTAAGTATTAATAAATAGGACTCGGTCGCGTCGTCAAATGGACCAATAAAAAAGGTAAACAGGCCTTATTCTTCTACTAAAATTGTAACGTGCTAAAATCACGTCACAATAATTTGAATTACAACACCTGATTCCAGTCAACCCTCCATCTGTGTCACGCCACTGGCTAACAGTCTGATGCGCATAATCCGGCTATTAGATGATAAGTCTTACCGGCTTCCGAACCTTCCCAGCATTTTCTTTCTACCGCACACCTTCAAGCTAATTAAAAATTAAATTCTTGAAAATCCTCTTCAATTGTATTTGAAATAATTAAATTACATCAGAATTCTGTAGTGAAAACTAGAGATATATCATTATCTTAAATACTGTGTAGTGACCTATACCAAAAATATAAGGTAAGTTAAAAGTTCATCTAGCAAAATGCCACACTTAACTTTCAAAATCTGAGGAGCTAGCA
Organism: Cryptolaemus montrouzieri; assembly: GCA_013387265.2. NCBI lineage: Eukaryota > Metazoa > Arthropoda > Insecta > Coleoptera > Coccinellidae > Cryptolaemus > Cryptolaemus montrouzieri. The sequence goes on from JABFTP020000001.1 coordinate 36,989,050, forward strand.
CCAGTTTTTCTTTCAGAATCTCTGTAACTTTTCCTATCAATTCTTGTCTTTAAATAATGTTAGACCCACGTTATTTTGTAACTTTAAATTCCCTGATGAAGCTGGCTGTTTCGTTAGAGCATAGAATATCTTGGTGATATATGTCTAATTTATGGAATTCAGTCCGAGGTGGAGAGTCGTAGATAGAGATTCCTAGGTGGAGAGTCGTAGATGGAAAGTCGTAGGTAGAGCTCAAGGATTGAGATATAACTTCTATCTGGAGTCCAGAAATCCAGATGAATCCCATGCTGAAATAAAGATTTGCGCCCATATACAGCAGTAAAATACAACATCTTTTTGAAATTTGAACTCTCTAAGTGATTGGGTACTATAACATAGACGACCTCTACCTCATCTAAACCGGTAAAAGTCATTTTTATTACACTTGTTCTTAGTTTTTTTTATCTTCAATCTTTCTAAATTATCTTACTGTTTCTTAAATTAAATTTCGTTACACTAATAATTGAATGATATCACCGCTGCATTGGATCGGCTATTTCTTTGATATAAGTCGCCCTCGCCGCGGTCGGTGTTTTTGATAGTGTCAATAAACAACAAGTTCAAGTAAAGCGACCTAAATACTCAATGCATATTACTAAATGTCACTTACTACACGTTCCGTCATTTGGTAAAAGCGGCTTTGTTTTTTTTATTGCTCAATTTTTCCATTCGTTACAATTCGTTTGAAATGAAAACAGAAATGCTTGATCGTTTTCGTCTTAGAGAGTAGTTTGCATCCATATCACACTCAATCAACTGTATGATCGATAGAAAAATCATAAGACTAGCTAGTGTGTACCTGCAACTTCACTGTTCAAGAAAATGGTTCGTGATGTAGACTTGCTGTTCTTGTTTTGGACAATGCACCAGATTATCCTCGCAAACTTGAGTCTATGTATTCTAATACGAAAGTGACATTTCTACCTCTCAACATGACGTCTTTGCCCAACCTATGACCCAATGAGTTATTCAGGCCTTTGAGCCCTATTACATTAAAAAAACCTTCAAAATCATATTGGATAATAAAGAATGTGATCCAGATATAAATGTTATGGAATGCTGAAAGAAATTTCATTTAGCAAAATGTATCTCAAACAAAAAAGAATCAGTGGAAGAACTGAGCCCATACACGTTGAAATCATGCTGAAAACACCTGTTCTGACTGTGAAAAATGACGAAGAATATAAGTATTTTCATACTTTAACTGCAAACATTGCCCAAATTGTAAATAGAATAGGACCAGATGTATTCGAACAGAGCAAGTGACATTCAGAACCTGCTTGAATTGCAAGATGAAGATTTGACTAAAACCGACCCGACGAAAAATGTAAAATTCACAGCCAATTGAAGACGGGGCTTTAACCAGCACTAGAGACGTGAACTTCAATTTGAAAAATCTTAGTGAAGGTTTAATAATGGCAGATGTTTTTTGTGATTTCTTCAAGAAAATTGATCTGTCTATGAAACGAACTCTTATATTTGAGCGGCAAATTGCTAATACCACTGCCGAATGTCAGTGTGACTTGAAGGAGCTTTTAAGAACTATCTAACAAGAAAAAATTACAGAATACTTTGAACCATTGCCTAAGCCTGCTTATATTTATTGACCTGGTTTTCCGTTACTTATTTTGTTTTATATGTTTCATTTATTTGTTTGTCCATTTAATAAGCATACCTTCACATTTATATGTTGAAATTATTTGTTTATCTCTTCTTTTATAATGATCAGTTCGTAACACAATCATTTGACTTCTACTTGCTAGGTTAGGTTAGGTTAGTTTGCCATTATAGTGAAAATTTAAACACCATTGGTTTATTTAGTTAAAAATTACTTTTGAATGATTAAAAACTGCTTCAAGTAGTTTCTCGAAAAGTTGATGTAGCTAAAAAATTTCATTCTACGCCAAGTATAACGGCACACATCGTAACTCAACTCATTCAAGACTCAAAAAGTCACTTCATCTTCGCTTCAACCTCATCATTCATATTCGATAGTCATTCTCATTATTCACCAGTGGCGGAGATATCACTGCATAAGTGACAGTAAGCCGAAATAATGGAAATACCCACATTCGCAAATCTCCAATCATGGAGGCTTGTTACCCGGATTTTACATTTTTGATTTTAAACAGGGATAATCCGGGCCTTCGGTCTGGCTCCGGCGCCGGCTTTACGTCGAATGGTAAATAAATTGCACTGTTCCGAATTAAGTTGGGTCGAATTGGCTCAGATGGGAATACTGACTGACACACAGCTCCCGTAGGACTCGAAGTCTAACCACAGAACAACGGATCCCATATATTTTACATTTATTTTTTTTCCAGATAAAATGTACATATGTTATACTACGTTTTTTAAATAACTGCATTTTCCAATACGATAACAATAAAATTTATTTGAGCTACTGAAAATTGACTGTGTTTTTCTAGAGAGAAAACCGGTAGAATAATTGAGAAAAGGGAGAAAAATTAAATAGGTTTATTGCTATGGTGCCCTCTGAGCCCAGAACCTAGATATAAGGATTTGGCAAGTGCCCAAAGTGTATGTCCATCTCGACTATATCGTTATTTATATTTATTTATTTATTCATGATTATGATATGTTTCCAGTTGTAGTATCAGGAAAGAGAACACATTTAAGAAAATCTAGAGAGTGGATTATAGATAAAGCCGAAATGTGAAAAGATGTACATATACAGGCCGTCAAACATATCTGAATTTTTCGTTTCCCTTAGATAGACTTTCTAATAGGTTGAGCAGTTGAGAGCGCCTTTCGATGGTTAGTTCACAGAACAGACCCTAATGAGAAATAAAAACTCAGTGCTTCGATATAGGAAACATTATGGCCGTCTCTGCATAGAAACTAGCGCTACGCGTGCCATTATGGGAAACTAAACCGAAAGGCGCCTTATTTGAATTTATGATTTCCCGCGATGGAATTTAACTTGATTAAAATGGGGTATATGAACTAGTCTAATCGATGCAGAGTATTTCTGCCTCAATCAGACTGTTCAAAAATTGAGAAGTTAATGAGTATTTTTTCACAATAACACATTTATTTTAAAATAACAAAAATCTCTTAAACCATATATACAGAAAACACTTCCAAAATGAAATAATAAATTCTTAACACATGTAAATCAAAATATAAATCACATATCACAGAAAACAGATACATTCTAACATTCAAATTAGAAAGAAATTCTGAAATATTGTTCTCAGCGATACTATTGTTCTTCCATTGTTACCATTGGTCCCCTGTTAGGGTAAACTGCCTTCACTGCCATCTTCATGGCAGTTACCCCATACTGCTTCTGAAAATGGAAAAAACGCAGTAAAAACTGTCTCAAGAAGTTTTTATTCAAATGAATTTGAGATCACTGAAATTTGTTGAATATGGTAAAAATAGGCAATTTCATTACTAATCTTGGAAACTAGGGTTGCATTAATATTCCTGATGGGTTCAATTGATAGGTTCATAGTAGAAATATAAACCAAATATATATATAAGGTTCCGCACGCAGAACCTTAAGTGTGCGCAGGTTGTAAAAAGCCCATTGTAACAAAAAAAAAATCAATATATATACTCTGAATAAAAAGAACTCAGAAAACTGAATGAATAATAACAATGTGTATATCACAAAATAACATGAATCACAGATAACAAAGGAATGTAGGTGTAAAGGACCCAAAAATTCAATTATTTGGTCACAAATCAATTTCTTTCCCCATGAATGTAAAAAGGCATGCAGGAAAATAAATAATATCACAGACTAAAAACATGTTTGTAAATTATAAAAGGATATAAAAGCCCAGACAAAACAACATGTATAGTACCACCGACTGTATAAGATCGATGGTAAATAAATAACACGCACATAGTAGGGTGTAGATAACCCGCTCTTTAAAATCACAATAAACACCTATAATTGAACCCATCAAAGATTGCTGTCCTACTTGTTTCTGAACCCTTTGGATTTGCTTTTAGTCCCAGAAGTAACAGTTTCCTTCTTTTTATCCTTAATGAATTTAAAACTTGAAAGACTAGTGCCCTTTCAAAAATTTCATCTTTCACCGAATGTAATTGACAAAAATCGAATTGAGAAAAATGAGATTTGTGAATATCTTTGAATCTCAAAGCAAGATTTTCCTGATGCCCCTAACTATTCAGGAAAAAGTAAGTTTATTGTGAATGTTTTCTAAGAATTGAGAAACTTTCACTGAAGGATACAATAACTTAGACTTATTATCACAAAATTTCTTGAATGTAATAAAGGTGTGCTGTTGTTGGGGCACTTCGCAAAAAAGTTCTTCGTTATATACTTGATATTCTGGGACTGTAATTCTTCGCAAAAGGTATCCTGCCACATAATAGGTAGCGTAATTGTCAGTTATAGGAGTTAGTAGATTTATAAAGATCTCATTATATTCTTCATGAACAGAAGGTTCTGAATCCTCAGAATCAGTATGTTCTGTGAGTTAGTCTGCATAAAAAAGACAAAACATTCAAATGTTCACAATCATCTGTTTTACGATTTCCATTAACTATGGGCCACGTTATGCCATTTATATTTTTAAAGCAGTAATAAACTAGTGGCAACTAGGGTTTGTGTTCCTACATCATGCTGTCTAATAATACAAAATAAATTTTCTAAAGGATCCTGGTTGAAGGACCGTAATGAAAAATACGAGAGAATTTCTAAACTTGATTCCAAGACACCAGCCACGGAAACACCTGAAAAGAAAATGATTTTGGAAGCACAAACCGCAAAAATAAAAGGGTTTGGCGGAAAACTGAAAACTTTGACATTGACAGACATTTGGCAATTCATTTATCGGCGATTGAAGTTTGATCAACAGAGTTTGACACTTGACGTGGTTAAATTAGGACTAGATAGATAGGTGAGGGGTCGTGAGGGGTTGTTGAATGTTTTGGTTGGTAAGTCGACCTTGTTACTAGGGTCTGTTCTGTGGGTTAGTTCATCAAAGCTGTCACGGAGTAGACATCGTGAAATACAGTTGTGCAAGAATTCTTTGGTATTAGGTATTCGAAAATGGAATTCAAAATGAAAGTGGCGAATAAAGTGTTGCCTTACCATTTTAGGGAAGTGATGGCAAATGTGATTCTTTTCATGCAACAAAAGGTAAGAAATGATGGACTATTACTAAAAATTAAAAAAAATTCAGGAGCGTGCTGTAAAGGCAACAGGAGTAAGTTTGAGTATAATAAGAAGAAATGAAATCTGTTGAACAAGGAGAGTCGTCCTCACTCTCCACACCCAACAAGAAACGAAAAAGATTTGCACAGATGACTGATTTAGATAATTTCGATAAATGGTTCCTTTGTCGTTTGATAATGAACTATTATATAACGGAAAAGAAAATTCCAACTCTATGAAGTATTTATAAGAAATCTTGTTGATGACAATGGGTATTCTGGATCAAATGAATCTCCAAGGAAAGTAATGAGAGAGATAGGATTTCGCTGGAAAAAATCCAAAGTAATAGGAAATTACTTATGGAAAAACCAGAAATTCAAGTGCTCAGAAGAAACTTTCTTAGGGATATGAAAAAGTTCAGACAAGAAAATCGGCCTATAATTTATATGGACGAAAAATATATACTTATCGAACACACAAATGAAAGCATGGAGCGACAATTCAAATGAAAGTCTTTGTGAGCCAATTTCTAACGGACAGAGACTCATTATCGTGAATGCTGGCGGCGAAAACGGTTTGTGTACAGTGAGATAAATTATAAACTATAAGAAATGGCTGTGGTAAATGCTAATACCTAATCCAACAGCCGAAAGTGTTCTTGTTATAGAGAATGCTACATACCATAACGTTCATTTGTACAAACAGCCAAATATGGCTTAAAGAAAAGAAGAAATTCAAGAATGGCTCCGACGCGGACTACCTTTCACCCAATACATGTTGAAAGTTGAACTCTATAACATCATGAAAAGTAACAAATCACGGTTCAAAGAATATGAAATAGATTAATTAATGGAAGATGGTGGCCACACTGTTCTTCGACTTCCCCCTTATCTCCCTGACCTGAATCCGATAGAGTTGGTATGGGCATCTATGAAGCAATATGTCGCAGAGCAGAATGTGAAATTTGATTTGAAAACTGTAGAAACTCTTTGTAATGACTCTTTCAATGCATTTCCTAATGACAAACGTGAACACGCCAAGAAATTTGGGAAATTTTTGAATTCAAGGACCCAGCAATGGACATTGCTGTTGATGACATAATTATACATTTACAGGGTGAAAGTAATACAGATAGTGATATTTTCTCAGCTACCGATGACGACTATTCTGGAATTGAATCTCTTTAACTCTTCATTTATGTTAATCAATCATTCATTTGTACTTACTTATATATATTATATTTCGTGTAGGTCTTTGTTGGGTTCAACATTACTTTGATGTTATCATAGTATGATGACTACGCCACATCTTTTGTTAATTAAATTTGAGAAATATTTCTTTTTTTTTGAATTTGGGAGGCTTTTACTTGGTAAAATTCCATTATCAATAATAAAATAAGTAGTTTATTATGAATTTTACTTAATAATTCCGATTAGTAACGCGCTTCACTACACCGTAGCTTCAGACGAATGATTATGCAGAAAAAATTTTTCTGCATAATCATTCGTCTGAAGAAGCTACGGTGTAGTGAAACGCGTTACGAATCGCAATTATTAAGTAAAATTCTAAAACACTGTACTTATTTTTTATTAGAAATATTTCTGAAAATTTGTTTCATTTATGCACCGAAATTGATTCTACTAATTACCTTTAGTATGAGTACCTACATATAAACGAAATAACCTAAATTAATGATCTTTCAGGCACTTTTCGTTAATAATATATCTCTCAATAAGTCTATTAAATATTTTCGACACAGGTCAAGTAAGTAATATCAACTCCCATTCAATCAGAAAATCGCAACTACTCTGAAATTCCATATCTCAATTCTTGTCCATCGTTCAAATTCATACCTGAAAATCTTAATCCGGATTTCTCTTTGCTAATCTTCGAGCATATGCGCAATATCATTTGAAAGGTTTTTTTAAGCACAACAATAAAAACTAGGACTCTTAAGTAAGAATTTATTTATTTAACTGAAGATTATTCTTTATTATGAAACTAAGTAATGAGTAAATGATTTTCGAAATTTTATGAAGTGAAATTATGACGCTTACCGCTAATCATATGTATATATAAAACACTTTCTACATCTACTGAGATGATAGGAGTATGTTTTAATTTTGGCAGCACGTCTACGGCGAATTTGGTTTCCAAGTTGAATTTCTTTTTAAAATTTTCGAAGCATTTTGAATTTCGACAAAACCTCCATTATTTTCTAATCCCGTTTTCAATTTGCCGAACATAGTATTTACAATTTCACATCCAACCTCTTCGCATTCGTTTTTAAAGTTTTCAATTATTCCTACAGAAGTCTGGTACTCCTTTTCCAAAGATGAATTGAATGAAAGTAAAACGAAATGAGACACCCTTGTCACTTTTCCACAATCTATTCAATAATCACGATCGGTTTCGACCCTACTGTCATTTTCAAGTGAATAACAATATAATACATGAGTACAAGTACAGAATGAAATTTATCCTGAATATTGAGTAGTAGCGATCCACTATGATCTAATTGGCTGTTGAGGGTAATAAATTGTGGGTTTTACATAGTTTGTTAATCTCCAAACTCAACAACCAGTTCTTCTCTTTCCCTTGTTACATTTATGAAGGATTTTAAGATTGTTCAGTGTTATGCAGTGGTTAGTTGATTTTATATATTCAAATATTGGCGAATTTTTATCTGAGGAAATATGTTTCTTGAATCTAGCTTCATAACTCCTCCCTGTTATTCCGACATAGGGTACCTGACATTCATTGCATTTAATTTGATAAATTTTGATTGCTTGAATTTATCGTTCTTTTGTTTGGCATTGAATAATAATCTGCTTAAGTTGGGGCCGCTTGAGAATGAAGTAGTTATGTTCAATTTTGCAAAGTAGTTGATTTTGTTAGAGTTCGCCGGTGTATCTGTGACTAGTGTATCTTTTTTCCACGGTTTCTACCATGCTATATAGTAATTGAGAGGTAATACGTCGATCTCTGCATTTAATGATTGTATTTAGAAAATGTTGTGGTATGTTGCTATTTGAGGCAATTTTTCTGATGATATTAAGTTCAGCTTGAAAATTTTCTGTCGAAAGGAACAGAGTAAGCTCTATGAATCATGGAGTTATATGCACCTAGTTTGTGGCTTAATTTACTGAACGAGTCCATTGGAATCGATGCAAAATCAGCAAATATTTTTTTTCAAATTGAACATAACTACTTCATTCTGAAGCGGCCCCAACTTAAGCAGATTATTATTCAATGCCAAACAAAAGAACAATAAATTCAAGCAATCAGGAATTTATCAAATCAAATGCAATGAATGTCAGATAGCCTACATCGGATAAACAGGGAGAAGTTTTGAACATATAAAATCAACTAACCACTCGATATCATTGAACAATCTTAAAATTCTTCATAAATGAAACAAAGGGAGAGAGATGAATTTGTTGGAATGTTTGGAGATTAACAAACTATGTAAAAACACACAATTTATTACCCTCAACATCCAACTAGGGCATAATGGATCCCCACTACTCAATATTTAGGATAAATTTCATTCTGTACTTGTACTTGCCTACTCATGTATTATATTCTAATTCACTTGAAAATGAGCGTAGAGTCGGAACCGGTCGTGATTATTGAATAAATTGTGAAAAGTGACAAAGTGTCTCATTTCGTTTTACCTTGAAAACGAATTCTATAAAATAAATAAATCATCAATACCTACTATCAATTGAATGAGGAATAAAGCTATAATTTTGTTTGATGAATACAAGATTTCTGTGTTATTCTTCATTTTCTAATAATTTTTTATGATACTAAGGAGGAGAAGAATCTGATATATATATTACACTACTCTTAATAGCCGACTTGAAATCAATGATTCCCTTAACATTTGACATTGAAGGAAACAATACATTTTGTTTTCATCTTTGTACCTAAGTTAATACTCATGCTTGAAAATGACCGACGAGTCGAAACCAGTCGTGTATTAACAAATGAATCTGAAAACCTGACAAAAGTGTTGGTTCTGTCTAATATTTCGAAATGAATGTAATGACCTTTGGAAAATCCATGGATAGTGAACAGTTGTAAGAAAATTTACTGCAGTAAGTAAATAATTTTGGAATCGCATAAAAATTGTAGATTCTGATTAAATGAAAATTTTAGCAAATTATCTGAAATATCATTGATCAATAAAACTTCCATCGTTACTGTTGGTTTTCAGGTTGAATTTATTCAATGCTTAATGAACTTCTTGGATAAATTTTATTAAAGCTGGTAACAGTTTACGGCGTGTATACTAAATATTTTTCCGCTGGTGTTGCTGGAATTATCTTTTCTGGACGAATGCTAGCTATTGAATAGCGGCGAACTGGTTGAGGAAAGAACACCCACAGCTTTTGTATTATTATATCTACACTTCCATCACTGAATGTAATTAATACTTTTCAATAGTATAATGTAAACGTTCTCACTCGAGTTTGAATATTTATTTTAAAACCCTCTTATGTGTTTTTCAAAATTTACATTCTATAATTAGATAAGGAATAATAAATCATAATTGTACCAAATATCATCGAAGGCCAGGAATTTCAAAACTGCGTCAGTGTCAGATGTAAATGTCAACTCAAAGAAAATTAGCTTCGAAAAAGTTATAATTTAAATACGATTATGAGTTGAAAATCCATTGCATTATATAAAGAACTTAAAATATTCCACCTGAAATTTCAAATTATACAAATAATATAATCAAGAAACTGCTGCCACAAAAATCAAAATATGAACATGAAAAGTTTCATTAATTGTTGATAGATTGGCAAGAAGAAGAGACTTTGAAAATGTTCTACTGGCATTTTTTTTCTTGATTCAATACAAAATGGGAATCCCTAACTGTATGGAAAATTCATCCAATCCTAAAAGCCACGCTAAATGTGAGAAACAATATCGATATCTGAAAATACAGAAATTTGAAATCATTGTTGAAACGATCTTTCGAAAATTATACAACTAAGAAATCGTAGATTTTTAGAAACAAAAAACAATATTCAGAAAGTGCTCCGGATGATATATATTCAGCGACAAAGGTAAAAAAAGTATAATTTGAATAATAATTTTGATCAAATTTTGTTTATGTTTGTAGGTCTCCTTATAATTGGTGTTCTAGGGGCTTTTCGCAAGAATGGACTTTATGTAATTAAAATTTACGACAATGAAGATTTGGACTCCACAATGCTGACTGCAGTTCCTAAAAACAAAAACTGAAAAACCAAGACAGTTTACAATCACGGGTGGTTTTTATAATATCGCAAAGAATTATTGGCCTCTGAGCCCGTGTAGTACTCCCTCTGATAATTTTTCATTGATTTCCAAAACAAAAAATGTACCTACATGGAATCTAGGCAATCCAGAAGAATATACTGGCCACTGTTTCCACCGTAATTCAACGACAACTTTAGTATGTAGGTGCGGATATTAGAACACTAAAAAACCTGCAGGCTGAAAATCTTCGCAAAATCGAACGAATAATTCAAATCAATTAGTTCTGTCAATTAATGGAGCTAATTCTTCCAGTTCTTCATGTTACACGACTGTTCAATCTACCTCAAATAATCAGTTCGTTCTGACAAATATAGGGTGGGCTAGAGAAAATCGGATAATTTGTTTTCCGTTATAACTTTCGAAATTTCAGAGCTAGATCATTCGTTTTAACTTTTTGGAAAGCCTAAGGACAAGGTTTTTCAGAAAATGTATCGAAATTCCACTTCCGGTGAAATCCAATATGGCTGACTCATTCGAAAATGACCAATATTTCAAGATTTAAAGATCACTGGAACGTCTTTTTCAATAAAAAATTCAGATGGGGCATTCAGTCGATAATTCAGTATTTTCTGAACAATCTGATTTATTGATCCTGAAAATATTCCAAGAATTGGTAAAATAGTCGCGTGAAGAATTTTTTTCAATCTGATTTTTAGCTGAAATCGAAATAGTTTTTTACCTCATGGCGTTGGCACTGCTGAAATAGTTGTGCTAAATATTGAGTAGTAGGGATTCATTATGCTCTAATTGGCTGTTGAGGAAATAAATTGTGGGTTTTACATAGTTTGTTAATCTCCAAACTTGACAACAAATTCATCTCTCTACTTTTGTTACATTTATGAAGGATTTTAAGATTGTTCAATGATATGGAGTGGTTAGTTGATTTTATATGTTCAAATATTGGCGAATTTTTATCTGAGGAAATATGTTCCTTGAATCTAGCTTCATAACTTCTCCCTGTTATTCCGACATAGGGTACCTGATATTCATTGCATTTAATTTGATAAATTTTAATTGCTTGAATTTATCGTTCTTTTGTTTGGCGTTGAATAATAATCTGCTTAAGTTGGGGCCGCTTGAAAATAAAGTAGTTATGTTCAATTTTGAAAAGTAGTTACTGATTTTGTTTGAGAGTTCGCCGGTGTATCTGTGACTAGTGTATCTTTTTTCCACGGTTTCTACCATGCTATATAGTAATTGAGAGGTAATACGTCGATCTCTGCGTTTAATGATTGTATTTAGAAATTGTTGTGGTATGTTGTTATTTGAGGCAATTTTTCTGATGATATTAAGTTCAGTTTGAAAATTTTCTGTCGAAAGGGGAACAGAGTAAGCTCTATGAATCATGGAGTTATATGCAGCTAGTTTGTGGCTTAATTGACTGAACAAGTCCATTGGAATCGATGCAAGATCAGCAAATATTTTTTCAAATTGAACATAACTACTTCATTCTGAAGCGGCCCCAACTTAAGCAGATTATTATTCAATGCCAAACAAAAGAACAATAAATTCAAGCAATCAGGAATTTATCAAATCAAATGCAATGAATGTCAGATAGCCTACATCGGATAAACAGGGAGAAGTTTTGAACATATAAAATCAACATCAACTAACCACTCGATATCATTGAACAATCTTAAAATTCTTCATAAATGAAACAAAGGGAGAGATGATTCGAGTTCAAACCAGATAAAATTCGAGTTCAAACCAGATGTTGTCTAAAACTCGATGACAATTCATTATATTTTGTTTATCATAGAGTTAATGCATGCAGTCTATGTTCAGAGGTTTCACAACAGGAGGTGAATATGATGGTGGAAAGAGAAACATTATTGACGACAATTGGCACAATTCTGAATTAATATTCGAGTTCTCAAAATGATGGGAAACACTTCTCAGTACATCCATGAAGAACACAACCACTTCAGGAGTGCCAACGCCATGAGGTGAAAATATTTCGATTTCAGCTGAAAATCAGAATGAAAAAATTCTTCACGTTCCTTTTCACCAATTCTTGGAATATTTTCAAGATCAATATGTCAAATTGTTCAGAAAAGAATGTATTATTGCCTGAATGCCCCATTTGAATTCTTTAGTGAAAAGGCGTTCGAGTAATCTTGAAATATTGGTCATTTTCGAATAAGTCAGCCATATTGGATTTCACCAATTTCGATACAATTTCTGTAAAACCTAGTCCTTTAGCTTTCCAATGAAGTCAAATGAATGATCTAGCTCTAAAATTGCGAAAGTTTTAACAGACAAAAATTGTCCGGTTTTCTGGCGCACCCCATATAACAGAAAATGTGCCAATGCAATTTTTAATTTTAATAATTATTGAAATACTATAAATACCAATATCAATATCAATAAAACGTAAATACAAATGTCCCAATAAATATCTTGTGTTATTGATTTTATTAATTTATTTGTTTTGATTTATACTTTGCCGTAATGGAGAAACTACTGTATTTTACGTATGACTCCTCTTGTATAGATTTTTCCTCATTTTAACCTAAATACAGAATATACTCTTCTATGATTTATTCTTATTGCATATTCCTTAACCTAAATTATTCACAAATCAATTATCTGAAATTGTATGAACAGAGTGCACAAATTTCGACGATTTAGTACTGCAGCTATGTGAAATATTGTGAATAGAATTGTTGTTTTTGTGAGAATTCATTGTCGAAAACAGATTTGAGCTTTTTCCATATTCTAGTTTTTGGAAATTTCTTGAATGTCATGTGCGAATATCTCGGTTGTTTCTGAAGTTATGTAAAAATCGTTTTGATATTTGTTGCGTTCTTATGAATATGAACCATAGGTAACTTTCGTAATTTCGTCGAATGGAGTATATTTTTCCTTTATAGATTAAATTCCAATATCTCGGTTATTTTTGATATTATGGATGACTGTTTATGATTTTCTCAGATACTTTTTCATGTAAAATCGAACTATATGCGCAAATTTCATTTTGGGCAACGATTTTGAGTTATAAACTTACGATTTTTAAATGTCAACCATAAGCACATTTGATTTCGACGAATAGCAATCTTTTTCATTTCAAAAATATATCACATGAGCACTCAATTAACTCATCTAGGGCATGTTTTCAGGAACTACCAAAAATTGTATAACTTTTCCCTAATTTTATCTAGTAGCTCCGTCACACGGAATTATTGAAATAGCTTAGGTAAGTTCTGTGCTCTCCTTATGACAGTTCGAAAATCAATTCTTGCAATGAAAAATCACATAGATGATTTAATGATTTTCATAAAGTTGCAGTTACGTTGTGTATATTATATAGTTTAAAATAACGAAGCGACCATGCCGTACAAAAATTTTGAATCTATATCATTGAATATCAATATTGCAATGTGCAATTACATCTGAACGATAGTCATTTTAGCGATTGATTATTCCATCACTACTGATGTGAACGTCATCAGTTTGAATTACTTCTGCGGATTTTCTTCAGATTTTTGCAAAAATCAGGTCGGCGTTGGAAATCTTCAAACAGCATAAACAAGTTTATTCTCATTTTATCAGGTTTATATCTATTTTCTCGATAATATTGAGAGTTTGACTTTTAAATACCCTTTTTCCCTTTCCAATTTGGCAGCTCGAAATCGATTGGTTGGGAGCTGCAATACTTATACGTCAATTACTACAAATTTTTCATCAGCTTCATATTCTGATCACCTTGGGAGCTTGAATGTACCATAGTTTATCAGTTTTTCCCTAAGGTTATCGAATGTTTAATGGGGTTGTTGCCTCTCAGAAAACGATCTGAATAAACAATTTCTGCAGCACAAGCATCATTATTATTTTGAATAAAACATTCAATTATATCCAACTTTTCAAAATGTCATACGGCATATTCGATTTGTGAATACAAACGATCCTATATCTACACAAAAGTTGTAAATTGATAAAAAGCATTAAATAATTTTCGTAGCCAGAATTCATTTTTGTACTATCATAATGAGTGCACCGTTATCCAAATTCTGTGAAACGACATATATACAATTTTCGGTCACTCGTTAAAATATGCTCTGTCGAAAAAATGGAAATTTATCAATGAAACATAAAATTGACAACGAATAAAGCAATCTTCAAAACATTTTCCAGAAGCTTTTTCTGGAATTGACTTCAGTTGTCGCAGCAAATTCTCTTTTATGTCCCCAATCGATTCAAAGCGGATACCTCGAAGTGATAATTTTGAGTTAATGTCTACTTATGGCTGCCAAGTGAAAAATATACTGAAAAATGGAATAAGTGTAAATTATTGATTAAACACCAATTAAGCTGGATATTAGCACCTAATGAACTGTTTAGCTACTATTATCTCGTTTCTAAGTTTTTCGAGCATTAGTTACAATGTTTTGGTATATTAGCCTTAGTTAAATATTATCAGTTATGGATGACTTGTTCGAAACTCTGTAGTGAAAGTTGTGTTAATTACAATTAGCATGTAACCCCTTCTTAAGTTTACTTTATTTGTTGCCAATATACAATTTTCTAATAGGTAACAGCTACATGCTTGCCTTCAAGGAAATACGATTATCTAAGTGACCTCAACACAATACAGCATGCGAGAAGAATGTTCAAAAACTCATACACTTTCAAAGGCACTAAAGATAAAAAAAGTTTTAGAACATATGCACATGTACATCAAAAGGGATATTTGAAAATATTCCA
Source organism: Cryptolaemus montrouzieri (assembly GCA_013387265.2). NCBI lineage: Eukaryota > Metazoa > Arthropoda > Insecta > Coleoptera > Coccinellidae > Cryptolaemus > Cryptolaemus montrouzieri. The sequence continues at coordinate 37,004,267 of JABFTP020000001.1, forward strand.
ATTATAAAATTAACTGATTTTTAAGTTAATTCCTTCTCTAACAATAAATGCTTCTACTTAAAAAGAAAATAGAAGAAACAACAATGTTCGATTCAACTAAAATATTACATTCTAAAATAAACTTCAAAGTTTACGAATTGAGAACACAAAATACCCTCACACCACCAACTTCTTCCGATTGCGAAAGAGAAATGAGAGAGAATAGAAAAACGACGTCGCGTTCTATATCTTCGGTAATATTCATTGATTCCTCTTCCACCCTTCTATCTTTGAATTGTATATCCGAGAACTTAGGATGCTATAATGATTTTTACGCCGTATAAGTAACTATGAGCTGGTAATATCCCGAGTATTAGTTATTAGTATTTAGTCATTCTCGAATGGTAACAAAATCCGTAATAAACGTTTATACTAGCCACAAGTAGTTGACCTTTAAGGTCAATTGCTATTATTTCATGATTACTAATTATAAGAACTAAACACCAAGAGTATCGTTTCATCTTCATTCAATATCTTGCTCTACTAGAAAGTATCGAAATTGTTCTAACGATGAATGAAATAATATCAAGCGAAAATTTCATCAAACCGGTTTTTCTCAGTGTTCAATTCTCAGTAAGCTTTCTGTAACATTTCAGCTATTCCGCACATGAAATTCCATTTGCAATACAAGGTTTGAGACTTATTTTTCATTCGTTATTTTTATCCTTCATAAAAATCGCAAAACTCACTTGTGAGAACTGATGAAATCGAGCACTGTGAACAACAAACTAAATGACAGATCGCGTTCAAACTCCGCATTAGTATAGAAAACAGTTGTGCCAATTTAACTACAACAAAAATTTTGACAATCGTTCTAAGCAGATTTTCTAAATAATCAATAATTTTCGACCGAATATACGTGGTGGTTTAGTTTCTCCTCGGTTATTAGTCGCTACTTCAAATTAGCAGGAATTTTCAACATTTTGATAACCAAAATACCTTTCAATACCTACGACAATGGGACACCCTATACAATTTATATAATACTGTCGAACTAACGAACCTGAGCCAATTTTCTGTTATTATAACATAAGTTACTCAGAATCATAGATTTTTCAACCCTATATTTCCGACGCCCTTTTTATCATACGGAAATTTCCAAAATCAGTTAAAGTTCCAATCATATCCTCATCACCGAGGAAACTGCATATATTTACTTTCAGTGCCGCTTGTTCCATTACAAAGATTAGTTCGCTGTTGCAGAGTAACGTGAACTATCAAAGTAGGCCGACCGACCTGTGCTTTCATCAAAATATATTTGTTCTTCTGGGATGAGTTTTTTTTAGATTACTGCTGAAATCGAAGGTGAACTGTTAATATTCCTGAAAACGATGATTCAGATAATGTTCATTTGGATAATGGAATAGTTCAAAGATTCATTGAAAAAAATGTTTGGTTCGATGTCGGTTTTAATTTTCCTATGTTGTGGCGAAAAATATTGGGTAGTTAACCATTGCAGAAGCCACCAAATAAAAAGAAATATTGATGTCTTCATATGAATTCTTTCAAAACCTCTTCTTTCAAAATGTTTAACCTTACGAGTAAATTGATAAGTCAAGTGGAACTAAAACAAGAATTCACTTTTTCAACTGGGTGTCAATTATTTTTCTACATAATTCTCTTTTAAGGTTATACACTTGCTTAGGCGGTGCTGAAGGTTTTTGATGTCGTCTTTGTTGAACAAATTTTCAAATTAAATATTTTAAAACATATCAGAAATAAGTTCGATTTTGATATTCGAAAAATTAATATATTTTGTGTTTTAGGTATGCAAATATTAATTTATACAGACGATTCCTCATCAAAAATCATTGAAAAATGCATATAAACATATGTCCAAAAACCTTCGTTTTCGATATACAGGTTGGTAAGTTGTTCATTCATCAATGCATTCGAAGTATGCAAACAGTGGCAACGAAAATGTAATTGATGATATTTTTCAGGGTCATGCCACATTTGACTTCATCAAAATCATAGTGTTGTGTGCCACTGGTCTTTCTAAGAATATTTATTGGAATCGCAGTTGTTTTCGAGGGAAAATATAGTTTACATGGGAAGGCACGCGTTTTTAGAATGAGATGAACTGAACGAATAATCAGTAATACGAACGAGGGATCGAACTGTCTTCATAATTTCGACAAAAACTAAGGAAATAATCTTCTTCAAGAGTTTTTACGTTATTTTGAGTTTGAATATCAGAATTTTCGTTTTATTTAATGGAAAGTCGACCTGTAACTTTTGGGCTATCATATTGTGATAACCCTTATCTTGTTTTGTTATCGCGTTCCTTATGCTTTCTGATAATAGATAGCTCTAGATTCCTCCAATGAAGCCGAGCACAGAACGTGCTCTGTTTCTAATTGGCCTGGGGGTTTGAATATTCGAGCATTTCTTGGACTCGATCTCTGTTCCTTCGCGAACTTCGTCGAGGTCACATCGTCTCCGTAGATCGTCTACCGCACGCGTGGCCACGAGTCGACTCAACAGACAACCAACGCCATCCGCCATATTGCCATATCGCCGTTGTCTACCAGAACCACGTGATGTATTTCATTTTACATTTGCACTTACCATAACTGGTGTTTGTAAGATCTATTGACGTCATCTTCTTGTGTGGTACCGCATCCAGATAGCAAGTGAAGCCCAACGTGCGCTTTAGGGCATGGTTTTCTCTGTTGAGAGAAAGAACCCATTACCGACTGAGTTAGCCGATAAATGGTAATAACATGAGGCCAAGTAAAGAATTTCACTAGTTTCACACAAGGTGAAGCCGACGTACTTGGTTGGACCGATGTCAACAACAAAATAACGCACGTGGAAAAAAGGCTGAATATAGAGGATTTCGGTAGGTTATTTCTTCGGTTGGCTATTATTTTTCATCAATACATCCACGAGGACCATAGAAAATAGCCGCAATCGGTGGAGATAATTAATACTGGGTCGATGTGCTAAGTAAAGCTTTCAAACTCCACTTAGATAGCATCTGAATAACTCAGCGACCGCAGAATCCACCCTGCAGCATCCATGAAGGAAACATCCTGTTCTTGGACCGAAGACAATACGGAGTGGCACCAAAAACCTCCTGAATGAATACCACCATGACGTCTGGACATGCATTATCGACTCATCGTGTGTCTTAGACTAGTCAATTTCTTCTCTTTCAGCGCATTTTCTTTTCTTTCACCAGTTCTACTTAAATCTAATACGACCTTGTGTGCAGTGAGTCTGTGGCCGTCTTATCTCACATACCATTTGGCATCAACGCGGTGATGATAACGAAACCACAGAAAACCTTGTCTTACGTAAGTGAGTTACAGAGTAATTTATCGTTCCACTGGCTCCTCGTTACCTGAAACTGGACGGTTTCGACCAGCGAAGGAAAATTCTGGACTAGATCGGTTTACCAGGACATCGATAAAAAATGAACTCATTTTGGATGAAATCCGCAATGTTCCAAGAAATATCCGAATACTATATCTACTACACTTCTTATTCAGAGGATTCAAAACCTCAAAGCTGAAGATCTACCCGGAAGGCTCGAATTTTGCCAATGTCTAGTACAAAGGTGCCGAATTTTATAGAAATATATTGTTTATAGATGTTGTAAGGTTCGCAACGATCTGGGCTGAAGAAGAATGTGGATTATGCGTCATGATCCTTTCCCGCATTTTAGACTAATAATAAGAAATCATATGTCAGGCATATCCCCAAAGAAGGATTGGTAAAGGCAGTCCTGTAGCTTGGCCTCCACAATTCCCCGATCTGAATCCTCTAGGTTACTTCGTCTGGGGAATTTAAAAAAACCTAGTACAATCAAAACCTGTAGCTACCATAAACGAATTGCAAGCACGTATTTTGTATGGATATGAGAGCAATGTAAATAAACCTGACATTTTCGATCGGGTGTAGGCTTCAATGAATCGCCGACAAACACTATGATTAAAAATGAATGGTGGTATTTTCGAACACTTACGTTAGCTCCTCAGTGAAAAAAAGGTGATCTTCGTTTGTTACTATAATTTTCGTTAAATGCCGAGTATCAATCATATGAGCAAAAATACTGTAACTCTCATGGCAGTGTTTCAATTTCGACTAAATAAAATGAACACTCTGTGTATTCAAACTCAAAATGAGGTGAAAAGTACTTCGAAAGGCTATTTTCCCAGTTTTAGAAAAAATTATGAGAACGGTTACGCTTTCCAAAAACTTTTTAGAGACGAGAAAAATTTAGAATTAGAAGATCAACTCAATAAATATATTTGAAGAAAACAGTGGTGGACTGCACGATGATTTTGATAGGATCAAAAGTAGCATCACCTGGAAAAAAATATTATCCCTATTTTTTTTTTGCAACTACTGGACTCATCAAATGGACTGATAAGTAAAAACTTCTTTCCCTGCAAATTGGATCCACATTTCTTGGAAACTACAAGAATAAACATCAGAAACGTGCAGAAAATCTCATTGTTTTTGTTATTATGGGCATTTTTTTCTGTTTTTGATGGGAATCTCGTGTTATAATTAATGACTGCATACCTGAAACACCCTATACTATAGCCTGGATTTAATCAAACCATAGAAGCAGCCTTGGTTTGGGACAGGACCTATCCTGTAGTCTGAGGTTTTCTATTATAGAACATCAAAAGTTTTGTTTTTTTAAGTACCTTTTGTAACTGTGATAATAATTGATATATCCGCGAATGACTTGTCCTTGAAAAGGATAGGGAAAGGGTTCATTCATCTGTAACTATGATATTTCATCTAGGTGAGAACAACAAAATTTCCTCACCCTGTACTCGTTATGAAACTCTTCTTATGTGAATGAAAAGAATCGTTCTATTCGAGAAGATAAATTACAGAAACTCCCCCTCGTTTGATTCCAAATGTGTGAAGATTTGATCTAATGAGAACCGAAAATATTAGTCTATGAGCGTAGATACAAGAGATTCCCATTAGAGATAAACGCGTGCTCCTACGAACGTTTTGCCTTGATCTGGCCAAAATATGCGTTGTTTGATTACTGAAGCTACGTGTTCCTTCCGAATTGGCATAAACTCTTCGCCGAACGCTATTCCGTTTGACATATCTGCTTACAATCCACTAAAGTGGAATACGTGTGCCAAATGCTGCAGCAAATAGCAACACGAGAAATTCATTGAGGCGGAGTTTAATAAGGAAATATCGATTATGTGGAAGCTATTTAACTTCGAAATTGGGAGGTCATAAGAATTCCAATTAATAATTGTATCAGGATTTAATTAAATGTCCCATAACAATAATACAACAGTCATATTTGTTAGATGCACAATCCGCCAAATGAAAAAATTAAGTTAGCATCTCCTAGTCAAGAAGACGGACTAGAAACTTAAAATTGTGAAAAATAGAGATACTGGTCTTAAAAATATGTGTAATAGCTAATTAAATCTGGAACGATTTCTAGAAAATGTACTGCAAGCACCTAAAAAATGCTTAAGTAATTAACGATTAAAGGTGAAAACATCATATATTTAGATTTTACGATAATATCTCAGCAACTTTTCATATTTGAGAAATTAAAGAAACAGATTCTCACTGGGGAAAATATTCAATTAAAAACTATGAACTCCCGAATCTCTATCTCTCCTTATTATAATTTTAATTTAACGATAAAGTTAGACCGCAACGTCAAAACCGAGTTCATCACAATAAATATTTGTTAACGGTATTGCATATTAATTGAAAAATTCGTAAAAATTATTGTGCATTCTGAATCATTTAAAAATTCACTTTTATCAGAAGTTTTTCTCATAGTGAATTTCTCAACAAGCTGGGTGATTATTGATTATCACAATTCTCATGAATTTTGACACTGGAAATCAAAAAAAATTAAAAACTGGATAAACAATTTTTGTTCTGTGGTGCGAATACTTTGTTCATAATAATTTTTTACTTGTAATATGTAGATAGGAAATCAACACTTTCAATTTTTGTCACTTTATTATCCACATTTATTATTTGAAAAAGAAAGTTCACCGCCGTTCATAAATTGATTTCAACAAAACGGATATTTCATTCCATTATAGACATTTTCAAATACAGGGTGCTGAAAACTAAACAGAGACTATATCTACCAAGATATTCATTTCTGATCAAAACGCAAAAGCAGATCAATTTTTGATTCAGGGGGACATCTTTTGGAGTACAAAATTTTTCTGAAATATCAACTCCTTGAGCAGGAGTTGCAATCCTTGAACATTTTAATATGGAAGATGGGTCAGTGATGACTCAAAGAGAGGCGGTATCTTTTCTACATTGCCTTGAAGGGATTTCCATTTTAAATTGAAAACTGTGAAAGATACAGAGTGAGAAACTGAAAATAGGGAAGACTATTTCCCTAACACTATTTAAGTTTCAGTGAGGTAAAATGAAACAGATCCATGCTGATCAATGGCAGTCATCATCAAGTACTATCCTCATCTCGAATTTCAACCCCTGGAGCAGGGGTGACAACCCTTGAAAATTTGGAAGAGGGTAGATGGGTCGAGTGATAACTCGAAACAAAGGTATTATCTTTGTCTGCATTCCCGTGAAAGAATTTTCATTTTTGATTGAAAACTGTAGAAGATACAGAGTGAGCCACTGAAAAATAGAGAAGACTATCGCCCCAAGACTATTGGAGTATGAGTGCGAAAAACTGGAATAGATTCATTTAGATCAAAAATGACAGCCTTTGATCTGAAATTAATCTGTTCCATTTTTTTGTACTAATACTTGAATAGCTCAGGGCAATAAATAGTCTCCTCTATTCTTCAGTAGCTCACTCTGTACCTTCTACAGTTTTCAATCAAAAATAAAAATTCGTTCACGGGGATGCGGACAAAGATAATACCTTTCTTTCGAGGTATCACTCGACCCATCTACCCTCTTCCAAATTTTCAAGGGTGTACACCCCTGCTCTAGGGGTTGAAATTCGAGATGAGGATGAAACTTAATGATGACTGCCATTGAGCAGCATGGATCTGTTCCATTTTACTTCACTGAAACTTGAATAGTCTCAGGGAAATAGTCATCCCTATCTTTCAGTTGCTCACCCTGTATCTTTCACAGTTTTTAATTAAAAATAGAAATTCGTTCAAAGCAATGTAGACAAAGATACCACCTTTCTTTTGAGTCATGATTCGACCCATCTTTCCTATTCAAAATGTTCAAGGATTGCAACCCCCACTTAGGGGGTTGATATTTCAGGCAAGTATGGTATCCCAAAAGATGTTGCCTTCGAAACAAAAATTGATCTATTTTTGCGTTTTGATCAGAAATGAATATTTTGGTAGATATAGCATCTGTTTAGTTTTCGTTGAAGCACCCTGTATGTCTACTGAAAAAGAATAAAATTTCGGCCAGATTCATTGAGTTGCTGGAGAGTTTCAATCTGCACAGCACAATCCACCAACCAACCAGAGTAACGCAAGTATCCAAGTCGCTTATAGACAACATATTTGTCAATAATAATAATATAGTTGGTAGAGTGGTGGTCTCAGGACATTCAGATCATCATGGCCCAATCGTAGAAATCCCTAAAAATGACGAAGTGCCAAAAAAACGTCGTAGACTATTTTCCGCAAGCAAACTTGACGATTGGGAGAGCCGATTCTTCTTATGTAACGACGCTGACACTGGATATGACATTTCGTCTACGATTTTGACGGTCTTGCTGAATATTGTATTTCCAAAGAAAAAGCTTCGCCCGAATGATCGACTAAGGAGCTGGATAACTACAGGAATCAGAGTGTCTAAACACAAACTGTATGAAGAAAAAATAATGGGCTTTGTATCTGAGGATTATTCTAAAAAGTATTGCTATGTCCTGAAAAAAGTCATCAATCTTGAATATATATTAAAGGCAAAGAATTCAAATAAATCCGCTTAGAATCTGATGAAGTAATCAGGTCATTGGACTATTATTGATCACAACCTATTTGAAAATTTCAAAAACAAAGAAGAAGAACTCTTTGTAAACGATTTCAACTATTTCTTCGCTGCTGATGATACCTGTGCTGGAAAAAATGACAGACCAGCCATACCTGAAAGATTGCCAGCCAGCATATTTATGGAACCCACAGATGAGCGTGAGGTGTATCAAATAATGAAAAATTTGAAGAACATTAACTCTGTTGGAAGGGACGAGATACCTATGAAACTACTAAAGCACATAGCGCACAACATTTCAATGCCTTTATCTCACTTGATAAATCTGACTCTCAGTACTGGAGTTTTTCCCAGTAAGTTGAAGATAGCGAGAATCAAACCTATATTAAAGAAAAAGGAGAGATCACGAGCCTCTCCAGCTACCGACTAATAACAATAATACCAAACATAAGTAAAATATATGAGCATGTCATTCTCAACAGAATGTTAAACTACTTGAATACTTTTGCTCCGCTGAGAATTTCTCAGTATGGATTTAGGAAACGCACATCCACAGTCGATGCAATATACTCGGTAATAAAGAAGATAGTTACTTCTTTGAATGATGGGAAATATACACTTGCTATGTTCCTGGATCTGAGCAAGGCATTTGGAAGTCTCAACCATAAAAGGCTCTTAGAGAAACTGAAAATATACGGTTTTCGTGGGGTGGCTCTGGGACTTATTAGATCATACTTCTCTGGCCGCAAACAGTATGTGACCGCAACAGATATTGAAAGTGAAGTGATTGAATCAAAGAATGCTAGGGTGTGTAGTGGGTTCCTCAGGGTTCCATACTGGGGCATCTACTATACATTATTTATACTGATGATCTACCTAAAGAACTCCAGGATAACAAACAATAATACGGTGATGATAACTCACTTGTGTTGTCTGAGCATAGCATCGAAGCCATCAAGGGAAAAACTGTTCTCCACACAATAATAAAATAACTTCACCCAAAACCATTTCAAACTCAACACAGTGAAAACTCAGATCATTTCGGACATAGAAGAGCATCTGAACAGCTCAGATTTGAATATAATATGATAAGACACTGAAAAGTGAAAACACAGTTACTTTCTTGGGAGTTAGGATTGATTCGAGACTGGACTGGACATCCCAGGTTGAACATGTCATTGGAAACATAAGCAGAGCATGTTATACGTTGAAGATGCTAACAAAGATAGTAAATAAAAAGGCAGCTTTATTATCTTACCATCCAAATGTGGAATCTTACCTCAGATATGGTGTTAATCTTTGAGGGAACTCAATCATGAATGAGAGAGCCTTCATACTTCAAAAACGTTGCATCAGAAACCTGTATGGATGGAGCATGAGAGAGAGTTGTAAACCCTTTTTCATTTCTGGGAGTATACTTACTCTCCCGAGCCTGTTTATTTTAGAATGCTGCTTTTATGTGAAAAGAACATCAACTCATTTGATACTTGTGGTACAGAACATAATTATCCCACAAGGCACAGAGACAACCTCATTACTTTTAGACACAACTATACCTATTTGCAAAAAAACGTAATATTTATCTCGATTCATTTCCATAACAGAATACCCAGACACGTTCCTTGCTAATTATGGTATTCAAACGAAGACTCAAGAACTACCTGCTAGAAAGAGCATACTATGATGACCAGAATTTTTCGACGATAATTTTGTGTGGAAATCGTTTTCGTAATTTGTTTTGTACAATATTTCAATTTTATTTATGTTACATGTTTTGTTTTTCTATTGAGATGCTTCACTGTTCTGATCTTCTTAACTATCAATGCAATTAGAGTAATTTGATATGTTCACTGTACCTACGTGTACCATACTGAACTAAAAAATTTCTATCTATCTATCTATCTATATATCTAAGGTTGTTTTGTAAGTTTTAGCTTTTAAAGGAAAAAATTGTTTATAAGAATTTTCTTTTCTAATAAAAATATTTTCAAGGCAATATAGCTTAAATTTTTTTTAATGAAATAGTTTTTTCAAGAACAATATATATATTTCAAAGATCACCAAAGTTATTGTCTATTAAATTGACTTGAGAATACATATTCGTATCTCTAATAGTTTCAAATTATTAATAGTTTCTCAATTGAAAATTGAGACATCTTCTACAACTCACATTTTACACAAGACAATATAGCTATGAACTTTTTTACTATTGAAATAGTTCATTTGTTTCAAATCAATTTATATAATTCGAATATCATCAAAGTTATAGTCTATAAAATTGACTTAAAAGTTAATGTTCCTATCTCTAATAGTTTCAAATTAATATTAGTTTCTCAATTGAAAAATGAGGCATAGGCGACAACATTTTTACACGTATAAATAATTGAAGAATTTTTTTCGATACCTTTTTACATAAAGTTGCTTTTGTAAGTTTTAGTATTTATAAGGAAAAATAAAACAAAATTGCACATCCCTTATGATGAATTGTTAATTAAATGAACAATAATATTGTGGAAGTCAATTTCCGCTTTAAAAAGAAAAATAATTTCAGAACTAATAATGCAAACAATTCAGATATAAAACAAACATTTGGAAACAATCAGAAATTGTTTTTAAGAATTTTATTTCGAATCATAATATTTTCAAGATAATATAGCTATAAAATATTCTTTTTAATATTGAAATAATTCATTTGTTTGAAAACAATTTATGTATTTTAAGGATTATTTAAGAAATCGTCTATAAAACGGAAATGAATGTTCATGTTCGTATTTCTAATAGTTTCCACTACAATTTTTTTAAATCAAAATATTTTTAGGAAAATATCACTTTGAAAACATTTCTTCTTCTTTCTTCTATATTGAAATTATCCATTTGTTTGAAAACATTTTCAATATTTCGAAAATCATTTGAGTAATCGTCTATAAAATTGACTTGAATGATTGTGTTGCTATCTCTACTAGTTTTAAAGTAATATTAGTTTGTCAATTGAGAAATGAAGCCTCCGCTGCAACTTTTTTGCACATATAAAAAGAAAAGATTTTCTTCTCGATACTTTGTAGCATATAGTTTCTGTAGCTTTTAGTATTCATAGGAAAAAATATAGCGAACTAGCACATCTGTTCATGACAATTTATTAATTAAACAAACAATTAAATTGTTAAAAGAAATGTTTTTGCCTAGTTTATAGAGAAATGGCAATTTTGGTTTTTGAAAGAAAAATAATTCAAACGAAAGAAATTCCAGAAATGATTGAAAACAGTTAGAAATTGTTTCTGAAAATTTTCAAAATCATAATATTTTCAAGTCGATATAGCTATAAAAATATTCTCCTATATTTTTTAAATTGTAATAGTCCATTTGTTTGACAACAATTTATAGCAATCAAGAGAAAGCTGTTGAATGTTTTTGATTGATTTTAGTTTCTATTCCAAAAAGTTAATATGAGCAAATGACATGTTCTCATTAACTATGTATTCAACAAGTGCTCTACGAAGCGGAAATATTCACCATTCAAATATTTTTCTTCAACAATGAAGACAATCAGCATTGTACTAATTAGCGATCCTCCAACTTTGAAATGAATTCCTGAGAAGAATGCATTCTTCGAAGTGTTCAGAATAAACTCGAATTTTTAAAATTTTTCAATTAACTATTTAATGTGACGAACTCACTTCTAGCGCGATGCGCGATGTTAAACTGACATACTTTCAAAAGCAACATCATTATTTTTCGCCATTTTTAATTCGTCGTTTAGATTATGATAAATAGAGAATACCACGAAAACCAGGTGATTGGTGAGAAAAGTACATAAGCCAACCGTAGCTAAAGTACCTTCAGGTAGTCAAAATAAATCCAATGTATTATAATACCCTTGGTACAAAAATATTTTCGTTTAGGGTTTCATTTTTTCTTCTAGAAATATAGTAATAATTCCAAAAACAACACTCTGTAGACCTAAATTTCAAAACTCTTTTTTGTGATTAGTATTGTGCTTCCTCTCTTACTATTCAGAATTCTAGATGTTTAAATCCCGACTATATTGCCCATAAACATTATTCATCGTATTTATGAAAGGTAAGAAATCTCACCTTCTAGTACGTCACTGGTTACTCTGGCGCAGTGCAGCAGTACAGTGTATTACACTTGGTGTCCATCCAATATTGGCAATGGCATCTTCGCTTGAGGCTCGAGTTCTTATCTTAGGACCTGTCTTCCTTTATTCGAGGAGAAAATGTAATGGTGTATGGAGAATAATAGAGTATATATTTTCCGGAATGGAATATGTATATCTTGTATTGATTGTATTATTCCTGGAAAATATAGGAAAATTGGGGAGAATTTGAAATCTTTCATACGTAATCCTTCGAGGAAAATACTCTTTAAATATTTTCATGAAATTTATTCGAAAGGAGAAAGAAGTGAAAATTACATATCAGAAAACGCTTTATTGCATAATGTGAAATTATGATGTAAGGATAAAGTAGTAGAGCAGAGTATGTAGAATGAATAATCATTCAAAACGGTATACCTCCCACGTCGCCCCTAAAGTGTAACCTAACCTATCTCGGCCCCAGAATTACCATCCTGGCCCCTAACTCTTTAAGGGGCGATAAGGTATAATCTCCTCCAACTCCAATTATTCTTCAATTCACTTATCATTGATAGCTTATAAATATAACAAGGGAAAAAGCGATGTTTAAGAATAATTGTGTTCCAAGTTTGAGTGAAATGCTTAATTAGAGGAGAGAATCCCTCAGTTTATATGTGTTTCAATAGTATTAGACGACGACTGAAGCCAACAACCGATCAAAAAATCCTAGCATATTCTTTAACATCCATCCAAACCGAGTGCTTTCAATTCTAGTATGGTAGCAATAGGTTATGAGTATACTAGGTTTTTCAAATGCCCCAAGACAGAGTAGTCTACAGGATTCAAATTAGGAGTTCGTGGAGGTCAGCTACAGGACCGCAATCTACCTATCGCAATATACTTGAATCAAATGATTCCTCAAAATTATTCTAAAATGCGGGGGAGTGTCATGTATAAACCACACACGCCTATTCTATTCGCATAAGGCACCTCATCGAAAAATCTAACCAGACTGTTCTGTAGAACATCAAGGTTTGCTAAATAGTTCAATCTGTTAGGTCTCATCAAACTGCTGTTATACCAACCAGCGCAAACATTGAAAACTCTTCTGGGTGACTACGCTCAATTGTCTCATTTGGATATTCTTCAGCCCACACGTGATCATTGTGGAAATTCATTATACCCAGTTGCGTAAACTCTGCTACTTCTATAAACAAAATATTCCTTTAGAATTTGGCATTTAGAGCACATCTTCATATCATTATTATTATTATTATGTCGAGATAAGAGTCGAAGATCAGGTTTGTAACTACTCACAATGAAACATACTTTTAAATTGAAAAAGATGTCAACAGATACAAACGTTATAAAAAGAATACATGAGATAAGAATACTAGAAAGATGAAATATGTAAGTATAAAAAGAAAAAGAAGTTCACTCAAGCTTCACTAGTCTCCTATAAGTCGAAACTGTTCTTTCATTGGTTGACACAAATATCTTTTACAACTTCCACGGGTAATGCATTCCATGCGGTGACTACTCTATTGGCCAAAATTCTATCAACAGGTGGTCTTAAACTTGTCTTTGAGGAGTTTGAAATCGTGACCTCTTAAATTATTAGAATTTAGCAAAAGCAGGAGAGTTAAATCACATCCAAGTGCTCTGTACGTCATAATAGTGTCGCCTCTTGTACGTCTATTCTAAAATGTATCTAACCGCATTATCTTTAGACAGTCTTCGTAACTTGGCCTATTTCTGCCATAAGTAATGCGGGTCATTTGGAGAAGTTTCCCGTACGGACACCATTGTCCTCCAAATTCGAGGATGGGGCGCAGGTAGGTCGTGGAAATCTTTGCTGCCATATGTGGATTGCAAAGGTAAAATGATCTCAACATCAGCTAAATCATTTTTTTGGCTTTAGAGATACACCTAAATGTGTATATTCCAACTTAGATCATCAGACACGATAATACCTAAATCTTTGGTATTGTACATTGTATATAACAAGGAGTATTTGGAGGTAGCAGCCAGTCATGACACCACTTTCCCACCCTAAAAGTGTTGTTGAAGATTTTTATGGCGAAAGCGAATTGTTAGTATACATTAGAAACAACACAGGATGAATCTATATCGACGGCAATATGGCAGAGAACGTGGAAATGTCTCAAAAATTGAGCAAATTGAAAAAAGATATTCTAATCGAAATAATTTTGACCAAAAGAGTCCCAGATAATTTGAGTGAGTGAGGAATTAAAGTATCATATTGAGAGTGAATTTGAGGACGAAAGTGCTGTTTTTCGTGACGCGGCAAATGTAAACACTGATAACCCCGCGAATGATGACATTAATCAACTTTACGTGAATGGACTGAAAAGTGAATTGAAAATTGCTAGAGTGCAATTAGAGTTCTCAAGGAGGCTGATAGAAAACTTAGAAAAAACTGTAAGTGATAGAGAACATATAATACATATATTATCGGGAAACCAACCGAATCCTATCACAGCCAAAGCGTTGTCGGTTCTTCGCGAAAGCCGGTAGAACCGTTACTAAAGTTTCCAGAAAGTTGCACAGAATGCCAATACTACACATAAAAACCCGTCTGTATATACATCTCAGGACATTCGGTCACAAGAGATGTTACGTTTAAAAAATTAATTCAAACCTAACAACAATATTTGAATGTTGTTCTAATTGATGAATAAATTTGATTGGTTGATTTAGGGTCAGGTATTGCTGGTTGCCATCTAGCGAACGTATCTTCACTTCTCAGATGCGAGTGCCGACGAGCAACAAAAATGTTGTTCGTGAGTTTTTTGGGTATCGCATATCATGAGAGATGATAAAATGCTTGATATTTCACTTCGTTCAGAAACTTTGTTGTTGGTTGGTACTAAATGAATGAGAAGTTAATTCCATTTTCCTGAAAGCGAATGATTAAGTATTTGAGAAGTTGGTGTGCCCATATTCATGCATTATTCAGTATTGTAGTTTCGGATTGTTTTTTTTGTTCGTGCAAAGAATCCTGTAGTATCAAAAACTTCCAGAAATAATTTGGGGTAAGTTAATGCTCATTTCTATACATTGAATTCAGTTTAAATGAGATAAAAACACAAGGTTTAACTTTAATCTACACTTTATTTGAAAAAATTCGACGACGTTTCGCTGACACAGCAGCTTTATCAAGAATGACAAACAGAATGAAGAGTATGGTATTATAAACAAATCGTAGAACAAGTTGGATGAATAACAGGAAAATCCACACCGAGCCATTGTACAGTTAGTATGAAAGGTAATAAAACTAATTAAACAAGTTAAGTAGGGTGAGTAATTCAAATCTACCTGTTCATTCAAAAGCTTGTCCGAATGTTTGTATCTATTTATTTCTAATGCTTCTAGGAGATCTAATCTGATTCAAATTATTCAAACCACCTATTAAAAGAAAACCATTCATTCAATAAAAACTTTGACATATTACATATAAAATCAAAAAGTTCAAAATTAGATCTCCTAGAAGCATTAGAAATAAATAGATACAAACATTCGGACAAGCTTTTGAATGAACAGGTAGATGTGAATTACTCACCCTACTTAACTTGTTTAATTAGTTTTATTACCTTTCATACTAACTGTACAATGGCTCGGTGTGGATTTTCCTGTTATTCATCCAACTTGTTCTACGATTTGTTTATAATACCATACTCTTCATTCTATTTTTCATTCTTGATAAAGCTGCTGTGTCAGCGAAACGTCGTCGAATTTTTTCAAATAAAGTGTAGATTAAAGTTAAACCTTGTGTTTTTATCTCATTTATATCATGGATCTACATCAAGTAACGGCCTCCACAATTCAAATGAATTCAGTTTATTGATTCGCGGTTTCTACTTCTTACAGAGTTTTTTGCCTGTGTGGCATATTAGTTTCGCACATTCTTTTGCGTGAGAATCCTAATCGGCCCTTGGCCTGTCGTTTGGCTGTATAGCTGAGAATTGAACTTCATTCTCCACCACATAGTGAATTCATTGAAGTAACGAAATAAGTTTTCTTCAAGTAGTTGTCGCCTATACATATATACAGGGTGTGGAAACACATCATCGCTCTGTTTCCTTCATCGTGGGACTTACCTTTCAATGTTAACGTATTTCGTTTGTATCAGATTTTTTGTATATATTATAAATGGGTGGTTGAAAAATTTTAATCATAATTTTGCACATTTACAGTTCGGTTTCATGTTTTCTTTTATATCTTGAGTAAAGTAAACTGAAGGCTTAGTATTTCTCAGTTGTTTATTATTCTGCAATGAACTTGTAAGGGTTTTGGCCAAAACTTCACAACCTATCAATTGTGAATTGATACTTAATTCATATTACCTTTATACATTCCATCAAAGTACACTTTTTTTTCCAGTTTTTTTTTTAACATTTGATACTCAAGAGCTACATATTGACAGACAACAAAACTGGTGGCGCTCGACAATTTTGTATTCAGTAGTTTAGGTGATATTTTAATTTTTTTTTCAATATAGATTCTTGGTGAACTTTCTGCCTATTTTCATATCCAGGTAGTTTGCAATAGAAATAATGACAAAGGAAAAACATTGCAATCCGCACCAAGATGAGCTCTCATCCATTTGGGTAGGGTATCTCTGAATACAAGCAGTGAATCTATACTTAATTATGTGAAAAAAACTTTCTCAAATGACAATTTTATGATGGAAGAATGTTCTATTAGGGAAAATGCTAAGATTATGACGTTCAAGGTAGAGGCTGACTATTCCATAATGGATGAACTATATAAAAATGAGAAATGGCCTCCAGACGTAACGGTTCCGCGATATAAGTTTTTTCGAGTTCAAAAAACTAGTAGTTTCGATGAACAAAAAACAAATAACTGAACGAGTTACTTTCTTCAAGTTGAATATACGGTGTTTGAAAAATAGAATCGATTCTTCAAGCAATATTCTGCAAAATAACTCCTGCTTGGTCGCATTTTAACCGAATACTCGTTTTCCAAGGATTTACGCGAAAATATCATATTGCAGGGTTTACAGCTAGTTGCTATACACATGAGAATGATACTCATGGAGGGGCACTTATATTAGTAGAAAATAAAATGAACTTTGAATCGTTGAACAATATAAATGAGCTTTCAATAGAAAGGCATATAGAAATTGCCGCAGTCAAGATTCCATATCGGAGATTGACTGCCCTCTCTATTTACAGACCACCAAAAGGCGAATTAGACTTGTTTCTGTTGCGAATGGAACTTGCCTCGAATACAATTTTCCAAGGGTCAGTTGAAAACATTGTAATGGCAGGGGATTTCATTATTGATTTCTTCAAAAATTCGACTGAAAAAAATAAAATAGTACAATTATTTGAATCTTTCGGCCTGCACAAAGTCTTTGAGCATCCGTCTAGGATAACTCCAACAAATGGCACATTTATAGATAATATTTGTACTTGCTTTGATACAGTTTCATGTTTGAAAGAAATATTTAATCCATATTTATCAGATCATATGGCCCAGAAACTACAGGTAGATTATGACTCATCTAAAAAAAACGACATCTTATATTCTTCTTCTTCAAGTGCCATCTCCGAGTCGAAGGTTGGCAATCATCATCGCTATTTTTACTTTAGAAGCGACCGATTTAAAAAGTTGGTTCGAAGTGCATCCAAACTACTCTCTTAGGTTCCTCAGCCATGAGATTCTTCTCCTTCCTATACTTCGTTTTCCCTGTATTTTGCCTTGGATAATCAGCTGTAGGAATTTATATTTCTCACCTCTCATAATATGGCCCAGATATTCCAATTTACGTTTCTTGAGTGTGTTAGCAACCTCTCTTTCCCTGCCTATGCGTCTCTGAACTTCTGCATTTGTTACTCGATCCATCCATGATATTCTAAGAATCCTCCTATACACCCACATTTCAAATGCTTCAATCTTTTTAAGAATTGCGGCATTCACTGTCCATGCTTCCGCTCCATAAAGGAGAGTAGAGAAAACATAACATTTAGCTAAACGATGTTTTAATGCCATACTTAGATCTTTACTACGAAAAACTTGGTCCATTTTTATGAAGTTGGCTCGGGCTTTTTCTATTCTTATTCTTATTTCTTGGGTGTATTCATTTGTGCTGTTCACCATTGTTCCAAGGTAAGTATATTGCTCCACTCTTTCTACTGTGTCGTCCGCATATCTTATGTTGTTTACCCGTGTTTCACCAACTGTTATCCCACATTCTTCGTTTTCCAGAGCTTTCTTAAGTATTTCTTCAGCATATGCATTGAAGAGTGTCGGCGATAGAACGCATCCCTGTCTTACCCCTCGTTGTATTTCAATTTCTTCTGATGTGTGGTTGTCCATGCATATTATAGCTTTTTGCTTATAATAGAGATTAGTGATGATCTGTACGTCTCTATTATCTAGATGTTTTGATTTAAGGATGTCTATTAGTTGATCATGACGAACCTTGTCAATGGCTTTATTATAGTCTATGAAACACGCATAAACCACTTTGTTGACATCGAGACACCTTTGAGTCAACACGTTGAATGCGAAAAGAGCTTCGCGGGTTCCCAATCCCCTTCTGAATCAAAATTGAGTATCGCTTATATCCATGTCAAGTTTATGGTATATTCGATTATGGATAACCTTGAGGAGCAGTTTGAGAGTGTGTGACATCAAACTGATTGTACGATAATCACTACATTCTCTAGCATGTGGTTTTTTTTGGTAAACAGATGAAAGTAGATACTAACCATTCTCTTGGAATATTTCCAGTTCTGTATACTTTATTGAATATATTGACTAAGAGACCGATATGATTGTCGTCAATTAATTTGAGTACATCACTTGCCAATTGATCTGGTCCGGGGCTTTTCCCATTTTTCATGTTCTTTAATGCATGTTTCACCTCTTCTTCTCTTAATATCTGGGCCTATCTCTTCACAGTATGTGTTAATTTCATCTGGTTCAGTTCTGTTATCCAGTTTATCTGCTGTATTCATTAAGATCTTACCCTCTTTATTTGCAAGAATAGTGCTTTGATTCTTTCTCTGTGTGCCTGCAAGCTCTTTCACTTTTTTGTGTAGGTGGAACATGTCATATTTTCTGTCGAAGTCCTCAATTTCTATGCATCTGTCCTCGTAATACTTTTCTTTTTTAATTGACGAATTTCTAATTTGAGTGTTCTGATTTTATAAAGTCTTCTCTCGTTCATCATTTTAATATTTCTTCATCACCCACTCCTGTTTCTTCTCTTTATCTTCAGTTAGAATCTCTGTACAAGGGTTAATTATATTTCTTTTTAATTCCTCCCATTCTTCGTTAATATTTTCGTGATCTATTTGTATTCTATTTAAGTTTTCATAGATTCTGTTCTGGACTTGTTCTCTAATGCTTGGCACTTGTAGTTTTGTTGTGTCGATCTTTGGTGTAGCTTTTGGTTTTTTAAGAATTTTTAGTTTCAGCTTCAGAGTGGCAACCAACGGATTGTGGTCCGAAAAAACGTCGGCACCAGGATATGCTTTTACCGACTGAATGGCATTCCTGTATCTCTCATTAACGATAATGAAATCAATTTGATTTCTAACGATCATATCATTAAGTCCATCTAAAGGAGCGCGCCATGTATAAAGTCTTCTCTTCGGCAGTTTGAAGAATGTGTTGGTAATGATTAGCTTCTTCTCTTGACAAAATTCCACAAGGCGGTCTCCTCTCTCATTTCGTTCTCCTAATCCATAATCTCCAACCACTCCCCCACTTCTTCCGCTGCCAATCTTCGAGTTGAAATCGCCCATTAAAACTGTAATTTCTCTATTATTTACTATTTTAGAGCTTCTTGAAGCTGTTGGTAAAAGGTATTCAGTTCTTCATCTGTTGCCTGTGTTGTTGGAGCACACACTTGTATTAAATTTAATTTCGTATGGGTCGTTTCCAGTTGTATTATCATCACTCTCTCAGAAATTGGGACAAATCCTACGACTGCTTTGCTGGATGTTTTGTCTAGTATGATAGCTACTCCATGTATATGTTGATTGTCTTTGTTTCCAGAGTAATAGACTGTTTTGTTGTTTGTTGTGAGTAGCCCTGAGCTAGGCCATCTAGCTTCACTAACACCTAGGAAATTAATTTTTAGTCTGTCCATTTCTTGCATAATATTGTGCATTTTTCCAGGTTGGTACATACTTTGAACATTCCACGTACTGATCTTCATAGCTGACCCGGTGATTCTTAGCACCTCTGATCACTGAAGACCTGCCGGGGACTGAGGGCCGTTACTTCCTGATTTTCAGCCATGATAATTGTACTAGAGATATCTCGAGGATCTTTAATGTAATGGTTTCTCCTTGCCTTCTACATCCCAATGCCGTTGACTTACAAGAAGTTCTTCCGCCTTCGGGGTCGGTTTCCCGATCCTAGGGCAATAGGGTGCCCCGACTCTTAACAGCTCCTCCACCCTAAGCAGTTGGCTGATAAGAGGGGACTGCTTATACCGGCAGTCACTCGGTCGACAGAGCCTCGTCAGTTTCTAGCAGGGTGCACCGCGTGCAGGTGAGGTTGTCATTTGGGTCAGCTTGATCATGTGCTGTCACCTCTTACACCCCTTATATTACAGAGATCTGAATGAAAAAAATACCAATACCTTCATAGAGAACTTAAAAAAGGTGAATTGGGATAATATGAATTACTCTAGGGCCCAGGTCGCCTACGAGGAATTTCACAGAATTCTGGTGAAATGTTTTTCTAACAGCAGAAGGGTTAGAATTGAAGTAGCGGAAAATTCTGATTTGGAACAACTTAAAAATCGTGCCGAGACCATTCACAGAGTGAATGAAGACGAAATCTCCAGAGATATTTATAGGAGGTTAAGAAAGCAGTACAAAAATGCAATAGGTCAACTAATCCACAGAGGACGACTTGGAGAGTAATAAATGAACATCAAGGAACCAAAATTTAAAGATAAGGAATGCACTATAACTGCCGATGACTTCAACAAGTTTTTCAATAATGTTTCCAAACTCCTCACACCAACAGTTGCAAATACAGAAAAATGCATTAAATATATGGAAAATATCAATTCATCTGACTATGGATTCATGTTCTTCAAACCCACAACTGTGAATGAGATTTTGACAATTATATCTAAATTCAAGAACAAGTCTTCGTGTGATTACTATGGTTTCAATGAAGTATTGCTGGAAAAGTTATTCAATCAGTGGTTGGTCCATTATGCAAAATGGTAAATCTGAGTTTTGAGGAGGTATCTTTCCAAATACTCTGAAGATTGCAAAAGTGACAGAAATTTTTAAAAAGGAGAAAAAACGACGCCAGACCAGTTGCTATACTGCTTGCTTTCCCGAAAATTTGAGAATCACTTCTGAAGAAGAGAATCGTCGACCATGTTGAAAATAAGGGTATACTTAGCAAACTTCAACATGGCTTTCGCAAAAGGAGGTCTACTACCACAGCGATGTTAAGTATAATAGATTTCTTGCTGGAGGCACTCGACAGCAGAGAATATGCGGAGATTCGTAGCTGCGACTCAAGTAAGTCGTTCCATTGCGTCGACGGGGAGACCTTCTTGCAAAGCTGGGATGCTATGGCATGAGGGTCCAATTCACAACATTATCAGATCATACTTGAGCAACAGATATCAAACAGTTTCATTGAAGGGTTCGTTGTTGCGGTTAGTAAAAATGAAATTGGGGTGCCTCAAGGATCCATTCTGGGACCGATTCTCTTCCTACTCTATATGGACGATCTTCCTATCAATGTCTCAGCAGGTGACAAGAGTCTGTTTGTGGATGACAGTACTTTCCTGAACAAGTCAGCTAAAATAAATGAACTGATACAACAATCAAACAAATCAATATCACAATCTGAGCAGTGGTTCACCGCAAACAGACTCAAACTCAATAAACATAAAACGCAGAGACTAGTAGCGTCCACGAAAACACCGAATGAGAACGAGAACCCAATAAAACTATTGGGTTTTACCATAGATAGCTCAAGAGCATGGAGATGCCACATCAATTCGATATCCAAGAAACTATCTTCAGCGATTTGCGCCATCAGACATATAAAGTACATGGTAAATGAAGAGGCAGCCATACTTTCATATTACGCTCAGTTCAATAGCTTGGCGACTTTCAGTATTCTTATGTGGGGATCCTCCGTTGACGCAAAACGCATATTTCTTCAACAAAAACAGGGCCATAAGAGCAATGGCGGAAGCAAAACTAAATAAAAGCTGCAAACCACTGTTTCCAAAATATGAAATATTAACAATTCCATCAATTTTTATACTTAACTGTCGATGTAACGTACATGAAAATCTTGAAACACAGCGTCACCATTCTATTGTACATTCCTACCCAACACGTAGTAGGAACAACCCAATCTTTTCATGGGCTCAGCAGGACGCAGAATAATTGTCATTTTCTGGGTGTCAAGGTTTACAATGCTTTGCCAGCTGCGTTCAAGACACTCAGCCTTTCCATATTTAAGAAGACAGTCAAATCCATACTGCTTGCCAACGTATGTTATAGTATCGAGGAATTCATGGACTATTTTTCGTAATGGTTTTTTAGTGATTTTTTGTGATATTTGTCTGTTAGCCATATACCTTGCGTATGTATGCAAATTATTTATACTTACGAACCATGTAATATATTGATGGTTAAAATAAAGAACTAAGAACAAAGACGGTAGGAACCTTGTCGAAAGCCTTAAAGAAGTCGAGGTAAACGATATCGACGAGCTCCCGCGCATCCACACATCTGGTCCAAGATGAAACGCACTCACGAACCATGCAGGTTTGAAGGGATACTTTTGTTCTGCAGCTAAAATCGATCATCTGTTCAAGGACAATTTTTGAGGAATGAGGGTTTGAGTTGAATTGTTGGGACGATAATTGCGGTATTAAGTTAATACCGTATACAAAATTATTTATAATTAATGATGATAATGTTATTACCCTGTAGTTTTCACTCCTCTTTTCAATTTGTATAAGTCTTTTTCAATTCAAGTACTCCAAAATAATTCTTCCATACCGCTTTATAATCATCCTTCTCTACTATACTGTCCCTGATTTGTTCTTTATTTCATTTGACTTTCCTTTGTAGACTCTGTTGATCTGTTTCATTTCGTTATAGATTTTTTTGTATTTCTTGCTTGAATGAACTCCTCTATTTTCCTTCATTTTCCAACCTATTCAGTCTCTTTCATTCTTTTTTATTATTTCGGTGCATTCCTTCCTCATTATTTCACATTCTTTCCTGTCTTGTTGGTTGTTTGTTTTTATCCATTTAAGCCTAGAGCTTCCTTTTTTTCCTGCGTCTTTTTGCACTCTTCATTGTTCTTCTTTCACCTTTTAGGTTTCCTATTCTCTGTTTTCCTTATTTTTTGTCTTATTCTAGTTGCTACTAAGAAGTGGTCTGAGCCAGTGCACACTCCTGTAAACGTTCTTACATCTATTATTGAGAGTTGTTTTCTCTTGTTTTTAAGTATATTGTCAATTTGTGTGTTGTTTCTATTACCAAGTGTTACTCACGTCATTTTGTGTTCTTTCTTGTGCTTCAACATGGTGTTGCTCATCATCATACCTTTCCTTGCCGCCAGGTCACATAGTCTTTGTCCATTATCATTTGTTTCTTTGTGCAAAGTATGTCTACCCGCTATTCCTACCAGGTAATGTTTCTTTCCAATTTGAGCATTAACATCTTCAAGCAAAATGAAGACGCCTTGGTTTGGTATCTTTTCTATTTCGTCTTAAATATTTTCGTAAAATTGTTATTTATCCTCTTGGCTCGTGCCTTCAGTTGGTGCGTATACGTTTAACAAGGATATATTCAAGGGCCTTACCTCTAATTGGTACAAAACTCATAATTTTGTTGTCCCTGTTTGTCATCTCCGGAGTACTAAAAAATCAAGTTCCACTGGTTTATTGTTCCATATCCTTTCCATCGGATCTCATGAATTTCCGTCACATATAATTTATATCTTTTTACCTCCTCACCTATACCATTCAGTTTTTTCGGGTTCTAGCATTGTTCTTGACTTTTCAATAGATGTTCTTCAGAAGATCAATGGTGTACTACATTATGATTTTAATAGGGCCTAAGGTAGCCTGAAGAAATATCACCTGGGCAACTACGGAGCAGGTCTACTTGATTGATGAGTAAAAACTTCCTCTTCTACAAAACCTGCAAGAGTTATCAACAGAAACGTGAAAAACAATCTCAATTCAACAATCTGTATCTTAAGAATGGAGGACTTTCGGACATATGTTTATGGGCATTTTTATGTTCTTTGTTGAGGAATCTCCTGTTGAAATTGTGTATGCGCATACCTGAAATACCCTGCATATTTCTGAGGATAAGAGAAAAAGTACTGCAAACAACAAATGTCAAATCACCTATACTTCGTATTAAAAACAAACATGTTTGCATAGATATTTTTTCAAACATTGAATTTTACTTCAAAAGTTGTCGATATTTTCATTTTCAAATTCTCCCAACAAATCCTAAGAACTTCGACTACAATGATGGAAATCCGTGTTATTTATCAAGTCCCAATAACACATTATCCTGTTTCTTGAACCGGGTGAATTCAAATGACAAGGTTAGGTCTTCCAAGTGATGCTCAGGAACAGTATCATCTGCCATATTTAATAAGTGTATACCAAACTAAAATATAGGTAAAATATTCAGCATTTAAATCAATATCTTTTACAGAAATCATTTTTGAGGATTTCCATCGAATCTATCTCAAACAAATTGCAAATTTATTTAGGAACGTTTCCTTTCCTGTTGCTTTCTCGATCGTCTTCATCACGTAGAAAGGAGACAGAGAAATTAATAACACAGCTGTAATTTGTGCTGATACTCTGGATTCTGGAGCGGTCGAACGATTCGAGAAGTTAAAAGCTTACTAAGCTATCGGTATTTGGCAAAGCCAAAGCCTGTCAGAGGAAACTTTCAGGCTGCTAACGATGTCTATCTTATCTCCAGTGAAGTAACTGATATAGCAATGGCGTAGGGGAGGGGACGTTGATTTAAGAAAGAGCATTCGAAGATGTAACATATTAAATATACAGTAAAAGTTCCTTATTCGCGCTTCCTACATTCGCGTTTTCACTATTCGCTGATAAAGATATCTTTATTTGCAGATCTAACCGGTATGTCAGTACATACATATGTATTAATAAATAGGATTCGGTATCCAATGGAAAGTCATCGTCTAATGGACTAATACGTTTTCAAATGAAATCGCCGCTGCATTGGTTCGGCGTTTTCTTTGCCACGATCGGTGTTTTTGAGCATGTGAACAAATAAAATTTTTAAGTAAAGTGACCTCATTATCAATGCATAGAGTTTATTGTTAAATGCCACTTATCAAACGTTCTGTCTCTTAGAAAATCCGCTTTGCGATTTGTATTGTTTCATTTTCATTCCTCACAAAGTTTGTGATCGAGTAATGTGTCTCAACCGTTATCTTCCTAATTTTAGAACAGCTGCGGGAGACAGTTGAGAATTCGGTGAGTGGAGACACTGAATTGATTCGTACGGAGGTTAGGTTAGGTTAGAAATTTCATTGTTCACAGCATTAAAGAGAGTGGTTCTGGTGTCCTTTTTGAACGAATTTAGAGCGATAGAAGGTAAGTTGAAAAGATTTTTGAGTGTTTGGAGTTGGGTGAAGAAATCAAATATGTTTCGAAAATTGTGCGCTCGGACCCTAAAAATAATATAACAAGACCAATGAAGGTGATCACATCTGAGCCAATTTTCTTCTCAACTAACTGCGAAAGAGTAGCAAAGGCCAAACGGGTCGCGTGTGTATTACCATAATGTTGAGGGAACGTCACACGTTATAATGATGTGAAAATGCCACAGTTATAATGTAATTGTTCTTGTTAATACTTGGTTGAGTGATAAATATCTGGATTCAGAAATTTGTGTTCTTGGCTATGACATTTTCCGTTATGACCATTGTTCAGATAACAGTACAAAAAGGCTGGGAGGAGGTATTTTGATGTAAACAAGAAAAATACTGAGGGGTTTTCTGGTTCGTCATTCGGTACCTCTTTGTGGCAACTGGTTCAAGTTCTCGTAAGACAATCATTGGTGGGGCATACATACCTCCAAATTCACCAGAGATTGTTTACCAGAAACACTGCACTTGCACTGCACTTGCGGAACTGCAGCTACTGGTTTTTATGTTTGTGGTGATAATTATATTTCATGTACCAAGTGGATTAATAACGAAATTGTTCCACTGGATAATCGCCATTGTTGGGTGGATACTTTTATTTTTGAACTTCAACCGGATCAATAAATTGCCTAATTCTCGTGATACATTTTTGGACTTTGCCTATGCCAATATTGATGATTCTGTTTGTGTACCTTCTGACGATCTCATATTCGATAATTCTATTCATCATAGTTCCATTATAGTTGATATTGATGAACCTGAATCTTCTGATTGTAATGACCCATTGGAAAGAGTAGAGTATGATTTCAATAAAGCAGATTATAACGCATTGAATCATTACCTCAGTACGGATGACTGGAAATTTTGTGGTAGCTTCGAGAATATTGACGCTATTGTAAGTAAATTTTATGACATCTTGTTGTTCGAATTTCAAATGTTTATACCGAAACATAGAAATTATAAGGTATCGAATAATTTTCAGGACTATCTGAGTTGAATGTAGTCATATCAGCTCTGTGTTATATATAGAGTATCTGAAAGGTATCGACCGTAGTTTAAAGTCTGATCCCCGCTGTTTCTGGACTTATATCCAAGACTTGAAAAAGCCTGACCAACTTCCTCCAGCCATGCATTTTCGAGGCAAATATTCATCTGAAGGCGTGGAGGTGGCTGATTTCTTTTCCGAAGCGTATGTGCTCGAACATATAGTGCCGCCGAATTTTGACATTGCCAATAAAGTAGACATTGTTAACCTGACTGAGCCCAGCTGAAGTATTTGAGGCGATACAAAATATTCACAGAAAATTCACAGTAGGACCAGACATTGTGCCATTCCTAATTTAGGTTTTATTCAAAAAGCGGACTATAATTTCCAAACAAAACGAGGGTGATTCGATAAATCAAACACCCGAACTAAAATATCGAAAATGAAGTGTGCAATAGACTTACCCCATGAGACCCTGGGCACTGCTATAGGTAATTAATAAAGGATGGGAACAATATTGACCACATATGTAGAAGAAAGGAAAGCGCGTTCCTTATAACATTTATATGTATCATTACATTATATACAGCAGGGTCTTTTATATACAAAGATGTTCATAATAAATTAATATATTTCAGAACGAATTTATTTTCTTTTTATTGTTGAAGACTTTGACGTCAACATTTCCCCTACCAATGAAGGAATTTCAGAAACCATCTAAAACAAAAAAAAACCCAAATATAATTTAAGTTTTAAACCCCTAAAATTGTGTCTTCAATGGAAAAAAAATGAAATGAAAAGAAAAATAATTAATAATGTCTCATTGTGACGGCAAGGGACATAAACAAACAACAGGTCGTTTATAAATGCCATTTTTGCGTGCGCACGTACAACACCATTCCGTCCTGGGAATGTTTCAACAATAATACCCACTGGACACGTTAAAGGAGGCACATTGTCCAATTTAATGATAACCAGGGTGCCGATCTGTAAGGAAGGGCTTGATTCACACCATTTCTGGCGAATTTGTAGTTGGCTCGAGTACTCTAACCGCCATCTATGCCAAAACGATTGAACGGTATGGTCCAAAAGCCTCTTTCTATCTAAAAGATTTTTAGGCGGTTCTAATACTTCAGGAACCGGAAGATAATTGGGAGGACCTAGTGAGAGAAAATGAGCTGGACATAAGGGCACTGGATCAGAAGGATCAGTACTCATCCATGACAAGAGGCGAGAATTCATCAACCCTTCTATTTGAACTAAAATCGTGTTGAGTTCCTCATATGTTAATATCTGAGAACCAATAACCTTCTTCAAATGAGTTTTAACAGATTTGACATGGGATTCCCAAACTCCCAAAAAATGAGGACTGAATGGAGGTTGTCATTTCCAACTTATTTTACGCCTACCCAATTCAAATGCATATTATATTCTTCCGAGTTAACGAATTTATAGAGTTCATCAAAATCATTTTTTGATGAAGTTAGTTCCAAATCAGAGTGAATTACGGAGCAAGTGACCTACCGCATAAAAATCTTTTGAAAGCATTCAAAAATTCTCCGTCAACAAATCTGATGTCAATTCCAACTGTAAATGTATATGCACAAATAGGCCTTATGACTCTCAATTCCTCGCTTTTAGCCAAGGTAACGAAAAAAGGTCCGGCATAATCGATTCCACAATGTAAGAAAGGTTTCGCTTCTGTAACTCGAACTGACGGAAGATCACCCATTTTTGGAAAAGTTGACTTTGGATTGATTTTGAAACAATGATTACATTTGCGAAGTCTAACCCGTATGACGTTACGGGCGTTAATAATCCAATATCGTTGCCTCAAAATAGACATGACCAAAGTTGGACCTGTATGTAAATTTTGTAGATGACACTGTTCAATCAACAAAGTGACAAAATTCGACATTAATGATTTGTTAGCATTCATACATTTGATCTCTGATAAGAAATGAAAATGTTGAATAACTCGCACAAGAGCTCGCTCTGCTTCTTCCCGATCTTCAATCGACAAACGTCCTTTCGATCGAAGAACTCCAATAAAACGTAACACGTAAACCGTTGTGTTGATCAACCGAGTCCAAGAAGAACACTGCTCTACGAGTTCATGTAGCGGGTGTTTTTAGAAATTAGATACAAATAGGGAAATTAAACGTTCCTCTGGTAACCTTTCACTTCCAGGATTAATTCGCTTCATAGGCCATGAAAGTTCAACCTTTTGGAGCCATGGAGGTCCAGAGACCCAATATTCATTCGAAATAAACTGCGAGGGAAGTAAACCGCGAGAAAGTCCATCGCTTATATTTTCCTGACCCAAAACATGAAACCAATTTTCAGAGGGCACAACTTCTTGAATACGTGCGACGCGATTAGCGACAAAGATATTCCATCGACAGGGGGGAGATGCTATCCAACTCAAAGTGACTGTGGTATCGCTGAAGGCAAAAATTCTTTCGAACGATATTTTTGATTCTAAGGAATTTCACAAAACCTAATAATTTTGCTAGGAGATCCGCTGCCGAAAATTCAACTTCGAAATACTCTGTATTTTCAAACTTGCTACCTTAGTTTAGCACACACCCATCGGGTGTTTAACTATACCTGCGGACTCAGATATAATATATACACAGGCGCCGTACGACTCCAAACAAGCGTCACAAAATCCTATCAAATATATCTTTGAATTTTTAAAGACCCTAAAATGACGCAGAATTTGCATGGAATCTAATAAAGGTATTTCGTCTTGAAGAAGATTCCATGTTCTAGGTATTTCTACCGACTTAGAAATCCCATCCCACTTTTCTTTTATAATCAATTTGAAAAGTGAAATAACCGGTGCAAGACGACCCATAGGGTCAAAAATTCCAGCCACCCAAGAGAGAACATTTCTTTTGTACACTCCTCGTATTCATGATTTATGCGGAATGAAAATACATCCAAATTAGGGAACCACTTAAGTCCCACGATTTTCAAATAATCATCACTCAAATTCACTACTTTAGGGAACGTTCCGAAGTTGAAATTTCCTCCAAAAATGTTCATTATTCACTGCCCATTTAATCAGTTGAAACTGACCAGCCTCACACAAACGAAATAACTGTTTATATGAATGTTTAGCCTCGTCCGAATCAACAAAATTCGAAGCCAAATCATCCATGAAAAATCGCGTAAAGTTATTATGGAAGCGAGAGGAAATTCATCCGCTTCATCTAATGCTAACTGTCGAGCAGTTCTCAAAGCTTAAAGTGGTGAGGATCGATATCCAAACACAACGGTGTTTCACTGAAAAACTGAAACGGTTCCCGATTCAGAAGATCGATACAAAATATATTGATATTTTCGATCGTCTGGATGCATTCCAATTATCAAATACATTTGCCTGATATCGTCTGTGAATGCAAAAGCAAATAATCGAAAGTTAACGAAAATACTCTGTACATCAGCTTGTAACTTAGGGCCGGTGAAAAGCAGATCATTCAGAGAAAGTCTACTGCTTGTGTTCGCACTACAATCAAACACACATCGCAATGGAGTGGATACACTATCAGGCTTTGAAATTCCATGATAAGGAATGAAATAATGTTTCTCTGATAAATCTGGACTTTCAACACGCGATAAATAACCTTCTGCCAAATAACCCTCCATAACTTCCTGATATTTCACTTTGAATTCAGGAAATCTGATAAAACGTTTTTCCAAATTCATTAAACGCTTTAATGCAAATTCGTAAGAATTTCCGAGAAACGACGGATCTTTTATGAAAGGAAGTCTAACAATGAACTTTCCAGAGTTCTCTCTTCTCACAGTAGAAGCAAAAAGGGCTTCTTATTGAATATCATCCGGATGATTGAATGTATGATGAGGTATATCCTCTACTTCCCAAAATTTTGTTACTAATTCATCTAATGTCGGTTCTATTTCCTTATGGAAAGTTTGAAATTTATTATTGGACGAATATAAAGGGGCGGATCCCATCACAAGATATCCTAATTTAGTTTCAATTGCGATCGGGGAATGTAATAACACCACTACTTTTCGAGAACCAAACAATTCAGGCACCACATCTGCCATCTAATCTAGATGGTTTATAGAATTTATAACCTTTTGTTTTTACGAAACGGTAACGCTCAAATGGATCCATACTCAAAATTTATCACATTGTGAAATCAAATGATGTTTTGTAGCTATTTCCGCCTATTCGGTCAATGACACGCCGGGTAATTCTGTCACTTCTATATTGAAGTCTGGTGATAAGTCTGATGTAACTATCTCACCTGGAAATGTATTACGTTTATAAAAGAACGACATGGTTTCTCCAAAAGCAAGTCTACTTTAACAATTTTGCTTTTTATGTTAATGACATTACTAGTCCATGGATGACAGAGTGCAGGTTGATGAGATTTATACAGATTTCTCGAAAGCATTTGACACAGATTTCTCGCAGCCACAACTTACTTTTAGATAAATTGCATAGACTGAGTAATTCTGGGTTCGGTGTATTGCATAGATCTGAGGGTAGGATTGCAATTTGTCAGATAACCTGTAGCTATCTGAGGGTAGGATGCAATTTTATCTTATTCCTGTTCTGGGGTGTCCCAGGATCCCACTAGGAGCCTCTATTATTCATCCTCTTCCCCGTAAACGACACTAGTTTCAGTATTTTGCATAGCAAGTTTTTTTATTTGCGGATGATCTGAATGCTGTAGATCGTTCCATTTCATCTGCAGAGGATGCTCAGATGCTTCATCGAATGATTGCAGAGGATGGCTCGACTGGAGTTGGTGTGAAGTTTATAGGATGTTTTTGAATATTGATAAATGTTCATCCCATTTCACGTGTCAGGTCTGTTGTTGAATCGTATCCCATCGAGTGTCAAGGACCTTGATGTCCTACTCGATTCAAAACTTAATTTTAATGATCATAGTGTCAAGGACCAATGTTATAAGCGGTAAAGCTCTGAGGTGTCTGGGCTTCATTCGTAGAAATTGATAATAGGTTTTTCTATTGATAACTCTGTAAAGGGTGTTGAGGTATTGTCTGGGCTCTCAGGTGAGAAGTGTTTTGAGTTTGGTTCTGTTGTTTGGTCACCGGGTATAAACAGCCAAACACATGTTGATAGCTTCAGAATATATTTTTGAGAGTAATTGCATATGGGCTGTATGCTTCTCAGCAGGTGAGAACAGTTTGGTTCTGATTATGGTCACCAGCAACAGCCAAACTAATTTAAGAATAACGTTGAACATACAAACTCTGAAATCACGATGGGCTGAGATACTGTGTCACTGAGCTACTTTTTCCTTCATAAGTTGATTTATGGATATGTGTACTTTGCTACTTGAAATACTAACTGTGCTCCCCAAAGATTCAAAGTTCCGCATAAGGAGGACACGCGATGCCTCTTTTTATTCGGATACAACACCTTTTACAGACAGATTTGTTGTTAAAAAAGCTCCCCAAAATTCAAAGCTCCGCAAAGGAGGACACGCAGTGTGTTGTGTAATCTCTCTTTTAATAAGTCAGCTAATATTGATCTTTTCACTTTTCAGATGAATCGGTTCAAATCTCATTTCATATTTAAATAATCTCTTCGTTTGCTTGGTTCATGGTAATAATAATTTTGGTTTTTCATTCTTTTTGTTGCTACTTCAGGGATATGTTTCTATGCATCTGCATCTGGATTATGCACTGTGATATTAAGTAAGATTGTTAGTTATTGGTCTTTACTAGTAATGCTAAACATGGTGTCATTTTGTAAAGAGCATCTGTTGGATTATTCACTTGAATTTATTGTTACTTTTACAATATGTATGTTATGGTAATAAATGAATCTGTGAATGGTGTCTTGAATCTATAATGTACGCAATATGTATGTTATGGTAATAAATGAATCTAGAAAAATTGAATCCATCCATATCGTCATTCAATGTCAAAGAACCAACTGTACGATGATAGAAAATAAAATAAATAATAAACTGGAAAAAAGGTATCAATAGGATCGTCTTTAGGAGCTTCAACTTCACTGTCAGCGAAAATTGTTCGTGATTCCAGAAATAAAAAAGTGGCGTTGTCATTATGGATCAGAGTCCGTAACCGAAAAGAGTTCTGAGTGATCCGGGAGAAGGATGAAGGATATTTAAAAAGTCTCTTCTAGAACGATTGTAGAACAAATTGTCATTTTGTTGCTGCTTAGTTGGCACAACTGATTTCTATACTGACGAGTTTGAACGCGATCCGTCATATAGTTTGTTTACACTTTTAATTTTGCCAGTTCTCACAAGTGTTTTGTGATTTTCACGGATAAAAATATCGAAAATAAATTTATCTCAAATTCAGAGAATGTTACAGAAGGCTTATGAGATTTTGTTAGACTTCATCAAAAAACACGTGCATAGTAGGTGGTACAGTGCATTCAACAGCGGCGAGATGTGATGGAAGATTTGCCTCGCTCTAGTCGGACATCAACATTTTATCTGAACTTAACATCGATAAAGTGAAGAAAATGGTGATTGATTGAGAATCGTCATTCAAGTTTGAGAGAGATAGACAATGAACTTTTCCATGTCTCACGAATCATTTCGTATCATTTTAAACGATTGTTTGAGTATGAAACTCATTACCACTCGATTAGGTTCAAAGTCCTGAATTTTCTTCGATTCCGAAAAAAGCGAATGAAAAATATTTAGTTGGTTGAATAGGCATGACGAAAGATTTTGGAACCTCTTCGGTAATGCGGATGCATTGTTGTTCAGTCTACTGTTTGTTGTCAACTACTGTTGACAACAAAACCTTTATTTCGGTAATAAACTAAGGTTTTTGGAAGTTTAAAGCCATTTATAATCATTTTGAATATTGTGCGAAAACAGCTCGCCGTGTCATGGTCGCCGTGTGTCATGACGTTCAAACTTACGTAAACGTCAAATTTGTTTACGCGCAGCTAGACGGCAGAGTAAACAAACGTTGCGTAGTTCTTGTGTTAAAAATGAATTCTGAATTAGTAGTGTGCAGTACCAGCAAAATACATCAATACTGACACCCAACAAAGTGTTTGTTACATGTTCCATACAAGAAAATTTCTGACTTAATGTTTGTTTGACGTGATAGTTGAAATGTAAAGGCTATGGAATAACTAGTCATTTATTGATTATGCTAGTATTGGTTATCATTCTTATTATCAATTTTAATTGTTACACAGTTTTCAGAAATTATATGGAATACAAATGATATGGAAATTATATCAAGAATACTATGTGATGGGGTGAAACCAGGATGGTATCACAAGTACGTATGAAACCAGGATGTACTTGCGAACCAGACAGGACAACACAAATTTACTTGCGAACCAGACAGGACAACACAAACATCTAACACAACAGAGCGTTTATCAGTAGAAAACGAAGGATGTTAGAAAACGAAGGATGATGATTTTGAAGAGTATGAAACGCAATTTACCTACTATAGTTAAAGAGCCATCAAGTTCAATTGCATCTGTAGTTCAGGTATAGTTTACTAACTTATTCATTAGAATGTTAATTCAGTTTTATTGCATACATTGTTAATGAATAATAAACAATACAAGTTACTAGATGTAAAGAATGAACAAATTTACATTGTTGGACCGGTTTCGACATACGTCCATTATTAACAACAAGCTAATGATAACTGAATACTCATGTATCATACAGGAATTAACATCAATAAAATCCTAGTAGAGGTCACAGTAACTTGAATAATGGTGATTGGTGGGTAATTAAGTCTACCTGGTCGTTAAGGAGCTTAACCTTTTCTACCCTAGATGCCTTGAGAATTTCCAAGGATCGATTCAAAGATGTTATTGAGTTTCAGGAATGAAGAATGTTTAGAAGTTATGGAAAAGGATGACATTCATTCAGACAATGTGCAGCTAAAGCTGAATCATATTTCTGATGTAGGATTGACCTGAAATGTTCTTTTATCTAGCCTTGAAAGAGCGTCCTGTTTGACCTATATAAAAGGAATTGCACTCAGAACATGTTAATTGGTATACCCTGATTATTCGAATTTATCGGTTTTATCTTTTGTGTTGAAAAGCAGGCCTGACAATTTGCTAACTGGTTTGAATATTTCGATATGAACTTTTTCACTATCAGACAAAACTCTAGAAACCTGTTTACTGACGACTTCCCAAAATATATTATAGACATACATTTTCCGGGCTTTTTCTCTTGGATTGGGGATATCATGTTGAATGTGTTGTTGCGTATTTTTGATTAATAAACTCTCTATTGCTTTTGCATATCAAGCCGTTGTTCTCAGCTATTAACATAATGGTGTTAAATTCTGATTTTCGGTCCATGTCCGATAAAAGAAAAGAAATCGCTCTGTGAATCATGGACTTGAAGGCTGCTATTTTTGAGAATACGAGTGAAATGAATCTATGGGTAGGACATTAATCTGTGTATGAGGGTTTTGAAGATATTAATTAATAAATGGTTATTATTCTCCTGGTAATTGTTAGATCTAAGAATTTGATTTTACTATCGACTCTGTTTCTACTTTGAAAGAATGAAATTCAGGAAGATTTCTAGTTGTCTATTCGTTCCAATGAAACAAGCTAAAATGTCATCAACATATCGGTACCAAAATAGAATATGCCTTTTCGTCACAGGTTACGTATTAATTTTAGTGTTTTCCAAATCAGACATGAAAATTTCAGATAGAAGGGACTGAGGGTGAACCCATAGCTAAACCATTATCTTGTGAATATATATTATTATAGAACTGAAAATAATTTTGGGTCAAGCATAAATCAAACAGAAATTAACTCATAGACCACGTCGAGATTTCGTGCCTCTAGAATACTTGATATTAAGGGACACATTCTGTTGCAGGTATATTCGAGAACATATTATCTACATCTAATGATATTAATTTTGCGGTTGGTGGCATGAGGAATTTTATTCGATTTATTTTATTCGATAATTCTAATGAATTTTTATATTATATTGTGAATGAAAAATGTAAGTATTTTTTCATTCTTTACATCAATAAATTAGTGATAGTTAAAATATAGTAGCTTGTTTTAGTTTATTATTCATTATGAATATCAACTATCACGTAGTTCAGGCTTCATCGATCAAATATTCGCATACATTGTTGGTATACTGTATACCGGCATCCCTTCGTACAAATCTCAATTAAGTTTGAGATTTATTCAGTGATACTGGTTATAAAACTACATGGATTTTTGTCACCCTGTAATTCTACTTATTTGTGTTCATAATTATAACATTGCACTTGAATAACAAAACATTTGTTTCACAGTTCAGCAGATTCTTGAAGAAGTTTCCCAATTACCACCAAGAATGTTGGATAAAGCAATTCAAATAGATATGTAAGAATTTATTTAGGTAAACCTAACCTAACCCAACAAAAGTTAATTTGGTAAATCAGATGACATCACCATTGAAGCCGTGTCTACATTCTGTTTCTACATTACCATTTAAAATCAAACATGATGTTAATAGTAACCTATCAAAACCAAGTATAAATGTTTTGAGTATATATGTTAGGTAATAACTCTGAAATAGCAAACATATACTGCAAGGAGCACCTCAACCTCAAAAAATAATGGCAAGTTTATTGTAAAACAACCTATGAAAGTGAAACAAAATAAACTTCTACGAGTTTAAAACGAGTCTGATTACTACTTGGTCATATATATTATATCTAGTGTTAAAGATAAATACAAATAAAATATACTCAGAAGGGTTTTCACGTTTCTAAATTCGGAAGAGTAAAATTTTTATTTGTTGAGAAACTCGCTCAACATGAATAAATCGATCCTGGGCAAATTTGAGCTGTTTGCCTTAACAAAGTCTGGTTCCATTGTTATAGATGAATTCGTGTTGTAAAGTCGATAAATCACAAAACAAATATAAAATCATCGTTATCGTATACGCAGTAGTAGTATCAGTAAGTATCAAACACACAGTGAAGCTCAAAATACATAAGTATGACATCATGCGCTGTGATTTCAGTCAAAATGGCTGATTGCAGTATTTTACTTTTATTTCATTGAAAATCTAATTAATCTCAATTTTTAAATAAAACTAATTCAGTGTTTTGAATCCTTTGAATGTGCATTTTCCTCTAAAGTCATGAAATCTTTATTTAAGTCACGCCTATTGTTAGTTGATGTAAATGTTATGTCGGAAGGGCCTACTTGAAGGCGATACAATAAATTTGGATGAATAACTAAATATTTTATGTTGCATTGTCCAAGTAACTATTTTGACAGAAATTATAGCGATAAAATTTGTCGTATATGTTAATATGATGATGTTTCCATTTCAAAATTCAGAGTGAGGCTCAACTTCTTTATTTTTTTCCGGTACTGACAGACCAATGAAAATGTTTCAATCAATAATTGTTGGAGCTAAAGCTTGGGACGTTTTCACGGAACACCCGATATACGCTCTAGTTCCTATTTTGTTTATTTACTGAGAAAGAGCTCTAAAACCATAAATAAGATAACTAATCAATGTTATTTAGAGGCTATACCAAAGCATAATAAATTTAAAACTTCCACGATAAAAATGCATCTTCGAGCCGAATTCTTTATTTCCACCTGTTTTGTAGAACCCTCTCTAGAAATCTTAATAATCTATTTCAATAGTTTGAAAATTTCAAATTGTTAAAATGGAAATGGAAAAGTTTATCTAACAGGCAATCATCCCAAGATTTTAATACGTGTTACTCAAATAGTTGTCGAAAGACGAACGTAATCATAGTATGTTGCATCCTTTCGACTTCCGAAACTTGAAATTCACATAAAAAATAATTATTCCTACGAGAAGCAAATACTTCATGCAAGACGGGAAAACGAAACTATATCCGAACATAGCAGACTTCGAAGTTTGAAAGTAGTAGGTACTTCAGAGCTTCGTTCCTTTAATAGAACTTCATTTCCGGCTAATGAATTGAATTAATATGTAGAATTTCCTTAAACGAGCTCGAATTTCCAGATTTCCACCTCGAGATCGTTGGTACTAGATCGAATGTAGCACTTGAACACGGAGTTTGATTCATGGAATAAACTAAGAATTTAGACTTTCTTGATGAGATAATAAATTGTGTGGATTCATCCAGCCTTGAAGAACCAGATACTTGACTTGACTTGGAAGCAAGTCAAGCTCAACTCAAGCTTTTGTTTTCAGATTTCAACTCAACTCAAGCTTTTTCGCAAAAGCTAGGGAAATCCAGCTTCTTCAATTTCAAAACTTGCATGCTTGAATCAAGATACAATTGCTATAAAACATTGAACTCCTTTTATATTCAAAAGAGCGAGAATAAAGTTCAACATTTAATCAATAATGTCATGTGATATAACGTAAGTGTAAGCGTGGTTTATTTCATGGAATCACACAAAAATAGCGGATTTGGTACTTTTGCTATTTGATTGAAATGAAACATAAAGGGTGGAAAATGATCTTTATTGAAACTTAAATGAATACATTCTATCAAAGACATTCCAGGAAGTGATCCATGAACACACTAAATATTTATTAGACAACTATTGTATTGCTTTCAAAATTACATTTACGCCAACGAATAATCCAAATATCAAAACGCTTTTTCGGATTCGACTTCAGTTCTCTCCGCGAATTCTTCTTTTATGTCTTCTATCGATTCGAAACCTCGAAGTGGTTATTTGAGTTCGGAAAGAAGAAAAAGTCAGCCTGAGCATATCAGAAGAATACGGTGGTTGTTCGACGGTATTTGTTGAGTTTTTGGTTATAAATTAATTCACAAAGATAGCCTTGTGAGATGGTGCGCTATCGTGGTGAAACCCATGAGTTAGTTTTTCTACAAATCTGGTGTTTTCAACGAATTCCTTTCTGAACGCCAGCTAATATTCTTTATTTACCGCCTGTCCTGCTAGTAAGAATTCCGAGTGCTCAACACCGCGATAATCAGAAAATAGTCACTATTGTCTTTTGGAATTTGACGTGTTTTTGGTTTCGGTTTATTTAAGGTTTCAAACTTTTGACTGGTTTACATGTCAAACTCATGAACCCATGCCTCATCACCACTTACAATGCGTTTTATGAATGTAGGGTATTCCTATTTCTACAGGAAGCGTAATAAGAAATTTAGGGCCAAGGAACAGAAAGCTTTTCTGATACTTGAGTTTTTCAGCTTTTGGAATGGTCATTGCCAGTAGACTACACCTTGTATTCTGTCCATGTTGAACAAATTTATATTGATCCAATCTACCATTCACATACTTCAAAATATCAAAGCCATACATTTCATGAACATCACAACAACCTGAAAATTTGAATAGTCAGTCA
Source organism: Cryptolaemus montrouzieri (assembly GCA_013387265.2). NCBI lineage: Eukaryota > Metazoa > Arthropoda > Insecta > Coleoptera > Coccinellidae > Cryptolaemus > Cryptolaemus montrouzieri. The sequence goes on from JABFTP020000001.1 coordinate 37,043,346, forward strand.
GTGGAAAGAGAATATTTTTTTATATATAATCTTTAGCAACCATTTCTGCTGGATTTCTATTTTTTCAGTATATTATCATAGACCTCCCCAGGCAATGATCCCATACCTCAAATGAGACTCAACCATAGCTTTGTAAAGTATCATCATATGCTAAGTGTCCAAAATGTTCGATAGGTATTTAAATTTAGATATGAAACCTCTAAGTTTGACTCAAAGGGACTTTGCATGGAAAGACCATTGTAGAAGTGAATCCGGTACAACACCTACGTATTTGCCACTAAAACAATAAGGCAAACCAATCTGACAGTCGTCTATTATTATGTTAATTATACAGGGTGTCTACTATAATAGGTGCCAAACTTCAGTAGGTGATAGTAGTCATTTGCAACAAAAATGTCACAACATTTTTCAAAAGTTGATAACTATCGAGTTATTCAACACTTCTTGATTTTACGAAATTTTTGCTTCTCTCTATAAAACAAGAATATCTCTGTTACTCTTACAGCTACATCAAATCGGAGCATACCATCGGAAACAGCATTGAATCTCAATAAGATAGATAAGTTCTAATGGTGAAAAATATAGTATACCGGGTGTTGTAAAGTCTAAATGAAAAAATTGTGAAATGAACAAAATTAGTGGTATTTTCTTGTTAGCCGTACCACTGAAAACTGATCAATAAGTAACTGTTTTTTTTGGTAAAACTACTACATTTAAATGGCATTCAGATGGTATATCATTTTTGAGCTAATTATTGTTTTTCAGCAATATCATGGGTAAGAGTAATAAAATCTTAAAATTCGAAAACGCAAATATCTTATATTGCTTAATGAAACATGAATAGGAACTAAAACAAATTGATGAATCATATTTTCACGAAAGAGATTTGAAAACTTTAACACGTGTTCGGAATGTCTTCCTCTTTCTTGAATGCACTAAACACATCTTTTCTTGAACTATCAACTACTGATTGAAGGTCAATTTGTTTTGACTAATTTTGTTGCAACAGATTCGAATCCTTTCAATTAATTCTTCTCGAGTAATAATGGAATTCTGTAAACATTTGTTTTTAATGAACCCCACACATAAAATTAAGCGGCGTAAGGTCAGGGCTTCTGGGTGGCCATCTCACCGGCTGAATCCACCTATCTATTTCTCTCTAATCTCTCAGTCCTCCAGTTCTGGACCATTTTAGAGTTGTGAGCCGGGCAGCCGTCCATTTAAAACCAAAGGTGATGTCGAGTAGCTATATGCATTTCTTCCATAACGTTCATTATTTTATTATTTAATAGATTTAAAATTTCGTTGGCATTGAGACGATTGGGAAGTATAACTGGCCCGACAAGTTGACTCCTCCTTAACCCCAACCACACATTTACTCTAATCTCGTGCTGAGAGTGTGACACAATAGTGCCATGAGGATTTTCTGTATCCCATGTATGGGAATTTCTCAAATTTATCATACCAACTTTGGTAAAAGTTGCCTCATCTGTCCATAGAATTTTATCTGATCCCCAATCCTGTAATTTATTCATGTACCACCTACAAAATTGCAACCTCACCTCACTATCCACTGATAATAGGTCTTGAACCTTACTCAAATGGTAAGGATGTAAATTATTTCGCTTGAGAACTCTATGAACCGTGGAATGATGAAGTCTCAATGTAGCACCAATTCTCCGAGTACTTGTTGTAGGGTCCTCGCGAACAGCCTGCAATATTGCAGGTGCTTGTCTCCATTGCTGAGCATTTCCACTACCTTCTCTAATTCTTAAACCGCTGAATGAACCAATTTTATCGGAACGCCTAAACACTTCAACAAATGTCATTCTGCAAGGTTGGTGTCTGTTTGGCAAACGCAATGCATACTACCGCACCGCTGCACGGGAATTTCCATTCATGAAGCCATTAACAGATAACATATTTCGATATTCAATATTTGAGAAACAAGGCATGTTTTCTTTTTTTCGAAAAAGAAAATGGAACCGTAAAAGGGGAAAATATAAACTTCAATTCATTAATTCATCGAATGACAGTTCCTGTCCGGTCCTAAATATTTTTATTTGTTTAAGATCAAGAAATACAAGCCTTCTGTGATTAATTTTTTACGATTCTTTTTCTAATTTTCTTCTTCTAATCCGAGAAAAATTGTTATTCCTAGTTTCTTAAACATTCAAAATCCAGATATGTTATTTATTTATCGCCTATTATTATTGAAAAGTCATTTGTGGAATTGTTTAGACGCTCCGGTGAAAGGATAAGAGAATTTACTTTCTTTTAATCTCACCCATGATATTGCTGCTGAAAAATTGTAAGCTCAGAAGTTGGTATGGCGTTCAAAAGCCAGATGAATTTAGTAGTTTTTCCAGAAAAAACGGCTACTTATCGATCAGTTTTCAGTGGTACAGCTAACAAGAAAATACCTCAAATTTTGTTCATTTCACAACTTTTTCATTAAGCCTTTCACAACACCCGGTATACAATTTTTTTTCACAATTAATACTTACCGATCTCATAGCATATTCAATGTTCTTTCCGATGGTATGGTCAGATTGCATGTAGCTGTAAGAGTAACAGAGATATTCTTGTTTTTATAGATGGAAGCAGAATATTTCGTAAAATCAAGAAGTGTTAAATAACTCGATAGTTATCAACTTTTCGAAAAAATTGTTATAAGACATTTTTGTTGCAAATGAATTCTACTATCACCTGCTGAACTTTGGCGCCTTTTATAGTAGACACCCTGTATAGTCATTTGGCGGTAAGTTTCGTATGTCGAGTGAAAACGGAATAATTTTTGTTATTGTGAAATTTATTCAAATTAAATGTGAATCCTCCACTGTTTTATTATTTTAATATCACTCTCTGCTCTGTGTTTAATATCATCACATCCCTTTCCCTGTACACCACCGTTGCGTCATCGGCGAAGATGATTATATCACCATTTAATTCAAGAAATGGCAAGCCATTAATGTACAAAGTGAAAAGTATGAGACCCAACACTGTTCCTGAGGAACCCCATAGTCTATATTGAAAAATTTGCTAGTAACATCCCCGTTTATTCTGACAACTTGCTTCGGCCCCGACAAATATCTTTCTAGTAGCTTTAATCCGACACCATCTACACCAATTTCTCTCATTTTATTCAATAATACGCTATGCTGAACCGTATCAAAGGCTTTTGCAATATCAATGAGTGTGCAAAATGCCGCATCAATATCATTCAGTGCCGCCTGTATACTAACGACAACCTCAGCAATGGCGTCGCTAGGTGCATTCTGATCTCGGAAACCGAACTGTTTTTTTTTGTTTTTACCCAAAAAATTCAATAATCTATTCTTGATGATTTTCTCAATTATCTTAGATAAGTTCGAAATTAGACAAATTGGCCTATAATTACTCATGATTCTTATGTCATCCCCCTTGTGCAATGGTGTAACAATAGCAGCTTTCATTTGATCTGGAAATGAGCCCTCCTTGAAAATCAAGTTGACCCAATGTGCGATTGGTGCAGATAGCATACTGGTTCCAGATTTTAATACCGCTATAGATATTTCGTCAATTCCGCAGATGGAGCTGGATTTTAGACTAGATACTGTCGCTCAGACTCCAGAAATATCTGTAAGTTGCAACATAAATTTAGTGCATGGAGTCGGCCATTTCGATATTTTTCTATGACGCTTAGGTATTTTATCAGCAAGGCTCATTCCTATACTGCCAAAATACTCATTAAATCTTTGAGCCACTTCATTGTGATTAGTTATAACAGATCCTTCCGAATTTATGGTTTTTATTTTCGTACGAGCTTGCCGTTTTGGGCAAAATTCAGTTATTAAATTTCAGAGTTGTTTACTGTTATGATTACTTTTATTTATTTTATCCATGTAAAATCTGCTTTTTGCTGCTCTCTATATTTTTTTCAAGTTATTCCGATAGTTTTTAAATTCGGTCCAATTTTCGTTTGTTCTGTCCCGTTCCCATTTTTTGTACATTTCATTTCTTTTTCAATTGAAGTTATCAACGCATTCGTTATACAAGGCTCCCTTTTTTCCTATAGATCTATTTATATTGGCTTTTTCGATACACTCTTGAATTTTACCCACTAAATATTAGTTAGAGTCCTCAATATCCGTAATCTGAAAAAATGATTTCCAATCGGTCCTAAATTAGTTTTCATTTTATCTAGATTGATTTTAGGATTTCGTTCATTTCTTTCATCATTGAATGGAAAATTTTCAACAGGAAATAAACATACTGAAGAAAATAGATATTTTTTGTAAGTATATGATCGATACAAGTCGAGCTATTTTTGTCAACTCGGGTAGGCCTATTAATAACCGAAAGAAACTGTTCCTCATTTAAAACATTGAGGTAATTAATGGTATTGAGATCTTCCTCTTCAAGAATGTCCAAATTGAGGTCACCGACAATCAGAAGACAGTCATCACTATTACATTCTGTCTTAAGGTAGTTTGTAATAGTGATTACTGTCTTGACATTTTGTATCGATCATATACTTACAAAAATATCTATTTTTCTGTCTTAGAATAGTTGTAAAAATCGATAATGAATTTGTTAACTGAAATAGGAGGCAATTTATAAATGTCAATTATTCGAATATTTTTCTGTTTGGATTTTGAATCTGGCTCAATGACCAAGCTAAGGACTTTCGTCCCCCATCTATTATTCGAGAACTATATGTATATGTTTTTTTGAACAGATATAAACTAAATCGTACCCATCTATATTAAAAATATCTAAATCGTAAATATGAAATGTTTCAGACAGAATTATAAAATCAGGCCTATGTTTGAACTCACTTAGAAGCACAAACAGCTGATCGAAGTTCTTATTGATACTTCTGATATTATTATGGAACACCCTGAAGTCATTACAATCTCTCAGGGCTACCATTTCATTATAATCATTTATGCTATCAAAGACTGAAGTGTCTATTTTATCAGGATTTTCGAAGTCTTTCACAAAATGGTCCATAAAGAATCAAAGTTTGAAAAAAATTATTATTGTGAATAGTCTATTCTCTCCTTAGCTATGTTTACCTGTCTTTGGTAACTTGGACATTGAGGATCCAGGCTGCTATGATCGACATAATAGTTTGTATTGAATTAATTATTCGCACTCTTACAGTTCACACACATTACCATATTATTCGAACACTTGTTTGTTTCATGATTTTCCGAACAATTGGCACAAGTAACATTACCATTGCAGTCGAACTGACTGTGAAAGAATCCTTGGCACTTGAAACATCTAGGAATTTGAATATTTTCATAAATTGTATATCGGTTGTATACAATATTCAGTTTCCTTTCTTGTAACACTTTTTTGAATACCGAACCTTCACATTCAACTACCGCCCAGTTTGAATCTCCTTTCTTTGTTTGCTTGAAAAGTTTCACTACCAATGTATCTTCGGACGTGTATATAATATTTTGTTTTTGATTGATGAGCGAATCCTTTGTTACGTTCAATTAAATATTAGAATATTAAAATTGTGAACGACGATTCTTTCAAATTAGTTTCACTAATTTCATAGTTAACGAGCATTTTTTGTCTAGTCTTCCTTTCAGAATATCATTTGATTTGTTCGAGTCGCATTTCATCATGATGGCACCATTTTCGCAATTTTTATTTAATTGATGCCTATAGCTAATTCCACAGGATTAGATGCTTCAACAGGTTAGCTTCTAGTATTTATAGTTGGTTGTTTCTCATTATTGGGACAATACAAAATACAAGGCGTATTTTTAATATTTGTTTCCACATTTGGACTTATTGTGGTTGATAAAGCGTGAGGATACGTCGAAAATTGAGCTGAAATCTTATTTTGTTCTTTGAAATCTTTTAAATTTCCTTCGAGTAATTCTATGATTTTGACTTTATCATCTATGATACTTTTCAGAAGTTTGATGGTAGTAAATTCCTTACAGCTCTTGCAGAGGTACCTAAGATTCCGTTTTTCATTTTGCATATACTTGGTTTCATCTGCTGTTAATACTAAACATCCTGCACAGTAAGCCTTGGAACATCCATCGCAGACCACTCAATTTTTGTGCTTATTTGCAGCAGTATTGCATTGGCTTCAATCCATGATGGAAAATGTTCCTCATATGACGTTTATATTAAAATTCGTGATAAATCTTCAAGCGCAATCGAAATGATCGATGTATTGTTTATATGGTACACAGATGTTGGAACCAATAACAATCACCGCAGCAACCGCACTCTGATGGTGAGAATATTTAATTCACACTATCCAAAAAAGCACTAACCTCACCGAACCGAATTTGGCACCAACATACCGAAGAATTGAGTTCAATAATATAGCAAAAAATCACAATTTTAATACGTTATTATCTCGATGTATATGACACCTTTATTGGAGCTCCATGCATTACGACTTTCCTCGCACATTGCTAGATTTAATAATAATATATTTTCAGATAAAACACAACTACATAATCACAAAACCAACAAAAATAAATTCTCTATGAAACAATTGAACAGATCGTCTGAGAAAATAAAAACAACTGAATCAAATTTCTGTGAAATTACAAATAATACCTACAATGAAACTTAAGTCAAAAAGAAAAGAATAAGCAAAACTACATTTCCACTTCATCAGATAGATGATAGTTCACTGTTTTTGAAACAAGTTGTTCCTGGACTCCCCGACTCTCGGTTCTCGAGGAATCACCGTTCAATCACGATTCTCGGAGATTCACTCATTCTCCAAAAGGGTCCTGTTAAATACCGCTAAATGTGGTAAAACTTAATCGATAAAATATTTTACTTTCACTTCTGGCCGCTAGGTGTCGACACTACATGATATTCTTTCAGTCTTCTATATATTTTTAGAAGGCATATTGATTTTCTAACCTCTAAAAGAATCATTTCATTTGAGTCCATTTAAATTATATTGAAATCTATTGTAGGTTGTAGGTGGCATCCGTATATTGTTGAGTGTTGTTGAATACAGATATTTCTCACATTTTTGAAATGATTGCAGGTTGATTTCTTTCCTTTTTGCTGTAAATTAACCTAACTACTTCCCGGAGCTTTTTGGATCTACTTTTTGCGCTTCGAGAAGATTTGATTAGATTCAACGTACTCAAATTTTGAAATCCAATGTGTCGCAGCCAATAGAAATATTCTGTATGACTAGAGACACTACCTACCTTTATTCAGTTCAAGTCAAACATTCGAGTTTTCGAAAGCTTGAATTTCAAATCAAGTTAAGTTGTTCGAAAAATTTTCAAGCTGCTGTCCTTCATGAAACGCTAGTATTTACCCATCCTAAATTCGTTCTCCTTGAATGGTAACGTCTAAACTAATAGATATATGAGGAAGCGCTTTCACGAAATGGTGCTACTTATTGATGAAACAATAGATGCAGTCAACTAAACTTTCATAGCTCTCTTCATTTTCGAGGTACCGGGTGATTTTCGAAATATTCAATTTTCGAGTTATCCTTTCACATGGCACAATGGTGAATAGTGCATCTTACAGAATATTTTACGCGGAATCTTAGTAGGGAAAAATCCTACGATATAAATTCAAATGAAGTTGAGGTATGATTTTGATGAGATCTATCAGATTTCAAGTTATTGTTAACTATTACTGGAACATTCTGTATGCAAAAATTTCTGACTAAGAATTTAGACCCTCGTACATTATCGATATATCGTTACAGCAAAGAGCCTAGAGAGTTTTTTGGTGATTATGATTACATCGTCGTTCTGGTTGTAGTGGTCCTCGTTAAAAACTAAATCGTACCCATCTATATTAAATATATCTAAATCGTAAATATGAAATGTTTCAGACAGAATTATACTATCAGGCCTATGTTCGAACTCACTTAGAAGCACAAGCAGCTGATCGAAGTTCTTATTGATGCTTCTGATATTATCATGGAACACCCCGAAATCATTACAATCTCTCAGAGCTACCATTTCATTATAATCATTTATGGTATCAAAGACTGAAGTGTCTATTTTATCAGGATTTTCAAAGTCTCTCACAAAATGGTCCATGAAGAATCAAAGTTTGAAAAAATTATTATTGTGAATAGTCTTTTCTCTCCTTAGCTATGTTTACCTGTCTTTGGTAACTTGGACATTGAGGACCTATATTGCTATGATCGACATAATAGTTTGTATTGAATTTATTATTCGCACTTTTACAGTTCACATACATTACTATATTATTCGAACACTTGTTTGTTTCATGATTTTCCGAACAATTGGCACCAGTAACATTACCATTGCAGCCGAACTGACTGTGAAAGAATCCTTGGCACTTGAAACATCTAGGAATTTGAATATTTTCATAAATTGTATATCGGTTGTATACAATATTCAGTTTCCTTTCTTGTAACACTTTTTTGAATACCGAACCTTCACATTCAACTACCGCCCAGTTTGAATCTCCTTTCTTTGTTTGCTTGAAAAGTTTCACTACCAATGTATCTTCGGACGTGAATATAGTATTTTGTTTTTGATTGATCAGCGAATCCTTTGTTACATTCAATTAAATATTAGAATATTAAAATTGTGAACGACGATTCTTTCAAATTAGTTTCACTAATTTCATAGTTAATGAGCATTTTTTGTCTAGTCTTCCTTTCAGAATATCATTTGATTTGTTCGAGTCACATTTAATCATGATGGCACCATTTTTCGCAATTTTTATTTTATTGATGCCTAGCTAATTCCGCAGGATTAGATGCTTTAACAGGTTAGCTTCTAGTATTTATAGTTGGTTGTTTCTCATAATTGGGACGAATTATTATAGAAGGCGTATTTTTAATATTTGTTTCCACATTTGGACTTATTGTGGTTCATAAAGCGTGAGAATACGTCGAAAATTGAGCTGAAATCTTATTTTGTTCTTTGAAATCTTTTAAACTTCCTTCGAGTAATTCTATGATTTTGACTTTATCATCTATGATACTTTTCAGAAGTTTGATGGTAGTAAATTCCTTACAGCTCTTGCAGAGGTACCTAAGATTCCGTTTTTCATTTTGCATATACTTGGTTTCATCTGCTGTTAATACTGAACATCCTGCACAGTAAGCCTTGGAACATCCATCGCAGACCACTCAATTTTTGTGCTTATTTGCAGCAGTATTGCATTGGCTTCAATCCATGATGGAAAATGTTCCTCATATGACGTTTATATTAAAATTCGTGATAAATCTTCAAGCGCAATCGAAATGATCGATGTATTGTTTATATGGTACACAGATGTTGGAACCAATAACAATCACCGCAGCAACCGCACTCTCATGGTGAGAATATTTAATTCACACTATCCAAAAAGCACTAACCTCACCGAACCGAATTTGGCACCAACATACCGAAGAATTGAGTTCAATAATATAGCAAAAATCACAATTTTAATACGTTATTATCTCGATGTATATGACACCTTTATTGGAGCTCCATGCATTACGACTTTCCTCGCACATTGCTAGATTTAATAATAATATATTTTCAGATAAAACACAACTACATAATCACAAAACCAACAAAATAAATTCTCTATGAAACAATTGAAAAGATCGTCTGAGAAAATAAAACAGCTGAATCAAATTTCTGTGAAATTACAAATAATACCTACAATGAAACTTAAGTCAAAAAGAAAACGAATAAGCAAAACTACATTGCCACTTCATCAGATAGTTGATAGTTCACTGTTTTCAAACAAGTTGTTCCTGGACTCCCCCGACTCTCGGTTCTCGGAGAATCACCGTTCAATCACGATTCTCGGAGATTCACTCATTCTCCAAAAGGGTCCTGTTAAATACCGCTAAATGTGGTAAAACTTAATCGATAAAATATTTTACTTCCACTTCTGGCCGCTAGGTGTCGACACTACATGATTTTCTTTCAGTCTTCTATATAATTTTAGAAAGCATATTGTTTTTCTAACCTCTGAAAGAATCATTTCATTTGAGTCCATTTAAATTATATTGAAATCTATTGTATGTTGTAGGTGGCATCCGTTTTTGTTGAGTGTTGTTGAATACAGATATTTCTTACAATTTTGAAATGATTGCAGGTTGATTTCTTTCCTTTTGCTTTAAATTAACCTAACTCTTTCTCGGAGCTTTTTGGATCTTATTTTTGCGCTTCGAAAAGATTTGATTAGATTCAACGTACTCAAATTTTGAAATCCAATGTGCCAATTGAAATATTCTGTATGACTAGAGACACTACCTAGCTTTATTCAGTTCAAGTCAAACATTTGAGTTTTCGAAAGCATGAATTTCAAATCAAGCTAAGTTGTTCGAAAAATTCTCATCTCTTCGTATGATGAATGACTTATGTCACTTGATGTTTACTAATTCGACTTCGCTGATTCTGAATATACCTTCAGTTTTCTAACAGCTCTTGTTTACGAGTTATATTTCTATGAAAGAAGCACTTGATTACAGTGATAATTTGCTGGTTATAGTGGTCCTCGTTAAAAACTAAATCGTACCCATCTATATTAAAAATATCTAAATCGTAAATATGAAATGTTTCAGACAGAATTATACAATCAGGTCTATGTTTCAACCCACTTAGAAGCACAAGCAGCTGTTCGAAGTTCTTATTGATATTTCTGATATTATTATGGTACAGCCTGAAATTATTACAATATCTCAGAGCTACCATTTCATTATAATCATTTATGCTATCGAATACTGAAGTGTCTATTTTATCAGGATTTTCAAAGTCTCCTACAAAATGGTCCATAAAGAATCAAAGTTTGAAAAAATTATTATTGTGAATAGTCTATTCTCTCCTTAGCTATGTTCACCTGTCTTTGGTAACTTGGATATTGAGGATTCAGGCTGCTGATCGACATAATAGTTTGTATTGAATTTATTATTCGCACTTTTACAGTTCGTACACTTTACCATATTATTCGAACACTTGTTTGTTTCATGATTTTCCGAATTGCTTCTAATTTTTATAGTTGGTTGCTTCTTATTATTGGGACAAATGGTTATACAAGGCGTATTTTCAATTTTTGTTTCCACATTTGGATTTATTGTGGTTGATAAAGCGTGAGAATACGTCGAAAATTGAGCTAAAATCTTATTTTGTTCTTTGATATCTTTTAAATTCTCTTCGAGTAATTCTATGATTTTGACTTTATCATCTATATACTTTTCAGAAGTTTGATGCTAGTAAATTATTTACAGTTCTTGCAGAGGTACCTAAGATTCTGTTTTTCATTTTGCATATACTTTATTTCATCTGCTGATGATACTGAACATTCTTCACACTAATGTTGGAACCAAAAACATTCACCGCAGCGACCGCATTCTCAGGGTGAGAATATTTAATTCTCACTATCCAAAAAGGCACTAACCTCACCGAACCGAATTCGGCACCAACGTATCCGGAGAATTGAGTTCTATAATATAGCAAAGTATCACAATTTCAATATGTTATTATCTCGATGTATGACACTTTTATTGGAGCTCCATACATTACGACTTTCCTCGCACATTGCTAGATTTAATAATAATATATTTTCAAATAAAACACAACTACAGCATCGCAGTACCAACATATATAAATTCTCCATGAAACAATTGAAAAGATCGTCTGAGAAAATAAAAACAACAGAATTAAATTTCTGTGAAATTAGAAATAATACCTACATTGAAACTATAGTCAAAAAGAAAAAGAATAAGCAAAACTACATTGCCACTTCATCAGATAGTTGATAGTTCACTGTTTTTGAAACGAGTTATTTATATATTTTGTCATATATTTATGTGTATTTTTTTATGTCCGACTTTCTGGGAAATTCCAGGACTCCCCCGACTCGGTTCTCGGGGAATCACCGTTCAATCACGATTCTTGGAGATTCACTCATTCTCCGAAAGGATCCTGTTAAATACCGCTAAATGTAGTAAAACTTAATCGATAAAATATTTTACTTTCACTTCTGGCCGCTATGTGACGACACTACGTCATTTTTTTTCAGTTTTCTGTATAATTTTAGAAAGCATATTGTTCTTCTAACCTCTGAAAGAATCATTTCATTTGAGTCCATTTAAATTATATTGAAATCTATTGTAGGTTGTAGGTCGCATCCGTATTTTGTTAATTGTTGTTGAATACAGAAATTTTTCACAGTTCTGAAATAATTGATTGATATCTGCCCTTTTTGCTTTTAATTAACCAAACAACCTCCCGGAGTTTTTGGATTTACTTGTTGCGCTGCGAAAAGAATTGACTAGATTTAACGTACTCAAGTTTTGAAATCCAATGTGTTGCAGCCAATTAAAGTATTCTGTATGACTAGAGATACTACCTACTTTTATTGTAGCGGTACGGGTAGCGACTAGCAAGTGAAATTAACTTTAAGCTCTTACAAATATGAAGCTTTCAAGCAGCATGAACAAGATTAATGTCAAGTCGAGCATTGGGTACCAAAATCAATTCAAGTCAAACATTTGAATTTTCAAAAGCTTTAATTTCAAATCAAATTAAATTGTTCGAAAAATTTTCAAGCCATCTAACCTATCCTAAATTCGTTCTCCTTGAATGGTAACGTCTAAACTAATAGATATATGAGAAGCGCTTTCACGAAATGGTGCTACTTATTGATGAAACAATAGATGCAGTCAACTAAACTTTCATAGTTCTCTTCATTTTCGAGGTACAGGGTGATTTTCGAAATATTCAATTCTCGAGTTATCCTTTCAGATGGCACAATGGTGAATAGTGCATCTTACAGAATTTTTACGCGGAATCTTAGCAGGGAAGAATCCTACGATAAAAATTCAAATGAAGTTGAGGTATGATTTTGATGAGATCTATCAGATTCCAAGTTATTGATAATTATTGCTGGAACATCCTGTATGCAAAAATTTCTGACTAAGAATTTAAACCCTCGTACATTATCGATACATAGTTACAATAAAGAGCCTATAATTATGACGGATGTGTGATCCTTATATAACATTTGGATTCCCGCATGACGGGTCACGTGCCATTTGGAAAGAATTCCTTGTATATTCGAACGAACCACCATTTGCTTGATCTAGTTTTTGCTCGACTTATTGAGTTAGAGTCTAGTGAGTGAAACAGGCACTGGTCTGTGTAATGTAGAGTCCTCTTTAATGGGCCTGCACAAATGTGGCGATGAATTCCCAGCAACAATAGAAAGGGAAAGAAGGTAATAAGGACCGTATTAGCACAAACGTCAAGGACGTTTGGAATTCAATCATAACATTGGAAAACAAAATTGCACTTTTCGTATGATGAATGACTTATGTCACTTGATGTTTACTAATTCGACTTCGCTGATTCTGAATATACCTTCAGTTTTCTAACAGCTCTTGTTTACGAGTTATATTTTTATGAAAGAAGCACCTAATTACAGTGATAATTTGCTGTTGATTAAAACAATATTGATTTAAATTGCTATAATTTGATATGGCATCGTCAAGAGGAGTTTGTCTGAATGATTCAAATCATTTTTGTTTCATTTACGGAAGGTATATATCTAAAGAATACCGTTTGAATGTGAATTCGTAAGTGAAGCTTGTGAAAATTACTTTGGACATTCGCTGGAAATGCGTGATGGGCCATGTGTTCCTCAAAAGGTTTGTTGAACGTGCGTTCAGTGTTCACGTTTGTGGACAAATAAGAAATGGAAAACTTTCTGGTACTGAACTGCTTTGATCTGGAAAGAACCCGCAAACCACCATGATGACTGCTATTTTCGTTTGGTGATCATAACTAGCATTAACCGAAGAAATCGAGGCAAATGGGAATTACCTTCCATACATTCGGTAGATAGAAAAATTCAGAGCCCTAGAACTTTTCTCAAGCTAATGTTTCAGAACAGAAGTTAATTGACATTGAGATGAAAACAGATAGTACTGATAGTGACTTTGAATGTGACCTAAAATCGTCAAAATGATTCAATCAAGATGATTTAAACGACCTACTCAGAGTTCTGGGAGTGTTAAAGTCTACTTCAGAAATCCTGGATTCTAAGCAAAACGAAAGGAACGTAGTAACAAAAAGGACCAGAGGTTAGGTTGGGTTAGATTGATGCTTTTGTATTTTGTAAAGTTGTATCTGGTTTAATGGCTGCAATGAAATTACGAAATTATATTTGTAATGGATGGCGTTTGTTCATAGATTTGTCAATATCGAGTTTAAAATGTGTTCTCTTATACAACTGCCGACTGCAAATTCTACTAAAATAAATATGGAAACTACAATTTTTTCTTTGCTTTTGAACAAAATGAACTAAACAGAAAAGAACTAGCTCATATGTGTTGATTTATAATTGATCAACAGAGTAGTTACACAATATATCCCTGTTTCAAAATTGAAGTAATTTGGTTTCGATGTGACTGAGTTACAATTTTTTGAGTCATATTTAGACAAGCGTTCCCAGGTATTTGTTATCGACAATGACTGTTTTGACGCCATTCCTGTGACGTCTGGGGTGCTGCAGGGATTTGTGCTGGGGCCCGTACTTTTTCTTCTTTACATTACAGATATTTTTCATGAAATTGATTCGTGTAAGGATCGTGCTTTTGCAGGTGACACCAAGTTCTTTTACAGATTTACGCTATACGTAATTCCGTTGCTCCGCAAAAATTTTTGAATGTCAAATCAAATACTTGTGTGTGTCTGTGATCTGTAATATTTCATAATTCTTGCTGGTCAGAAAATACCCTATAGCACGGGTGCTCAAACTTGAACTGCTGATGATCTACCTCAATATTTTCAGACTACTTAGGATCGACTTTGAGATGCTGCAAGTATGTATGATGCAGGGTTGTCGTATATACAAGATACACCCTACCTACCTACCTACCTAGGTGGGGTGTACCGTAGCATATATAGATATTAGCTTTCTGCACAATATACATTATTTTGGTCAAGGTTTGAGTAAGATTTAGTTAGGTTCTTCTCAATAATATCAATGAAAAAACTCTTCGTTACTCAAAATGCCGAGTTTCTCGGTTGTTACAAAATAAAAGAGGTACAGATGGTGTTAAATTTAACTAAGGAGTGAATTTGCATGTCGAAGCGTGGCACTGCATGTCCCTAGTATTATCTTCATGAGATGGTACGTAACCACTGAGTGCTAATCGCAAGCATGATGACATATGATCGTCGGTTAGTCGATTGCTATATTTTGACTTGATTACCTTCATTTTAGAGAATGCAGACTCGCATAAGTGAGTTGACTCAAACATTGCCATCAGTTGAAGAGCGATTTGCCTTAGATTCGGATATTCATCTTTAGATATAAAACTGCAGAATTTATATCAGATGCCGTAGCTTTGAGATGTATATCTGACATAATCTGCACCAACTCATTTGTAACAGAACATGAGTTCATGTTAAACTGACTTGCTATTTCAGTAGCTAATTCCTCAATATTTTTACATGAAAAGGATAACTCATTAATGATGTTATATTTACCAATATACTGTAATCATAAAACATATTTCGAATTGTTCCAAAATATTTGATAACTAAGCCTCATACGTGTCATAGTTCAACTGAGAAATCCTTGCTTTCAGAGACGGAAAATGTTCAAAATCCTTTCTTTTCAGTTGATCTATCATAGTTTCAATTTATTTTGAATGCGTTTACTGCGCTAATCATCTCAATAATAGTTTTTCCATCACCTTGAAGCCCCAAGTTAATGGTGTATAAGTGCATTATGATGTCAGTCAAAAATGCCAAATCAGTCAGCTATTTTTCGTTTTTCAACATCTGAGTGTCATCACCTCTTTCGTCTAGAAAAGCTGTTATTTTGGGCAATTATTCTTGAAACCTTTCTAGGAATTTTCCGTGACTCAACCACCTGACGTCCGTGTGAGGAACTAAATCAGTGACTTTCTATCTTCCAACTTAAAGAGCCGCCGTTGCAAGCTACGTGCACAGATGGAATTCACAACTTTTATTGCAATGCCCATAATTTCCTTCGTGTTTAAAACTTTTGAACACGAAACATGTTGATGTATAATGCAATGGAATGAAAAAATAATGAAGGGAAATCTTCATAAGCGCTACACAATGCCACAAAACCGTTTTTGTTTCCACCCATTGCTGGTGCTCTATCGGTTGTAATGCACCTATAGAGTGCAATTTATATATTGGTAGCTTGTGGTATTTTACAAATTTGAAGAAAACGTCATATATATCTTAGCCACGGGTTTTCCCCTTCACAGGAATGATTGTCAAAAATTCTTCTTTAGCCAACTTTTCATTGAATACCATCGGAATAAAATACACAGCTGAGCAGTGTCTGTCATATTGGTGGATTCATCGAACTCTAAAGAAAAGTATGTAGATTTCTTGATATCATGTTTTAGTTTATCTGTCATGTCCTGACTCATGACTTCAATACGCCTTGTGACAGTCGGACAAGATAACAGAAGTTGTCAAATAGCAGACATGATTTCTGTTTTATTCTTGAAATCTCCAAATAAAGTCTCACCCATTTCAATAAATGCTTCCTTCACAACCGATACATCTTCGAATGGTTTCTTGTGTTTCGCTGCTAATATATGAGATATTTTAAATGACGCGATTGTAGAAGCAGCAGCTTTTGATTGTTTGACTGGGCTTGTGAACATGGTCTGTTCTTTTTTCAAACTAGATATCAAATCACGTACTTTCCGTCTTCTCAATTCACTCTGTGGCGGAAAGGAAAATCCTTTTAATAGTTTTAATGAAATTTTTTATGATGCCTCTTTAAGTTACCACGCTTAGGTATTGCAACTGACGCACGACAAATAAGACAAATGCACTTATCCTTCACCATACAAAGGAAAAATTCTTCTTCCCAATCGTTATTAAAATGATACGTTTTAGATTTTTTCGCTGCACTCATTTCGTACTATTTAAGAAGAAACTTTGTATCGACGTAGTATTGCCTTCGAGTTGCAATTAATAATGACTCCAATTCCTGCAGGCGCATTCCTTTGATAAAGCCGCCTTTAACCGCTAGCAAAGTGTTACATTATTAGGTGATAAATTTTTGTAGTTAAGTTACCTACTTATTAAAAATTATTTTCTACTCGAGATCTACTGAAAAAACACTCGCGATAGACCGTTTGACCTACCCTGCCTTATAGCTTTCAATTTATTTGGAAAAGTCAAAATGTTCTGCCGAATGCGACATGAAAATCCGAATTTTCCGGTTGCGTTGACTTGAAAGTTTTAACAGATCGAAGGAATTGATTGAAAATAGTAGTCTACTATTGAAATAACATAGTTACACAGAAGTACCGAAAGCGATAGAATATTGATGATACTTTAGTTCACGAGAACATTCTTGAAAATTGAAATCTTATTAGATTTGTTATATTGTTGATTCATTTATTTTATGGATATTCTTTTTCAAAAGAAGATGAAGTATAATATATTTTATACTTATATATATTATTATAATCATTATACTTATATGAATAACTTAGAAAGAATAGTTATATTCAATAACCGCTAAGCGGAAAAACATATAGTGTTCTGACACCGATATGTAGACGATATATTGGAAGGTTTCCAAGGCTCAAAGAAGCAAATCGATACATTTCTTCAATTTCTGAACAAAGTTTATAACAATATCAAGTTTAGAGCAGAAAATGAAATTATTAGCTCACTAAATTTTTAGATCTGACAATAACACAATCGACTAACAAATCCATTTATTATATCTATAAAAGAGAAACTTTCGCAGACTCAACTACATATTCCCATATACTCATACAAACACTCAAATCACAAACAGGCAGCTTATTATTCAATGATCCATAGGGCCCTTTTTATTACATTGTCACTCACAGACTTCAAAATTGAAACAAGTTCTATCAGAAGAATTGCCTTGAATAACAAAATTCCTCCGATTTCTATAGACAAAATTATCCAACGCAAAGAAAAGCATCAAATAACACAATTATTAAAAAATAAGAAGTTTCAACTACACTGGTCCTCTTTTCATTCACTTTAGCAACTATTTCTCTGAATTCAAAATAACCACCTATTTTCCCAATTGGTCTGAACATTAGATATTATCAAAATTCTTCATTCTTGCGACAAAGGAAAGAGAATGAATCTGTTGGAAAGTTTGGAAATCAATAAACTATTAAAAACCCAAGGGAAATCACCCTTGATTGCCAGCTAGACATTAAAACCTCTTCACTACTTAATATCAAATTAGGCTAGCATCTATATAAGTAAGTTCATTGCTGTAGTTGACCACTTGAAAATGACCTGGCGGTCGAAACGGGTCGTTTCGACCCGTTGATTTTACTTCATCTTAGTTGAAAGCTTATTCAACATATTCCTGGAATAAATTTACTCAAAACTCACAATAAACATACTGTTAGTACTAAAAATCTAATTCTATTCATAATTCCAGAATGATTTCTTCCCGACAGTTCGTTCAGCAAAATCTCATTGAAGCAAAGCTCTCGAAAGTTCGACTCTGTCTTCTTTCAATACCAACAATCAAATGGCGAGAGAGCCAATTCTATACAGGGTGTCGTTACGTTGCAAATTCGACACGTTATTAGGTATACATTGTGTCAGTTCACGATGAAATATTAGAATTGCATTGTCATTCTTTCTCTCGCTGCACGTATGGGGGATTTTTTGTTGGAATAGTTTAATAACCCATCAGGCAATACAACATGTGTTACCATAGTAATTGAAAGGGGGACTGTACTAATCAAACTGGTTTGGATTAATCCGAGGAGAAATAACGAAAATACCATTTCGAACCAGTGAAATTGAAGACATAGTGATAACCGTTTTTGCTGGTTTTTCTTAAGCCACTCACTGAAACCTGTAATTATCAGTTAATTGTCTTCAATTTCTTTTACGAATATAATAACAATCCAGCCTAATCTCCCTCAAAATTGTTTTTAAAGCAGATGCATTAGCTAAAATTACCACTGATCACGTATATATTCCTTCAAAATAGTACCGGGAATTGATCATTTTAAAAATCTACTTTTAAGACGATTGTCAAAATTTTTGGTTTTGCTAAGTTGGCACAACTGTTTTTACAAGCTTTCATTTAACTTGCAATGTATGTATGTTTGTATGTTCGGGTGAAATTTTACAACTCAATTTTAAGGCACTTGTCCTCAACCGATTGAGCTGAAATTCTGTATACACGTTCAGTTTGGATGGCAATGCATGATTAATTGTGTGACGTCATTCTGAATCCAACATGGAGGCATCTAACCCAAGGGCATGCCAAGAATAACTAGAAAAAATGTGTTGAATTAGATGAACAGGCTTAGGTTTTATCAGGTGAAAACTAAAAGTATAAAATAAAATTAAGGTAGAAAAATTCTTGAAAACCAAGCTTTTATTTATATGCGTTAAAAGAAAAATAAACTTTTACACTGAAACTTTTACTGTTAACTTCCAATAACATATTCGACACAATTTCATATGTTATAATATAAAAGCTTGTCGAGATATTAGTATCCGTATTTACTTGCTGCCCATTAAAATTTCAAAACTAAAAACTAATTACGAGTACTTTTATCTCTCGACAAGCTCTTATATTATAACATTTAAATTGTGTCAAATGTTTTAATTTGAAATGACGTTATAAGTTAACAGTAAAAGTCTATTTTTTCTAAAGCTTTCAAATAAAAGCTTGTTCTCAAAGAATGTTTTTACCTTAATTTTATCTATACTGGCGCAGAGATTGAACGAGATTTAGTTTTTTTTAATGAGCTCGATTACGCCAGTTCTCACAAGAGTGTTTTGCAAGTTTTACAATTGATGAAGATATCGAACAGAGAATTTGTCTCGAATTTTGTATTGCAAATGACATTTCGTGTGCCGAATCCCTAAAAATGTTACAGAAGGTTTACGATGAATCGACTTTATCAAAAACACGTGTATATGAGTGGTACAGTGCATACAACAGCGCCAATATTTGGTAGAGGATTTTCCTCGGTCAGGTCGGTCATTAACAGCTACAACTGAAGTCAACATCGATTAACCCGGCGTTGGCGTAGTGAACTTATGTTACATGTTTGGTGTTGTGGGGTGAAATTCACTCCATTTGGTGTTTCGTGTGAAAAAATTATTTTCGCAAATTTGGTAGAAAAGACTTCCCGATTTCTAGTATCTACAAACACAGGTGGAAGCTCAGCTTTATTTTTTCTTATGGTGCCAACGGAAGTAGGTTTGTGACTTTTCAATAGATGGGTCATCAGCGGAAAACTGGTAAACCAGTTATCGAAAGTCACATTTCGGTTAGTTTGACTGATGGGTGCCACTAGTCTGTCAACAACATGGAACGGTGAATAGGATACTTTGAATGGACCATCTTGTTGTTGACTCGCATATGGTTCCATATTCACCACGTAATATGATTTTGCATCAACTAAAGCGAATATTCTCAATCCGTACTCTGAAGATTTATTTGGCATAAATATTCGAAAAGGACATCGACCATGAAATGCAGGCAGCTGTTCCTCTAATGTGACGTACTAAATAGGACAATAAGCGCCTTGACAGTTTTCAACAAACTTAGTGAACAATGCTCTAATGTGGGTGAATTTATCAATTTGTAGCCTAATTTGTCTGTTTTCAGAATTATCAAAACGCAAGCATTTGAGTAATTATTTAAATCTTTGCATAGACATAACTCTCCTGAGTATATCAATTCCCAAACCATTAGTTTCCATAAGTCCTCTAGATTCAAAAAACACGAAAAACACGAAGTTCGGCAGCATCCACTTTTTGACCACATATTTGTGCTGATCATCGTAAAGATGTTCTTTTAATATTTGAACTCAAATTTCAATGAATGTATAATATGCTATATTAATTGATAAATGAATGAATTTATAAAATATATTCCCTACTGTCTTTTTAACTTAAAATATAATTAAAATATATAATCCAAAATTAACAATATACTTTCGTTGAATAGTTAAATATATATAATTAAGTCACTTATTTTAATTGAATATAAGTAATAAATATATTAGTACATAAATTATAGGCATTGTTTAATGATTATAAATTTTTAGTAAATAATTAACTTTATACAACGTACTGATAACCGTAACTCACGCTTGACCTTATATTAGGCCATAAATGACTGTACGCGGCGCACTCTTCGCAGTTTACCGAAAAAATGGTTGATTGTATGAAAAAACTTTTGGACCAAAGTTGTAGAAAATTTTATACTCTACAACTTTTATACGGGTGCAAATCTCATTGAAAAATAGAAAAGAGATATTCGCGAAAAACCGATTTTTATGACCTTTGACATTCAATAACTTCAGAGGTGAAACCCCTAATATGATTGGGCTAATTGTGAATGAATTTCTGACCAAAACTCGAGAAACACCATAGTACGATCACTGTTTTCGCCTGATAAGGCTCTGGTCGATTTTTTCATATTCTAAAAATCAAATTACCAATTTGAAGTACCCGCTTCGAATAGATAGAAGACATAAAAGGGAATTTGTGGCGAGAACTGAAGTCGGCGTTAATGTATTATTTAGGAAGGGTCCTACTTTGAAGGCGATATAATAAATTTGTATGAAAAATAAATATTTTATGTTTCATTGGCCAACTTTCGGTACTTTTACTACAGAATGTAAAGGTAAAATCAAATGCATACAGATATGAGACGAGACTATCTTCCATGTGAAATATTGCTTGGGTATTTTGAATCTATCGAGCATGGATTCCTGATTGCGAAGAAATAGAAATAGAAATAGAAGTAAATAGAAATGGAAATAGAAATAGAAATAAATAGAAATAGAAATAGAAATAGAATAGAAATAGAAATAGAAATAGAAATAGAAATAGAAATAGAAATAGAAATAGAAATAGAAATAGAAATAGAAATAGAAATAGAAAAAATAGAAATAGAAATAGAAATAGAAATAGAAATAGAAATAGAAATAGAAATAGAAATAAAATAGAAATAAAATAGAAATAGAAATAGAAATAGAAATAGAAATGGAAATAGAAATAGAAATAGAAATAGAAATAGAAATAGAAATAGAAATAGAAATAGGAATAGAAATCTTTATTTATGCCTTTATACATATGTATATGCAGTCGTCATTAAATTAGTGGTATATAACTCAATTATTGAGATGGGTAGACAACTTGAAACCTTCCTTAAAACTTGCCTACAAACATTATCAAGAAATAGAGAAAAAATTTACAAATATCTCACTTAGTAAAACGATCAGTAAGAGAGGCTTTGGCAACAGTGTCATAAACGATTTGTCATAAAAATAAATTGAGATTCAACCAGCACACTTAAAATTTCTAAAATTTGACTACAGACATATAGACAAATTTTTCTTTGAAAAATTTTTTCAGGCATAATTTAAAATCTTTATCAGACAAATTTCTGACACTTGTAGGCAATTTATTAAAAACTCAAAAGAAATACATTCTGGACCATTCTGTGACTTACTCAACCTGCAGTATGGAACACACACATCATCGCGAAATCTTGTATTTTGGGCTTGCCAATCTCTATGTAATATTGCACTTTCAATATTATTATGTGCATAGATCACATATTCCATGATAAATAAACTGGGAAGGGTCAAAATCATCAGAGTCCTATAAGCATCCTTACAGCAATCCCTGTACCTCAGCCCACACAGAATTCTCACAGCACGATGTTGGAGCCCAAAAATTCTGTCAAATTCACCACAGTTACCCCATACCAGAATACCATACTTCATATGAGACTCACAAAGAGAATGATAAGCCACTTTCAGAACATTTGGTGATACTGAGTGAGATAGATTTCTTAAAATAAAAATATCTTTACTCAATTTGGCAGCTAAGTGATCTATATGAACAGACCAAGTAAGTCTGGTATCCATGTGAACTTCAAGAAAACGGACAGACGATAACTCAACACGTCTCAAACTTAAGATAACCTCCTCTGTCTTTCCCTTGTTCAAGCATAATTTATTACCAGAAAACCATTTTGAAGCCCTCAACTGTGCCTCTCCCGCAAGCTCTGTCGCACGTCCCAGATCCCCACAACCGACCGTGAAAGCAGAGTCATCAGCAAACAGGATGGTAAGGCAGCTAGTCAGACAATCAGGAAAATCAATAATGAATATTAAAAAAAATGGTCCCAAAATGGAACCCTGAGGAATGCCAATGGTCACTTCCTTTTCATCCGACAAGCCAACATCGGTACACACCACCTGATGCCGATCAGTTGCTTGCCCAGGAGAACCACATGAGAAACGTAGTCGAGGGCCTTTGTAAGGTCCAAAAACAATGAAGGCGAAAAAAGACCTGCCACCGAACATTTCAGTGTGTTGTTCACAAATTCAACCACTGCATCAATAGTACTACGCTGTTTTTCTTAATCCATATTGATTAGAGGAGAAAGACAGTTTGCTTCAAAATATTTTAACACCTGATTGGACATAATTTTCTCTATCACTTTCGAAAATATGGGCACAGGAAATGGATAACTTTCAACATAATTGCATCACCTCTATTGAAAAGTGGAACGGTTTTGCGATTTTCAGACACTTAGGAAAAACTGCAGAAACAAGACATTTGTTGATTAATTTTGTCAGTGGATATATAATCGAATTAATATTATTTTAAAGCATAGAAGATAGGCCAAAAAATCTCTAGACTTACTATTTTTAGCGACCTAAAACATCTCTCACCTCAGTAAAACTAACTTCGCGAAAAAAAACTCGGACCTTCAGGTATATTTTTATGAAACAGGTTATCAGGGTTGTCAGCAACACCGTCAGATACTTTCTTAGTGATACTGTGAGGAACAGATGTGAAATATTCATTAAAGTCATTTGGAGTTGAATTAATCTTATTTTTTGGGAGAGTTCTTTTGAATTAATGATATTCCACTTTGCTCTTGACGGATTGAAGATAACAATATAGTCTTATCATTTGCTTCAATTTTAGCCTTCTTTATTTATAATTTGTACAACAATCTGAGTCTGTTACGTGCGAATTTAAAGTTATCAGTAGCGTATTTATCATAAAGTTCTGTAACAAGTCTGAGTGGGTCTCTCATGCTTCTCAAATCATCTGTAAACCAGTGTACCCCCTGACCGATTTTCCTCTACCTGATTTCTCCCTCAGGGAATGCAATCTTATAGAAATCCACAAAATTTTGATGAAAGGTATTAAGGCATCATCAACAGTTATTAAATCATTATCAAGAAAGTCCCAACTCAGTTTTCCATGTATAGAAGTGAAAACAATTTAAACCCTTTCCTGTCAAAGGTCTGATCTTACGAGTAATATATGAAATATGTTCACCAATTAGATTCATTGTCATGTGTTGTGCTCTCTGATCTGAGAAATCACAGTTCCAGTCATCAACATGTTCACTAACAGGCTCAAAATTAATAAATAAGTTGTCTAAACAGTTAGTAGGCCTTGTAGGCTCAAAAACCATCTGACGATAACCATAGGATTTGAGCAAGTCACACAATGCACCAGCTTTCTTGTCTGCGGAATTAAAATATACATTAAAGTCACCACATAATACAACATTGTTCACTATATTAAAGAAGAAGAAAATATTGTCAAAGACACTCGAGAACAAGTCAAAATCACCAGATGTTGGGCGATACACACACAACGATTATGTTAAGTTTATTTAAACGCAAACCACTTACTTCATGAGAGCATAGAATTTTCCCGACTGAATAAAGATAGGAGCTGTAACTTTGGGGGCGTTATTTACGACATACGATATATAAGATGTTCTTTTCTAAAAATGAAAGCTTGGATGTAGATAGTTTATGACAAATCTCTCTGTGAAAATCTCAATCCGTCACCATATACTTCTAATAGATGAACTGAACTTGGGTACCCTGGTATAATCAATATATACTCTCTATAGGACTACATTTCTCCGGTTCCTGCAAGGAACGGATTCCTTTTTTATATTATAAGTACATTACGATCTTCCGAACTATCTTATCGTCTGATTCCTGCACCCGAGGACACAATCACACGGTCCAATAAGCGGGAAGCAAACCGTATCCCGGAACTCTGTATTAAAATAAGCATGAGCTAGGAAAGCCATAAATAAAATAGGCGCCGGGATATATGTGATTGGGGCTTTAGGAATGGGAATTGGTTATGACGCTGAACCGGCCCGTTTTCAGTTAGCCATCGCCAGATATTGACGACTGAAGCCGATAATACGCACTCTTCGTTGTTGGACGAGGAAGTATTCGTCTTGCCTTAGCCTTAGAAGTTTCTAGTTTCTAACAAAACTATATCTCTGAAGTCTTGTAAGAGACTGACACTGTGTCGAAGGAATACAAAACTCAAAATTAACGATTAACGATCAATTCTTGATTTATCCTCTACTGTAAGTAAGCAGCACCTATTATACGAAGTGTGCCAATAAAGTAATGGGACTGATATTTTTTCATTTTTATGCAAATATAATTACAACGTAATATTGTCTCCTTCAGAGTAGTTCCTTCGAAAACCCCAGCGTTGAGGACGCTCCTTCCAATCATCTGAGCGTTGGAACCCGGATACTCGAATAGCCTTTATAAGTTCGGTTTACAACTGTTTCAATGATTCCAAGTGTTCCAAAATGGAGTAATTTTCAATTCTCGGGAAAATAAAGAGTTACGTGGACTGGTGAACAAAGAGGCTGAGGAGCCTCAAGAATGTTCTTATTCTCTAAAATCCCCATTATTGAAATCACATTGTAACATAGCGCATTGTCTAGATGCAATAGTCAATAATCAATAGTTATTTAAGATGTTTGGTCGCATCCAAAATACTTTTTTCAAAGTCTTTCAAGGAGCTCTCGGCAAAAGTGTTATTTAACCGTTAGATCTTGAGGCCCATGCTCTTCGTGGGGTATCAAAACAACAAACAAGCATGCATTGTGTTTTTGACATGCTCTTTCGTGCTTTTTGGGCCTAGGAGGGATTGCAGTGTGCTACTTCTTACTCAAACACCCACGGCTCGTCACCAGCAATAACATGTTCCAGTAAACATCAATCACAAGCTTCCTTTCCTTTTCTGCACAATTTTTTCTTATCTCCAATTCGTTGGTCAAAACGTGATTAGCGGAGTTGTGATTCTAATTCAACCGCTTCGCGATTAATCTGACTGTCAACCGTCATCTGAACGCACAAAATTTCGGATCGGCTCGGTGGTGTATCGGATATGATGATCGTCTCCTACGCAGAGTTACCTGGGCTCAATCCCCACAAAGTCGGTGCGATTTTTCGGATTCTGGAAATCGCTTGAATGTCCATCTTTCGGAAGAGATGTAAAGCTGTCGGTCCTGTCTAACAGAGATGTGTTGGACATTAAAGATCCCTTCCCTCGACATGAGAGAGTTCGGCAAAATTCCAGGGTTAGTGAGGTGACAGAATT